>VXAV01011520.1:2712-69805 GCA_013399715.1 Alectura lathami
TGAGTGCAGAACATTTCTCATATTGAGTCACTGACTGCGAGGCTCTGATGAAGCTGCTTGTGACATGTAAAGGATCTCCTCTTGAGTCAGTTGATGTATTGCAGCCTCTGCAAAAACTTGCTCATCTGAGGAAAAATCATCAAAGCTTTTTACTGTAGATAGTGAATAAATGTTCTTTTCATGCTGTTAGTACAAGCAGGTCAACTTCATTATCCAGATGAGGAGATGAATAACAAGGAGAAAAACTCTCAGCTAAACCCATATAATATAATAATATTTCACAGTTGACAAAAATAGAATAGTGTCTGATGGGCCCCGTGGGAACTTAATTAAATCATCACCCTGCACTGTCCATCAGTCAGTATCCACCACCAACAGTGTTACTCAACTCTTCTGGTTAAAGGAATGTGCCTGCCTATGGGCTTACAGATTCTGGCCTTTTGGCTTTCATTAATATTTCACCTTTCTGAGGAAAGGAGCCTGGTAAACATGTAAACTAAAAATTAGGAATGTTTTAGAAGATGTTAGTCATTAAAAACAAAAAACCACAAAATAGTTACCAAAAGAAGTAGTCACATTATGTACTGGTGAGAGGTATTATGGGCAAACTTGACACGTGCTGTATTTGTAAACAGCAGATACCCGTGTATGCATGGTGCATACCAATTTAATGTTTCATTTTCTTTAATTCTCTGGTGTTTCAGTGTCAATCCAGGATGGAGATGATACGACATGAGTATGTGATGAGGCACAATTTAAATTGTGAGCGAGATGATACTATGGGCATACACAGGCCATATCCTCTCAGTGGAAGAGCCTTGGGTCCCATATTTCATAAAGACACAGATGAATGACATCTGTTCTCAGACTGACTTTTTTGGGAGAGGACCGATAAGTAAAACAAGATCCGTAGAGACAAGACCTTTCCGTCAGCTGAAACCTCCTTCTTTAATGCTCCAGGTGGGGCTTTACTGCAAAGGGAGGGACATTTCTGCTGCATTTGACTTCATATCAATCAACCCATTTAAGGCTAAGCCCCAACAGGCAGAAGGGGAAGTCGTTTACTGCATCAGGCGTGATATGTGAGGTGGCGTTAGAGAAGGAACCTTTTCTTTCCTGTTTGCAAGGAGAAAATAATCTGGTTGCAACTGGTCTAAGAGGAAAGCGGGACATTTTTATGTCTGGAAATTGAGCTTATTAGCACTGCACTGTTTTCCTTTATTTCCAGTGTGCTGAGTGAGAATGAATCCATTTTGGAAAGTTTATCACTTAAACAGCATTAGCACTATTTAAGTAAATCTTTGAGAATTCACAACTTCCATTCTGGTTCAGTAATGAGGGACAAGCCTGGGCAGCCTGGGGCTGAGTTCTGCGTTCTGTCAGTATCTGGCACTCGTCTCTTAATGAGGAACCTCACAGACTCTGCTATTACAGCCGAAGGAAGGAAGTGCTAAAATTGCCAACAATAATAAGGCATCTCAGCTCTCTGGCTTATGGAAAAGAGTCTAAACAGCTACAGCTTGGTAACATTGAAATAT
Organism: Alectura lathami; assembly: GCA_013399715.1. Classification (NCBI taxonomy): domain Eukaryota; kingdom Metazoa; phylum Chordata; class Aves; order Galliformes; family Megapodiidae; genus Alectura; species Alectura lathami. The sequence continues at coordinate 4,251 of VXAV01011520.1, forward strand.
TTTTATTAGGAAGAGAAATTGTTGGGAGATGGGTTGAGTTGAGCTGCACCTAGAAGCAGAGATTTTCTAGTCTGCTAGCTGAAAACTCCTTGGTCTTGCAATATTTAACTATCCCACACACTTCCTTTTGGCCTTCGGGGAAACATAACTGGCTTTAAAGCAACACAAGTATAATTCTGCCTGCAAATGTGACTTTATAGAAGTGGCACCTTCATACTCTTTTTTTTTTTTTTTTCTCCAAAGAGCACTTTTTTTTTTTTTTTACTGCTTTTTATTGTTTCAGTATTGTACCGCTAGCAAAATGAAGAGAACAATATCATGCATCAAACTGATACAGTTGAAGTAAAATGATTCTGCAAATTTCACTGACAACAGCATTTGGCCAACAGTGTGTTTGCTGCCGGGAGAAACAGCCTTTCTGTCTTTCGCTTACAGACCAGGATTTGCGAAGCATTTTGCTGGGTGTGTATTTGTGGAAAGGGAGTGAAAAGAAAGAAAATGGTACAGGGAGAGTGAAGGGCAAGTATTTCTCTATCCTGCGGCTGAGCTTTATGAAAGGATAGCCATCAAAATGCTGTTATGCCACAAATTAGACAGTAAATTTTCATCTGTCCTTTGGGTAGAGAAATCAAGCTCTCAGAAATGAAGAACTACCAAAAATTAAAGCTTAAATTTCAATTAAAAACATATGGATAATATTTACTTGAGCCATTGTCCAAAAATCCAAGGAAAAACTTCCAGCTCTTATGAAGCCACTTTGTTCTCTGTTGGTGCCAGGCGTCTCCCTGAAGTGACTACATTTCTACTACTTCTAAGACAGGAAAACATCAAGTCTGAAGATACCTCAGTCTTAGCAAACATTCCTGGTGAGGCAGGGTGCTAGTGAATGCATCGCTGCATCTGGCCATTCCACACTCAACAACATCCCTTCTTCTATCCCAGCAGTTGTAGCCTGGGAGAAAAGACAGCTTCGAGCACTGTGGGATCTGGTGCAACATGCAGAATCCCCAGTGCTGAGCTGGGCACCTAGAACTTCTTCCTACCAAATGCAGGAGGGTTAGGTCCCTGAGTGAAACACAACACGTCTGGAAAACGAATAGTCAGGACATTTCAAACTTTGTTTTTCCTGTCCACAGGATAGGCAGGGGGGCTGAGAGTCTTCTCTTGAACTGAATTTCATTTCCATTTGGCACTTAAATCTTTCCTAAATCAGGCAAAGAAATAAATCAAGTGTTTATTAAAATGTTAAAATACAGACTGGCGTAAATCTACCTAAAGACAACATCAGACTCTGAGGAGTCAGATCAGTTTTGCTGATGGCTGTTGCAAGCCACATTGGGCATGTTCTCCCAGCACCAGCCAGCATCCAGATAGTAGGGGCTGGTTGGTCCTAAAAGTCTGCTCATGAGAAAGTTCACAGCTGTGGCCTCTGACTGAGAAAGCCCTTTCACCAGCTGCAGAGTGTTTGACCTCAGGAACTGACAGTGAGCGCTGCATCACGATCGCAGCTAATGTGCCGGGGTAGAGGTGGAGAGGCAGCCTTTGAGATAACGGCTCGCTATCGTCAGCGCCTTACAGCACGGAGCAGGGTCCCCCTTCTAGCGCTGCGTCCAGTGGTCAGCAAGGAGGAGGGCACCAGATAAAAGAGCAGCATCTGCTTTTTTACTACATACACTAGATTCTTCAAGCAGAAATGGAAAAGAATCAGTTTTGTTTTAGTCTGTGAGAAGTCTCTAAATGGTCTCAGAATAGACTTTGAACAGTATGTGAAAAAGTGCAGAACATTTTTTAATACTTTGACAAACACTTCAGCATGAATACATGAACACTGGGTTAGCTGGACACTAACAGCAGTATTGCATAATTTATTTTCCTGCACAAATCTGTTTCAAAAAGGGAAAATAATGACAAATAATTATTCACCTGGAAATCTTTTTAATGAAATAGAAAACTCCAGCACCCAGATAACTTCCTATTTTAAAATCTAATTTTTCCTCCTTTTAACTGCTGATACATGTAACAACATGTTTAAAAATTGCTAGGGAAACAACATGCCCTGTATTTAAAATGAAACAAAACTCTCTTCCTCTCTTCTGCTGGATCCCATTCTGTAACAGAACTATATTTTAATAGAAATAAAAATAATACAGTATTAAGAGTAAATGTAAGTAAAAAATGTAAATGAAATTTTTTAAAAATGTAAAAGAAAGTAATAACTTCCTCCATCACTTAAAAATCATCATAAGAGATGGAAGAAAGGAGGAAAATTAAGTAGAAACAAAGACAAGGTCTTCAGAAATTAGGCATGTTTCAAAACCAAAATTAAAGGTTCATTTAAAAGCAAGCATTTTTAATTTTTTATTTCCAAAACCAAGAAAAGAAGTTTTTAATGAAACAGATGGGATTAGTTTTCTTCAAAAAAAAATGTACATAGGAAAAATATTTGGCCATTTCACATGGTTCACAAATGTGAGAATCTCTGTTTTCTGCATGCTACACCTTGCTGTTCCCAGTAAAGTTGCCCGTTTGCAGAATCAACTTTGCTTTGATTCGGCTTTGCTGCCGAATGACCACCGCTTGCTGCAGAGACAGGCAGGTTGCTCCGTGCAGCTCTCAGCCTGCTGAAGCCCCAGCATGCAGCTGAAGCAGGTGCTGTCCCCACAAAAAATGCTTCTTCATTTCTCTTACTTCTTGCCATGACAGGAAGATTGCTTGTGCCACGGTTTATCCACAAGAAATTGCCTTTGTTATAGTTTTGCTTTGGTTGAAGGTATAAGCATAGATTGCTAGGGGTAATGAAGGCTCTGAGAGGAAGAAGTCTTCGTTAGTTTTTAGGTTCAATTTTCCACAGTGCCAAGAAAGTCCACCTTTGAACTCTATAAAAGCGGATAAAATTTTGGCAATGGGAGTGGAACTGTAAAACAAACAACATGCTCAGAATAAGTACGTGTCCTAGTTAAAGAAAATGGAAAACATGAATGATAAATGGACAGTTAGACAAATAATCTCTCCTGCCATTGTATAAGAGAGGACAAAACAGTATGAAATATGGTGTTCAGAGATATGATTAATATCTATGGTAGTAGAATTTTGTTTGTGATAATGACCAGAGAAGTATATTTGGCTGTCACTGCAATGTGAATGCAATGTGCAATACCTGCACCATACAAACGAAAATGGAATACAATTATTTGGTGCAAATGCTTTTAAAATTAAATTCTGCAAGAAAATCTCAGGAAATATTTTGATTTGGTTTTCTTGGTCAGGGCTGCTGGTCTACAGGAACTTAACGGGATGGTGAGTTTGAGATAGAGATTTGCCAACCTTATCCACAAAGAAAAATGACCTGTGCTTCAAGAAAGCTGTACTGTAAATGGGTCATGCTGGGGAAAAAATTGGTAGTCCATGAGACAGGCACTGAATATACTTAGAAAGGGCATCCATTTAACTCTATGTTATTTCTCTAAGCTGAAAGAAAAAACACACAGTTTTGATCCTCTCACCTCTCATTTTGTACAGTTTGCTCTTATCCTTCCCTGCTTCTTCTCCTTAGTGCTGAATTTTGCTGAGAAAACTTCAGAAATTAGTCACCTGTTCTAAAATTATTTCTCAGCTTTATCTACTGAACACGCCATACCCTGTTTGGGTGAGAATTGCTGTTCTGCAACTACTCATGGTCAGATGTGCTTTATAACTGATCTATACTCAGCTGAAGTGATGGCACCTAGGGCTCAGGCACAAATAATAAGTAGAAGGTGATATAGCTCAAATTAATCAGCCCTTGAAAATATATAGCAAATATTTGCTGAAGAAACGCAATTTCTAACAGCACAGGCAAAAAGAACGGCTAGAGATCCCAAAGTTTTGTGCAGAGGCTACCAGAGTGAAATAAACATAAAAGACATTATAAACACCCTGTGTTTCTTTCTTGCCTGCCTGGTAGCCACAGTGACTCGGGATATGTAGGCCAAATGGCTTGGGAGCTGTAGATGCCAATCTTGTGGGAATAAATTCCACGGGATGGAGCTGATCATTTCACCCTGCATGAAGTTAACTGGCTGACTAGTAAAAGCAGATGAGCTCATAAACAGGAGAAAAACAAAAAATAAGGTAAGAAAGTATTAGTCTTTTTTTTTTTTTTTTTCTTTCTGTGCTGTCAGGGATGTCAGTGCCTAAGCCAGCCTCCTTACAAATAGAGGCAGCACACTGAAAACACTCAAAGCTGTCAGGGAAAGCAAACCCTGCCATTTCCCAACTCAGGATCTGGACTCTACCCAATGATTTTGTTCTGAATCAGAAGCAAACTCCCACATCTGGTGCACTAGCAAGATTATGAGATCTTCTGCCTCATAAAAATGTGTGACCCCAGGAAAGCCAGGAAAAAATCTCCCTACATTTCAGTTCAGGATATCTTTTCTCATTAATTTGAAGATGCAGGATTTTATTTCACTGTGTGTTCCTGAAAGTGAGAAAACAGAAGGGAAATGTATTGCAGAAACATTATCACTTCTAAGCCATGTACAATGTCTGCTGTTAACAGAATTCTTCAAAGGTTATCTGGCACAAAGCAATACGTTTCACTGGAGTTTTCACAAACCTTTTTGAAGCAGCCCAGAAATCTCCTTACCCTTGCAAGCAGTAAATGTAAATTCACTAACACACTCACACACACGCACTGCACTCGGAAAGTAAGAAGTTTTTATCTGTGGCTGGTAGGTAGTCCTGTATCAACAGTCCTTCAAGAAGCCACTGTAGGTGACACACAAATACATGGTCATGCCTCCTTCATTTGCTTGTGACAGGTCTGACTGTTAGATATTTTTTCCTTACCCGAGTCTTCTCTTCGTTATAACAGCCTTCATAAGTTGTCAGAAAGACATAGCAAACTGTATCAGAGCAACAGACTTTATCTGAAAGCCTCTGAATCATTTGCACTTTGGTCTTTTTGTTTTGGACATTCCTTTTTGCAGTTCAGAAAAAAAAAGCAGTCTTATTCACTGCATTCATGTTGCAGATTGTCTCCAGGCCACCCGAAGATACCAGCTTCCTTCCATGGAACATCATACAAAGCTCCAAGAACTTGTGATAAGTTTATTTAGGCATTTATCTACTTCTTCAGCAGTATCAAAATTGTTGCCCTGGGTCCAGGAGAGGAGACTTCGGGCTTCCTGACTCACTGATAACTGGTGTTTGCTCTTGCATGCCTCAAGAGACTGCAAGCCTCATAGAGACTGTTGGACTCCAGCCCAGCTGATCATTTGCATGCTCAGAAGTCACTCTCTTCTGTTTCTCCCTCTCTATATCTCCAAACACGCTTCCCATGAAGGTTACATTAACTTTTTTTTCTTCTTCTTCTTTCCTAGTTTCAGGTATGATTTCCATTGATCCTGGGTTATTGTTTTCATTTTGCTGATAAAGTTCTGTGGCGTCCAAACTGACAATGCTCTTTGGAACATTTCCATGTATCATGAGCTTGGAAGAGGGGCTTGTACTGTTCAGTTTACTTGCTTTTTTATTAATTTCTGCTTTATTCAGCGACTCAAGGACTGGGGTCATATTTCAGACAAAAGACAGCATGCTTGGAAAAAAAAAAAAAACACTTTCTTAAATATACTAGACTGACTGCTACAACACTGTTTATCGTGTCTTCCAAATACCGTAAATCTTGACTGGAGTCAGACTGGTACCATGCCATCTCAAATTTGCCAAAATAAGGGAATAAGTTATCACCACAAAATTTATTGCATTGTGTTGAACCAAACCTACCTCTTCACTATCTACCTCTGGTTTGCTGCGGTTTTCATCCAGATAGTATGGGTAAGAACAGTGATGAAGAAATAGGTTTCAGTGTTTTGAACTGATGATCTCTTGTGGACTTATCACTGGCATGGTCTGAAGAGTCTCCATGGAATATTGCTAATAAACTGAAAGCAAGCATGATGTAATTAACAGCAGTTAGAAGAGCAGATCTCCCCTAAGAGATGAAACTGAAAATTCAGAAGCCGGGGGAGGGAAGGAACCTATCAGATCATTCAGGCAGTTGACTTCTGTTGGCCTTTAGGGCTTCTACCTCTTAGCTCTTGAGTACAGAGCTTTCAAAGCATGTGACAGGCATAAGGGACCAGAAGAACTGTGGCTATCTCACCCTTTTATTTTATGCCACTGACTGAAGGGGACCCAAAAGACCTCAATGACTCTACATGGCTTATGTATGGACTCTTCAAAATTCATGCAGTTTGAAGTCAGATAGAGATCCTCATTTCAACTTATAAACAAGTAGGTAGCCCATTTACCCATTTACTGATGTTACAACTTACATGAACAGGTATACAACTTACATGAAGTAACTCAAATAACTGAAGTTGTTGTAATAATAAACATATGTATCCAAAATATTTATTTATATTTGGGTCTATAGAATAATAGCTTAGACTTAGACAGATTTCATGGTATTTAGTAGCTCTCTCAACTTAAGAACTTGGTCCCTCCACACAACGAATGTAGACAGAGATCAGAGAAGCTCCGTGGGATTTGCTCCATGGGATCACAAAACTTCTGGCCTTTCTGAAACTAACCCCTTATACATTGCTACATTCAGCTGTAAATAAAGTCCATGATGCAAAACGACCCCAAAAATATTTTGTGTATTCTGATCGGTTTGGGCAGCAGATACGCTTCAGTTCTCACCCAGTAAGAGGTGCTAGCAACCTGCGTTCCATCTGCCACTAAATGGTTAACTCCATATGGAAAACAGAGAGATTCCCACCCCCTCATCAACCTGAAGCCAGAAACATGACATTTGTGAGAAGCAAATCCTTAGCTAAGGTACATTGCCAATATATTTTGTTTGCTGCACAGAAAATATGTGCTCAAACATTAGAAAAAACAAACTGTGGAGAACTTGCCAGGTTCATTTTTGATTATAAATTTGGGGTCCAGACCAGGTCTGTCAGAAAATTTACTTATATATGAAACTTTTCAAGCAAAGTCATCCAGTATAGTTATATGCATAACCAAAGAAATAAGTAGCTTTGGTTAGCGTAAGGCCATATCAAATGCTGCTATGCCAATGAAACCTTTCTTTTCAGCTAAAGGCAAAGCCTGGTGCGAAGTGGTGCGTAATTAAGCCAAATGACATCTAAACACATCTACATAGCAAAAACAATAAGTTATACACTATCTAGTCCGTGTATCAACATGCATGTTCACTTTGGTGAGGACAACAGAAATGGTCTTGATTAAACCAAGCTGATCTCACTGTTTTAGGTTTGTTTGTCACTGAAACCATGTTTGTCTGATTTATTACTGCAAAAGAAGGTGATTTTGTGTTTGGGAGGAGTCTTCACATAGTTCAGTGTTTCTTGGAAGAGTCATGTAACAGTGATGTAAACTTCTACATCAGAGTTTATCAAAAGTCAAACACAAATGCATTAAAACAAAGCAATGGAAAAGAAAATGCTACAGAAGGGACCCTCACTGAAACTTTGCAAGTATGGCAAAAATGTTTAAAGCAGCTAACAAAAAAAAAACACACTGAAATTTGGTAGTTGGTCTGGGGCAAACTCTTGTTGGTTCCCTTTGGCATTTTTAAGATAATGAATCTATCTATGGCATGGAAGATGCTTGGTTTTGAAATATGTCTTGTTTTTCTGTGTCTAGTCCATGATTTTTGCACGAAAATTATTCATCATCTTTTTAAGTGGGGTAGCAATGGAAAAACAAATTAGAGGGAGGTAAAATAGCAAATGAGAATTATGGGAGGATTTGTTGTTGCTGGTTTTTTTTGTTTGTTTTTTATTTTTTTTTAAAAAAAGGAAACTTACTGCTTGTTTTTCTACCAAGTCTCACTGACTTGTTAACTGCTTGGGTTGCCTCAAGGGTGTCATCAATTAATTGAACTCTGGCCTTCAGGAATTTGATTGATAGGCAGGTGATTGAAACACAGACTCTCTCACCACTAATGACCCTTCCTAGAAGACTGACTGTTACTCAGCACCCCAGAAGAACTGCACTGGTGATAGAAGTGTAGGTTCGATATCTGGAGGTGTTGGTGTCATGCTCACACAATGCTCTGAAATCTTAATATTTGAGAACACAGGAAAGAGCAGTATGTGCACTCAGAAGGTTCCCCTCTTAGAAGACAGCCTGTTTTTGCCTGCTCAGACAGCAACTGCATAGCTCATGAGACCCTGGATGGCTTATGATTCCTATCAGGACTCTAACATTGCCAACTTTTCAAGGCTTAAGACTCCTTCAAAAGTTTTGGTTAAATAATAAAAATTAATTAGGTATGGGAATAATCCCAGTAGCAGCCTTAGCATCCTGTCCTTACTACTTCCTCACAGCAAAGTACAAAAAAGATAGGAATCTTGTCCAACTTCTAGAAGAAACATCAAAAAGCATGGATTCTTCAGAACTCAAATTTCTATTCTATTACTGAGCTGCAGCCTGAACTCGTATTGTTAAATGTTGTGCTAACTCTAACAAAATAGTATAAGTAAAACAGAAAAATTTTGCAGGTGACTGTTGCACACAAAATTATATCTTTACCATCTCAGATATATCTTAGCAGCTTTGCAAGCCATGGAAAATGTTGACTAGCCAAGCAGAGAGAGAGGAAGGATATTTTGGTTTAGTTATTTGTGTTTTCTTTGGAAATTTAGTATCTACAGCTTTAAGAAAGCCATCTCCAGTAAATATTTGTACTTTGAATTACTTCATGTCACCTACTAACGCCAAGTGGCCTGCAGTGGAAGGTCAAACTATACAGCCCTGTAAGCCCTGGGGATCCTGAGCAAGAAAACACTGATACACCCACTTTCAGCTGTGGCTGTTCCTGTTCCATATACTGATTACTTGTCTTACCTGCATATCAAGAAGATTATGGAGATGCATATGAAAGAGACATCTTTTCTTCTGTGCACGCAATGCAATTTCTACATCTATACTCATAAATTAAATATTGGTCTGTTGACTGTTAAACTCCGCAGGTTCAATGGGCTATATTTTAAATGGTGAGTATGGTCCAAGGCACAGCTAAAGCCTGTGCAGTGTAGCACTGGGAGTTAGCATAGACCAGAGATCATTCTAGAAGGATGTTAATAATATGGCTGCGGATGCTCTGAGCCAGCTGGCCTCACAGCCAGAGAATGGTCCCAGGCACATTTAAATTGCTAGCATGGACACGGCCAGTGAGGGCAGTCTTAACCCAAGTCCCACCGTGAATGAAAATGAACGAGGTGGAATGTAATACTCTAAATACCATGTATTTTTCTAACCGAGAAAACCAGGAAGATTACTAAATATAACCCCTTCTAAATAAGCCCTTTCCTTCCCTATAAGCTGCTGTGTATTAGCAAGTTCCACCACTCTTCTGCCTCCAATTCTAATCCTGGACAAACAGCAGATATGTAGAAGTCTGAGAAAATGGCAGTATCACGACACAGTATATTTGTTTAAAAGGTAGAGATTTGCTTCACTTCTTACACAATTTCAGATATTTGCATGGATGACTGCATGAGACTAAGAATACTGTGAGGTAGCATCGGTTCTTAAATTCCCCTCCTTATTCATATTACTGAAATATGTTCAGGAATCTGCCATCCTGATTCATGTTGACACAGTGCGGCTATTACCATCTTGCTATTCTTAAATCAGGACTGGATGATAGTGAAGACACTGCAAAAGTGCTCTTCTACATTCTGTTTTGTGTGTGTTCTCTGCTCCAAGACATTAAGCACCATGTACTCTAAAAACGTAAGAGCAAAACATGTTATACATAATCATTAGACCTGTGGTTTTAATGATTTAAGTAAGCGGCCATGAGCCACAGGCGACCAGGAGGAATGTTTTTCCCCCTACAAGAAAGCATTTTTATAACAGATAAACACTGCCTTGAGCTCAAATTTTCACACACTGAGCAGTAAATTGAATTATTTAGTGCTGGAGAGCTGACTGGATTTCTTAATTATTTCCAGACTTGTTAACTTGGGGAAAAATGGGAGAAAAAGAAGAGTGTGTTTGGAAAGAGTGGGGCAGATCATTCCTGGTGAGTAGTAGAAGTGGTCCACACTACACATAACCTTGTTGAATTTCCCAGAGAAAGATAACGTGTTTTTTTTCTACTGCTACTGTAGCCATGAAATAAACACATAAGGAATGAAAAACCTTGACTTAGCTGCTGGGCTACAGCAAGTCCCACAATCTGTCCCCTTGAAAGACAGAGAAAATTGCCCTTTTCTTGCCTACATGCAGGACAATTCGAAAAGGAGTTGTATTTTCTTCTTCCCTTTCTCCTTCCTTAGCTTCTGCAGAGAGGACTATTTGCAACAGCACTGAATTGCAAATCCCCACATTTAAAAGGGATTTTAACCCCTCATCTCCAAACAAGAACACTGTATATCTCATCACAGTGTCACTATGCAGGGAAATTTGTGACTTACAAAAATTACTGATACCAACCTTTGATTTTATGGTTGAGCATTCTTGATGTGAATGAGAGGTCAGCAGTCTTCTCCCCCTCATTGTTTTTTCTGTATACAAGGACTTTCTGAAGGTTTATGATGTCACCTTTAACCCAAGTTATAAATACACAACACTGAGATCACAGGACACATTAATTTCCTGCTCTGGCACTAAACATTCAAAAAATCTCTGTGAGATATAAACATTTAAAACCAGTTCATCTTGAATTCAAATTCATTTGATTCTAAGGTTGTTCTATCATATTAACAAATACAGAAAAATTATTATCAGCACACACAGCAAAACCAGAAGGAAATGCTCATGTAAAATTCTTCTTTTAATATCCATGTGATTACTCACAAGAAAGTGGACTCTAAATTCTCAATAGACGTCACAATACACACGTACAGGCTGCATATGGCAAATACTTTGCTCTTTTTTTAGGTTGGAATAGCCCAGTACATTCAAATAAACTGTCTATAAATGCAAAGTTAGGCACAAGAATTGGGGGGGAAAAAAAAAACTTTCAGGGAACCCCAGAATATGTGGTTTTGGTCATCCCAAGTATATTTGCAAGTTTGGGTGGGGAATGTTGAATAGTTTTGTCCGTGAAAATATTTTCCCTGGCTTGATTTTTTGTAGAAATGAAAGAGATAATAATTATTCTTATTTTCATACAATTTATTTCATATAGTTTACACACATGTACTTGAGATGAAACATTTTGTTTGGGTTAAATTAATTTTTTTAATCAGCGTGGTTTTTTTCAGCTTCCTTTTGTGGCAAATTATGAAATAATAGCAAAGCTATAATTTTCCATTTATTTACACAGCCCTAATCATTACATACTAAGTGTTTGGCAGACTGGAGCCCACCTAAGTGAATGAAATGATCCAAGTGTCATTAGGTCTCGAGTTCTCACTTCCCACTGAGGGTGCCCAGCAGGTCTGAGAGTCTCTTGATTGTCCATATGCTCTGAGACTGAGGGAGAGTAGTCTTGGCCCAAACTTTACACTAACGATGGTTTCCTGAACGCAATTAGGAAGCTTTGTACTTTCCGAAAACCAGCCCTAGAAATTATTTGCTTTAAGGATACCCATATCTGCTCCAGATGAAAAGCTTAAGAGTTTCTGCTTTCTTTCCCCACTCTCAGATTCTTGCTTGTTAGAAAATAATTCTGCAAAATATGAAAGATACACAGTCACTGCTAAATCTTCATTTTGTTTTTTAACTGTCTGTTTTTCATAGTTTACTTTGTTATGAGGTATTCATTCACTCCTTGCCTGCTTTTCTAGTCTGTGCATATTTTTCTCATCTTGAGAGATTATTGAAGCTGATTTAAAACACTAAATAGCAATGGACTTTGATTTTTGTTAAGTGTTGGCTCCTTAGCCTGTCAGCAGGCTTCTCTGACATAACAGCTTCACTTTGCATCAGTAATGATTTCATGATGGTGATGAACATCTTGTAGTGGCCACAGAGAGCTTGTAAGATACCAGGGGAGCAGGTTGTCAAATATATTTAAAGGTAAGAAGTCATGTAAAGCAGTCCTAAGTTTAGTTTTCTGTTTTGGAGATAATGTCTTACATTAGATTGATTACATACAGCCTGAAAAGTGTGGCTCATGCATCCACTCTAGCTGTGTGCTGAAAGATAAAAATCCCATTTGCTGTATTTTATATTGGTGGTCTTTGACACTGGTAATGCAGATCTGTATGTTCCTTGTAAATCACAGATATAATGACTGCCAGATAACAGCTCACTTAACTGCTGAATGAAGTGTTTCTTAGCTGGAAACTGAGCTATGCCATGTTCATGATCTTTTAACTTACAACACAAAGCATTGCATGAGTCACTTGTTTGTATCCCCATTAAAATACACACGTGCAGAACTGTGTAGGATGATGCTGTAGTCATGATCCAGCATGACCTGTTTTTCAGTTAGCCAAGTCTGTGTCCTGTACATTAGCTGAGTTTGTTTGTTTGTTTGTGTTCCTCTGTCATCATCCTCAGCATAGTTTTCAAGCACTCTGCCTATGTCCAAGAGAAGATAAAGTATGGGAATGAAACTCAGAGAAGAACACAAGACCACTTTCCCTCTCAGAGTTTGTTTCAGTAGGTAGGACTGACGTCAAACCAAATGGATCTACAATTACTTCCAAGTCCACAGTTGTTAGTACTCATTATTCAAGGAATAGTCATCCTAGAGCAGAAACAGGACTGCCCAGACTTCTCTGAAAGGTCCCCTCCTACCAGTTTCTCTCTTGCTCCTCTCTGCCCTCCTTTCTAAATTATTTTGGTATGTAAAGACTCTGTAAGGCCTAGGTATTATCTTCGAGTACATCTGTAACTAACACAATGTTCTGAACTCAAATTTTCATTTCTGAGGTCTGATCTATTCATTATTTGAATCAAGAGGTATTCCACACTGTTGCACTCTTCGTACTTGCAGCTAGGTTCCCATCTCTGCTGAAGCCCTCACACAACTCTTGCTAGCCAGGCAGCTGGTAGTCCCTGGCAGATAGCTCTCATTATACAGGCTGCTGCAACAGGCTTTCCAGTTGAACAACAGTTTGACAACTCCTGAATTAAGTCCCTTTCCAAGTAGGAGAGGAGTTACCCTTGAAAAAATCTGCATTCTCACACTGCCACTCTCTCTTCCTTTGAACTGCTCTGAGGAGCCATTTCCTTGCCAAGCAGTCCCCCCTGGCCATGCATGCCTTGTCCTCAGCACCCTCCATGACCCAGCCAGCCCCAGGGGTAGGCCTAAACATGGCCATCTCCTCAGAGACACCCACAAGTGGCCATCTCCTCAGTGAAGTCTATGTGTGGCCATCTCCTCAGGGAGGTTTACGTGTGGCCACCTCCTCATCGAGGCCCGAGTGTGGCCATGTCCCCAGGGAGGTTTACATGTTGCCATCTGCTCATTGATGTCAGTATGAAGCCATCTCCTCAGGGAGGTCTATGTGTGGCCATCTCCTCAGCAAGGCCCACACACAGCCATCTTCTCAGCAAGGCCAGGGGCGCCTACGCAGAACCCTGCGCCATGCTGGCCACAGCTTGGCACCACGTGCAGAGGCACTGCTCGGGGTAGGGCACAGCAACCATATGGCAAAATTTACAGCCAGATCCAAATCTGCAAGCATGCACATTTCATGGACTTATTTGAAACTTTGCTTAAAGCGTCACACATGGAGCTGCACAGAACTTGGCAGCGGCGGGTTATGTAATACACAGCCATCCATCTGCCGCCTCTGCGAAAAGCGCTTACTCAGATGTCTGCTGGGCGGCGGGTGGAGGCTGCGCTACCCAGAGGCTGGCTATTAAAAACAGAGCTATTACTTATTGACAGTGACAACAAACCAGTAAAATCTCTCTGAACCTCCTTTTTTTCTGACTGCCAAGCCTATCGTGACTGGGGGAGGAGATGCACCAGACGACTGGAGTAATAAAGCCTGTCTAAATGGGTTTCTTTGTATATCTTCATCTGCTGCCAGTATTGCTTGAAATAAAAGCAAGGGCCTGAGCACGTTAGACCTATCCATAACCTCTCACAAAGCGATTCCCAGACAGGAGCTCTTGTTGTGCTGTATGAAGGTCTCAGGGATGGCTTTCCAAAATCGCATGCACATGCCAAGAGAGGCTGCACTAATCTGGGGGCCGTTCTCAATGTCCTCCAGTACTTGTATCTGCTCCCAGCTCTGGCCCAATCCTTGACACAAAATGGACAAATATTTATTTGGCTTAGACACTATGTCAGGAGTGTTTAGGCCCAAAAGGTGACAGACGTGCAAGTTTGTTTTTTGAAACACCAAGATGTTTACAGAACAAATACAACTCCTCATCTTAAGCTGAATATTTTAAACAAGGTTGTCATAATGTCACATTTGCCAGTGCTTTACTGTGGAAGCAGCTTTGGGGAGAAATGCCTATAACACTGCCCTGATAATGGGAACTGCTTAAAATAAACAGAGTTTTTCATCAATGTTACACCAAGAACTGGAATAACAAATAGAGATATGAGGTAGCCTCACACTTCAAATAATTTGTGGGAACCTACTTCTACAAACTCAGCCCGTTTCATATTTGTGCAGTTGCTGACCATAAGGGCAGTCATAACCCTTGCTGTGACTTGGACAATTGCCGTGCTAATCACTCCTCACACCATCTCCAGCCTCAGTAACTAAAATCACTTGATGCTGCACAAGTGTCCAAACTGTAACAAATTTTCTCTACTTTAAGGGCAGCCTATTCAGTTTGATTGGCAGGTCAGTGTAGCAACTGTCTGCCTGGGTGGCAAAGGGGAGCTTGTTTCTGTACCTTCTGGAAGTACCAGTAGCAGGGTGAGGGAAGATTGTCCCAGATTTTTGTGTAAAGATAAAATGTGAGAAAATGCACCAAGTTGGAGGTCTGTTCAGCAGCGTTTAAAGAAGATTAGTTTTACAGTTGAACATAAAGATCTAAAGAACAGAAAAATCAACAATCCTTCAAAAAACCAGTTTTGTTGCTAAAATTGCTAATATTTTCTCTGGACATGTTTGATTACTCATTTGTTTTCTGATCTTGACAATAGGAGTCACCATTCACTCTGAAATCACGACTATGACTGTTTCCGTGGCATTTAAAAACAACAACAACAACAAAAACACATCTAATAGTGCTTACTGTAGAAACCACTGTCAGTTTCAGTAGGACTTCTCTAACTTTATTTCTTGATGTTTTCCACCATAAGTATCGTTTTACAAGGATATAAGTGAATTTTCTTTCCACAAAAGTGCCATTCTTAAAAATACCATAAGCCCAATCAATTCCTGGTGAAATTCAGCTTACTTTGCTAACTAGAAAAGGTGTTTCAGAAACTTTGGAATCACCCACTGAATAACTAAAAGCTATGTTGCAAAATCCACAGGACGGATTTTTTCAAGTCTTCACGCCAAGAGGATTTCCTTATTGAGATTTCTCAGCTTCGACAACGGTAATACATTTATTCCCTGCTTTTACCCTGCAGTATGCAGGGAAAAGTATGCACTAGCAGGGAAGTTTTCAAGGATTCCTTGTAATACCATGTGTCCATACACATGGAGCTCAAGTGTGGATGTGCAACAACCCATGACCCCATATTCACTCCTAGTTCCTGGCAATGCCATTAATGTTACCAAAAATACCTACTCTCAGAGCCTCCTGTTGTTTCATGGTGAATCTGGGCAGCAAATCCCAGACCCATTTTCACAAGGAACTGTATAACTTATACTTACAGAGAAAAAAGAAATGGTGGATATTTTCCAAGGTGTGTATTTACCCCTGACCCCACATCTATTCTGCCTTTCCTTCTGCTTCACTTCTATAATGTGCTAATGACGTATTTAAACAGTGGCACTACGTACTGGTATCTAACAGAAACAACAGTGAGTAACAAGTTCTTGGCACATCCCAGAGACAGCTCCCAAAAGTCTGGGGAATGCAGACCCATGTGAGGCACCAGCCCAGGCACAGAAAATCTTGGCAGGTAATATTATCTTGCCATATGTCACTTAGGAACTAAAAATGAATAGCCCAAAGAGTTTGATTCCTGGCACTTAGGGGATGGTAAATATTATTATTTTTAAACCAATGTTATTATTGGAAAGACATTAATAATTTCAAAATAAGATTAGTGTTGAAAAGACTTCTTTGGTTTTGGCTTTTTGTAACCTTTAAATCTGGGTAGACTATTCCCGGACAAGTATTTCAGCTGGAATTTTATTTTCATTTTTTCTTCTATTTACACTGTGATCTATTCCAGTATACACAGCACTGAGCTGGCTTTGCCTTAGGAGATCATTTACATTTTTTTGCATTTAAAAGGTTTTTGAAGAAAAGAAGTTATACAGATCCTTTCACAGAAATACTCTAGGCTCATGCACCATTGAGAAGATCTTACGTATTTTGGTGGCTGTGGCCATTGTGTCCAACAGAAATGTGGAGCAGGTGTAGTAAATAGACAGATAATACTATGAACTACTAGGAACTCAGTGGTTTTAGAATCTGATTTTACTTCTGTTCTAGAGCGTGTTTAAGACACTATTTCAACACTTCAAAGAAATATCCCTATTTAGCTTTTTACTCAGTTCCTGATCCTAGTTCTTGATGAGCTACACCTGAATTTTACTTAATTTAACTACAAACAAGTACAGAGAAATTAGAAGTAATCCCAGAGCCTTTCACTGGGTTTCCTCTTCACACAATGCCTTTGAGCTGTAATGATCCCACGGTAAAAGTAGATCAGACACCTGCAACTGCTACAGAGAAAATGTAAGAGAACAAAACCAAGTAGAACGGAATGTGATATACACATACAGACTTACATGTTTTAAAAAACTAGTGTATGAGATACCAAATGAGATAGAAATACTAATGAATCTACAGAAACTCATGCATTTAAATTACCAACAGTAGTTACTCATCCAAATGAAGAATATCTTATGAATTGTGAAGAGAAACACAACAAAATAGGGGTGGATATCACAAACGTAACTTCAGTGAAGTATCTATGTTAGAAGTTTATAGATAGAAATTAATATTATTTGATGATTTTTTTCCTTTGGTTTCTAAATGGAATGAATGGAATTTAGAATATGAAGGAAAATTAGAAGTACATCACTATATCTTGCAGACTTTGGAAAGCAACGTCCTTAGAGGTGTAAATGACAGTTCCATTTTTCTCTCCTCTTCTAGGGAGACTGCTGACTGGAAAGCCTCCAGCTCTGCAAACCTATTCTGACACAAACATGTAGATTAGAAATTAAAAGTGTATGAATATGTGTTCTTCTTTTTGTTGCTTCTTCTTTAAAATACAGTTTATCTAAGCATGGAATAGAGAACATTGTTTGTGTGATACGATGGCAGAGGACACCTGGAAAATACCATTGTCTGGTATATCATGATCACTCAAAGCTGCTACTCAGAAGCTTTTGGGTATGTAGAATAACAATGTAACTAGTAATATCTTTGTCAATAGAAATAATTGATAAAATCTTAGTGAAAAGAACTTGCTTTAAATAAATAAATCCATTTACCTAGTTGAGAGAGAGTTTGCTTAAGGCTAAAATTAATTTATGTAAGAAAGGAAAGCTTTTAGGCCACTGTCAAGGACATGCAGAAGGAATAAAATTTTTGAAGTAATTTTTGAAGAAACTACCCTGAACAAACATCACTGATCAGAGAGGCTGTGTCTGTATAAAGGGCACATAATTAATCTGTAGTGGTCAGGATACTGAGTAGAAAGAAGAAATGCAAAGAATAACCCAGTGATCACTTTTGTTCTAGCGTCAAGGAGATAAGTGCTTTGGCGAAGTTTCATAGGCATGAAATCACATAGCAAGTATCTTCAGCAGAGTGGCACCGTCACAGCTTCTGTGAGGTGGAAAGAGGCATCTGGGTGGGAGGAGGTGAATCAGCTCTGTGCCATTCGGCTGTCCCCACAGCCTGCTTGGCAATCTCAGAAGGGCATTGCTTTTAACAGCAACTTTTTTCCAATACTGACTTACAATAACACATTTGGCTTGCATTAGGCCTATAATGTGCTGGGTACATTCTAAAAATAGGAAGACATGGGCCCTGCCCAAAGCAGCTCAATATCTAAGATGTTAACCACCAGATTAAGGGAGGGGAAAAGGGATAAAACCTTTTAAAAAATAGTATCAGCTACTTTGGCGTGTTATCTTACCACTATTATCTGGGAATTTCTTGCTCAGAGGCATGTTCAGCGTGAGAGAGAGCCAAGCTCCAAGCATCCAGAGGGCAGCACAATCATAGTTTGAACAGCTGCACAATCTACTGTGAGAGGCAATTTGTTCTGACATCTCACAGGGACAGAAGTAATTTTGTGGGAGGACCTTGAAGAGCTGCATCGTCTTTCCTTTCTGCTCCAGTCTGACCCCAGATACTCAAGCACATCACCTCCACAGGGCCAGCGATGTGTGTAGACTCCTGCTGAAGAGAGGACCTTGGGTTCAATTCTCCTGCTGTTCCTCAATGACACATGAATTGTGACCAGAGTCAAGCAGATTAAGGTCCAAAATATCCATTCCTCTCACACAGAAGCTGTTCACATTTATAAGGCACCTCCCTGTTTGTGATTAGGATGCTTTCTTGGGGTATGGAAACTTGAACTCATGAAGACTGAGAAGGGCACTGAACCTCCCATTCAATTTTCTACCCCATGAACAAGGGCTGTGATACCAGAACAATATCAGAAGACAGCCAGGGCTGGCAGGTGCTGCCTATTTTTTCAGTGTCTGCATCTAGGACCCCCTGTGTGAGAGGATGCCAAGCATGCATGAAGGCACAGGGGACTTGGTTTCTAAGTACTTGAATAGTTCATTGTATCTAGCTCTTAAACAGGAGCTTTTCAGGTCCGACTGAAATAATTGGAAATTGCATGCACGTGTTACAAGAAAAAAATGTTGGCCCAATTTATCCCTTTAATATATTGCAAATTTCCTTTCCTTCTCCTGTCCTACTTTCAGAAAGTTTGTTTGCTTTAACCAAGACATGCCTTCTAGAGCACATCTCTCAGAGGTTATTTCTGAAAATCTCTTACAGTGGAAGACACTGCTGGGCCATAAGAAGTGGCCAGCAATTTTTAACGCTCCCTCAGGTTAGGTACCTCGGGCTCGAAAACGAAGCCCGTGCTCCTGCCAGTACACCAAAGCATCAACTGTATGATCATGAACTTCATAGGCTCGGTGACTTTGTTCAAAAGAAGACAAATTCTGAGGCACCTGTAGGAAGTAGTTGATTTACTGTCTTAATTCTGAATATATCCTTCTAACTTTAAATTTTCAGATGGGCAGGTCTCAAATCCTACTTTACAAAGCAAATCTTGCTCTACCACGGTATTCTGCATTTCAGGCCAAAGCATGTGGGGAACATTTTGAGGTTTTTGTTGTTATTTTTTTAATGAGTACAACTGAAATCTCTCTTTTGGCCAAGACTACATGTAAATGATCTGTGGATAGCTGGGAGTGTTTTTATTGTATTACTTACACTGAATATTTGAGCAAATAAAAATGAAAATAAAACAGGACTGTGATTAATGTATCGTAGTGAATTCTGGAGAAAGCTATAATGTACATGTATATCCTGGGCTTTCAAATTTCTGGAATCCTTTTGTCTTCAGTAATAACAAATTAACTCCAAGCATAAAACTTCAGAGTTTTAACAAGGAGGATTAATAAAACTAAAAATGATACCTCATAAATATGCCATTAGAAGAATTTGCAGAGTATACTTTTCCTTTTGCTTGGACAGTATTGTGAACAGCAATGAAACTTACTGTGGATTTATGATCCACAGAATTAGCTGATAGACAAGCCTAACTGTCATTTTTTTCTATTTTTTTTTTCTAGGTTTCCATTCTCATGGGCATGGCTATTAAAAGTTTGAAATGTTATTACGAAATTTTACACAGGTTAGTAGTTAATGAGTTTTAAAAGTTAGGAAGCTCAAAAGTGTTGTATCTCCAGTTATCTTAAAAGCCTCATCTACCTCCTACAGTCAGTGTATCCATACTGGCATATTAACATGCAAATTCTATGTGTGGGCCTGCCAAAAAATGTGAGTGTTCCATCCAAAATACATAAATACAGTCTACTTCTCTGAAGAGGCATCATTTTAATCAAGTGTGCATTTGGAGCACTGATATGAAACAGATTGCCAGTTTTTAATAAAGAAGCAGTTATCTTCTTCTGCTAATGGATTTAACACAGGACATTTGAATTCCAGTGCTGCATCCAAGAGCATAGGTGGCCCGAGTACTGTTGTCCTCTTTCATCATCTAGTTGTAACATCATACAGACAGAAACATACGTACATAAAACAGCTGGTGTTCACAGAGGGGACCAGTAGGACGTAAGGAGTTTGTCAACTTCTGTCAACATTGCAATGCAGCACCTCCTCAGAGTACCTCGAAAGGAACAGGTCTAGCTGTCAGAGAGGACAGTTCCTCATGACTTCAAGGAGGTCTGAAGCTTTCACAGTAAGGCAAATCATTACTTGACGTTTTGTTTATCAAATTTGTATTTTTATTTCTACAAAACCCAAATAATTTTGCATTTAAATGTCCTTGCTTTGTGAACTGGGGTTCACAGAAGAGGTAACGTGATTCAGTAGTTTTGTGTTTTTAGCAACCTAATTTGTCCTTGCAGTTTGCTTTCCTGGCAAAAACAACCGCAAGATCCACTGTGAGGTAGGAGACTGACATGTGGAAAAAATCTGGGATGAAGATGGTGAATGAGGTCTATCATTGTTTTCATGTTAGGATGTGTGTAGATTTAAAAGTCTTCACAAAGGCTGCTGTGAGAGCTTCAAGAGAGGGCTTCTGTTGTGCTATTGGTACTTACTCCTTTTTATTTAGCTTTGGAAAACCAATGAAACTTCATTAGATGCTGTAAAGGGAAAAAAAAAAATACTGGTGGTAGGCACCAGAGAACAGCCTGGGCTTCCGGCTGCTCTGTGGACTTGCAAATTGCACATATGCCCTGCATCTCTTACCTTGCCTTTTGCTGGTGCTGCTCCTGAGTTTAGGTGACAGTGCAGTGCCTTGCCACCCCAGATCTACCCAATTAAAGAGTAATAACCAAAGTCATCCTTCATATGACGTGAGAAGCTTGCTTCCTCCCTCTCAACTTTTCCAAGCCTAGTACAAATCATTATATACCAGGAAAGATGCATAACTCTCCTTAAATGTGCTGAACCTTAAAATGTGCCTGCTGAGCTGACACAAATGCATTGCCGTCCATCACAGAGTGCTGTTGGGGAAAGCTTAGCTCCCTGCTGATGCACAAGAAAGCCCATATTGTTTAATGGTTTAAATAGCTGCTTAAAACATCCAGGCTTGGTTTTGCTGTTGTTGTTGGGATTTGTTTGTTCTTTCCAAGAAAGCATAGGGCTAAATTCAGACCTGTTGTAAGTGGATGCAACAGTATTTACTTGAGAGGAACTGCAGTCAAACCCATCAGGACTGTGATCAGTCCATGTTTGGAAGCATGTTCAGGCAGTTTTCCTTGTCTGTGGGACTATGCTGTACTTTGAAAACTGTTCTTTGCATGCATGTGAAAGCATATTTATGTGTATCAAAGGGTTTTACGACATCGGGTAAACTGATTCACTCAAAATGGGAACCTGATGGCAATTCCTGCTTGTATTTGTTCTTGAAAAGCAGAGAAATTGGCAAATGAACTAAAACCATACTTAGGCATTAATTAGGAAACTAAAGCAAGTAACTGCATGTGAAAACGATCCCCCAGTCATTCAGTGTATATACACAATGAAAGCCAGGATTTATGTATGTGCATGACTATTACATGACAACAGTGTGAGTGCTGTGGAATCACGATGCTAGTTCTTACATGATTTGAATATCTGGTGAAAAAAATTGTGCTACTATATGGCATAACATCTTAGGATAAGAGGTGACGACCTACAGAGGATGAAAACTAAATGGTGTATGGAACACAACATTATATCCACAAAGCTAGCTGTAAATAGTAGATTTTTTTACGGCCTGATCTTTAATTCGTATGAGCTGAAACATATTCTCAGAATAGATCATTACCCAGAAGCACTTTTAGCTTATAAGACCATGAAAAAAAAAAAAAAAAAAAAAAAAATGAAAAAAATTTTTGTCTGTTTCAGTTGTTTCCCTTTGTTCGCCAGCAGATGTTCACAACAACAGGCTCCCAGCCCTATCCGTCCTCTGATACATGGTGCTCTCAGGCCAGGCTGAGCTGCTTTTCTCCCTCTTCATCAATAGATGTCAATAGCAAGCTTCCTACTCCCAAAGACTTCAGCCATTTCAGGGTAGAAAAGTAAGGAGGAAAGAGGTACTCCCTTCCAAGCAAAGCCCATCTTCTTGTGTACTTTCAGTCTGTCCTTAGGTACTCGTTGCTGATATGACCAAGGCATACTCCCGTATTTCGTGTTCTGAGTCTCCAAAACTAAGCTAACGTTTGTGAAATTCAATCACCCTATGACTCATTTAGAATCCCCAAACACAACCCAGATTCAGTGAATTCAACATTTTGCAAATTCACAGGGATGTGACTCAAAGTCTCCTCTTCATCTTGATAAATGCGAAAGAAAGCATAAGTGATGAAGCTGGGGGTGGCCTGTATCATACCTTTTTCTGTTTTTCCTGCCTTTCTTTGATTTCCACACATGGAGGGTTCTGGCCAAGGAAGGCAATTACATGTAAAATAACCTTGCTGAAAATGAATGACTACATTCTCCAGCCATGTGTACTGACTGAATGAAATGGAAATGCACTTTGCTTATGCATTAGGGTAACATTACAGAGAATCAGAACCTGGATCTGAAGAGTTATATTTAGTGATACTTCTTCTAATTCCTTCCTTCCTTCCTTCCTTCCTTCCTTCCTTCCTTCCTTCCTTCCTTCCTTCCTTCCTTCTGTTGCAATATAGCAATTTGCAAGTAATATTAAGAACGACAAACCCCAAGAAATAGCCTGGTGGCAAACTATAAGTGAATGTGCTGGGTAACCTGCTGTGCCACATCCCTCTCAGTCCCAACTAAAAATAACCAAGAAGGTGGTGGTATCAGGAGCCAAGGCAGCAGAAATGGTGATACACTGGCTGTCTTACATGAGCCAGGGATTCAAATTGCGAGGACAGGCATCCACCAGCTAAGTGCACAGCCTGCATTCGCCTGCCTTTCACCTGCCCAAAGAGCAGATCACAAATCACACCAGTTGTTCACAGAGGCACCAGCAAATGTCAGCGTGCTTTAAGTGCAGCAGCCTGCAGCCCTGCTGAAGCTAGCACATTGCTATGATGCTAGGAAGCCAGCGTCATAACCTTCTTCTGAATAGATTTATTTTAACTTTTTTTTTTACAGGAGATGTGGAAGAGTGAAGTGATCCCCAGAGTTTCGGAGGATTCAACTGCTGATAAATGCTGAATTAAAAACATTTATGGTTGCGAATCCAAGGAGCTCACAATAAAAGAGCTCAGTGGCATCTCCCAGTGGCCTTTTCAGATGTAGTTGCTCTAAATGTTTTCTTTTTAAAGGCCAGAATTCTGCAATATATTCCTTTCCTTTCCTTTTTCCTTTCCTTTCCTTTTTCCTTTCCTTTCCTTTCCTTTCCTTTCCTTTCCTTTCCTTTCCTTTCCTTTCCTTTCCTTTCCTTTCCTTTCCTTTCCTCCTTTCCTCTTGCCTTGCCTTGCCACCTAAAAGCATCAATAGTTAGGGTTTAAGAACACCCTTCAGGGTATACTATTAGAAGAATTAGGATAAGCCATCAAGGGGAACAGGCTCAATCTTGCTACAAAACCCATTTTATCTCCCTGGTTGCCTTAGGAAGACCCTGTTTTCTGCAAGAAAGAGGGTCTGGACTCCAATTCCCCGTGGTTTCAGGAAGTTCTTAAATTCAGTTTGACCAATCTGACATCTGGGTGAGCACAGAAGGCTGCTGATAAAGAGGAGATAGGTAACAGCTTTTGAAAGTCTGCACTGCCTGAGACAGCGGAGCAGTGCTTCACGGTGGACCCTTCCCAAAAAAGCCGATTTGAGAGCTGATTCTGGCAGGCTGGGTGTCAATTCTCGATCACAAATGATCTCACTTCTATCTTCTTCTGGCTGTAAAAGGATCACATTGCTTTTCAGGCCCTGGATGATAACAGGACTTTCCTGACTGAGTTCCTGCTTCAACCTTAAGAGCTTGCATTGAATCAAATATGTGTTCGAGAAACATACCCACCCTTAGCTTAAAATTTCCTGGAAGAAAACTTTATCTCGTTTGTTATTTTGGTGGTCATTTACTAGATCTCTGTCTTTCAGGTTGTTTCATTTGAGTTTCCCATCACCGAATCATACTGTACATTACCAGAGTTTTGCACCCCATAGATTATAATCAGGTGACCCTGTAATTTCTTTCTGATGAGTTAGAGAGACAAAGCTCTAGGGAAATCTCGCAGTTAACACATTTTCTAGATCTTAATTAATTCGTGTTAGAAATGAGAAGGAAATAGATGCTGGTGCTAGGTTTTTTTATTTTCCTTCTCTCTCTTTCTTATATTGAAAAATACTGAGATCTTCAAATTATTGTCTCATTTTAATGCAGAAGGAAAAAGTCAAGTATAATATTTTTATTTCACTCCACAACACAAAGAAAATGGTATTGGATTATGTTCAGCTTCAATAAAAGGCACTTGCAGCTGGAAAAAATAGTAAGTGCAAATGTTTCCCATTGATGACAGTGAAATTGCAACCAGTGGAGTGGAGCTTCAAAACTCAGGATTTCTTCACAATTTTTGAGAGTTTTTCTGTGAGTGACAGCACAGTTAGCATAAACATGAAACATCCAAAATGCCAGGAGCATGTTCTGCTGCAGCAGACAAATTTGACTCAGAAAAGTTCATGTGCAGATTTCACAGTGGCACAAGGCTATGTTACTTTTTAAAATTTGCATCTCTCTCTATGGTCTCTGCCACCTGAATTCTATCTTTCACCCTCGTTTTGCATCACACTGTTGCTTTGCATCCACTTTGGCTCACGGGCATCCCCCGATTTAAAGACGTTCTGCAGGGATGCATTTTGTCTGCCTGCCAGCTGAGAACTCCTTATCACCACGGCCTGTCAAAAATTCCCTTGTGTTTAGCAACAGTCGCTCTCGCTGCTCTTCTTCCTGGTTGGTAGCGCTGTTATCTCTCCTGCAAGAACAGTGTTCATGCCTGTCATTTCAACGACTCTGAATTTCTTATTTTTGTCAGGATTGATGGCAGTGCTGCTATTCCTGTTTGTTGTACACTTTCCAGGACTGACTCATCCCTGTGTGCTCCGTGACTGCAAGGTCAAGTTCCTTTCATGCAGGGGAGAGGCTTGTAGAAAGACTGGATAAGGAATATTGCCTGACTAATGCCTTGCTGCAGCTTTCCATGATGTGATTAAACCATGTGTCTCAAAGCAGTCTGACACATAAGACATTTTTATTTTAGTAAAAAAGAGCAAAGGGAAAGAAACAAAAGTTTTTACAGTGACCCATGGAAGTATTCCTGGGCCTTTTCCCAGAGCATGATTAAAGGCACTGGGGTGATTTAATTCAGAAAATAAATACTAAGGTGAGTTTATTGAACATGCGAGGAAGGATTCACCCTAGTTGCCTTTGTTTTTCCACGTGAAATTCAAATGCATTTGTGCATCAAAATAGTTTCTGATTGTAAATCATTGTTCAGCTAATCCTACACCAGAATTACACTACTCTTTTTTTTTTTTTTTTTTTTTGGGGGGCAGCATATAAAANTTTTGAGGGGAGCAGAACATAACATTTTTTTACTTTTACTGAAGGGTTCATTTATCTGTGGCGATGTAACCAAACTAACACATATCATGAGTGGTGAATACAAGAATATAAGTGCAATCGTAGTGGGCCACACCAGAGGTCCAACTACCCGAGCAGCCTGTCTCCAGTAGCAGATGTCTAAGGAAGGCAGCAAGAAGAGGACAAGTCTGCAGTAACAGTTGCCCAAAATACAATCTCGGTCCCCAGTTACTTGTAGTTTGGGGAGTTTCCGAATATGAAGCTGCATTTTTTTTTAGTGTTTTTGTGTGTGTGTGTGTGTGTGTCCAGTAGATTTTTGAACCCAGCAAACTCTTAGCATCCAAATTACCCAGTCACAAATTACCAGCTTTCTACTATTTCCCAGTGGTTTATGGAGGAAATATCTCTTGTTTCTTTGACACTCGCCACCCGTTGGTTTCATATAAGGTCTTGTTGTGTTTTGACTGGCTTTGCTTTGGAAGAAACAGTGGGTGTCTATTTCTTATTTGTCATCTGTGGGACAAGCATGATTTTACAGAGTAGTACTTTACCTCACTCTTTGTCTCCTGCTCTAATCAATCCACACTCCTCACAGAAGCTGTGCCCAAGTTCTTTCTGCTCTTCAGGAGACCTTTGTCCAGCTCTGTTACATCCTTGTGGAGACAGAGGCCAGAACCACGCACACTGCTCAGGCCTGGCTGGGTCACCATGGCTTGTACAGTGGCGTAATGATGTGGGCTTGCTGCCCACCAGTGCCCAACATCTGATTTGTTTTCTTCACTGTTGATGTCCATTGAGGTGGTATCTTCATGGAAGTGTCTTTTGTAATACCAAGATCTCGTTCACAGAAGACAGTGGTGACAGACCTTGGGACCCAACACTGAATACATAAAAATAGAATGTTTTTTTCTTTTATGAATTATTTTACATTTACCTATCTCAAATATATTTCATTTATGCAGTTACTTAATCTTGTCATTTACTCGGTTTCTTAATCTGGTCAGAACCTTCTTTGACCATGAAGAGGCCCTTGTCCTTACCACCCTAAATAGCTTACTATCATCAGTGAACCTTGGCACCTCATTATTCATTCCTTGTTCCATATCACTTATGAGCATGTTGAACAGCACAGGCCAGAGCACAGGTTCTGCAGGATTTCACTCATGACTTCCCTCCACCTCTCATTCCTAATCTTTTCTGTCCTACCTTTTAATCAGTTATTAGTCATGGCAGAGCTTTGGTTCTCATCCCATAGCAGCTTAGTTTCTGTAGCAGGTACTGACGAGAAAACCTTGTTGAAAGATTTCTGGATTTTCGGGAAGGACAAAACAGCTCAATCATCTCCCCCATCTGTGTGCTTCCAAGAATTAATGAGAAGGCTTGTAGCTGGAATCACTGAATATATTAAAAAAAATATAGAGATTTAAAAAAATAAATAAAATAAAGATAAATAAAGATAAATAAAATAAGTTCACACATAATTCTCCCTCCAGCAAACAGTTCTGCTGTTTGTGCTTGGCTGACAGAAGACAGAAGTACACATTTGGCCTTGGCAGTGCCCTTTCTGCTAATCCAGACGGTATCACAAGCTTGACCATTGTTTTATGCAGTGACTTTTTTGCCCCAGAGTTTAATATTGTACAAGGCAATTGATAGCACAACTGACCTGCAGCCACAAAGTGTGCGGTTTGGTTGTTTGAAGGATACCTCCTGGCAAATAATCATATTTTCTGCTTGTTATTTTGGCCCTTAAACACACCCTGCATACAAATCCTCACTGAAGTTGGCTTTGAAAAAAAACACCGCTGGATAAACATGTACAAGGCTAAAATATTTTTGACATGTATATCCACTCAGAAAGATTAAGAAAGATTCAGCTTGATATTATTTGAAATGAGGGAAACACTGAAGTATGAATATCAGGAGTTCTAATCAAAATTCCTTTGGGACTTCAATTTGGGATTCTAGCTATACAAAATATTTGCATCTGAAGCACAATCCACAAATATTTGGATTTTCATCAGTTCTGCTTGGATGCAAAACTGTCAGACACTGCAGTTTTGGCAGTCAGAAATTGCTTTTCCTAAATGTTAACTGTGTTTCCCACCCATTGGAAAAATTGCAGAAGACCCAGTGGGGCTTCTAACCCATATAAAGCTGAGTGCCAAAGAAAAGAACTTCTCCAGGGGTTTCTTGTTTCTCCTCATGGGGAGCCTGTCACCTCCAAACCTATGCTTCATTTTCTCAGAGGAATAATTCCTTATGGCAACTTTCCATGGGTCTGCCTTGGAACAGGGATGTAAACTGCAATTCCCAGCAGCCACGGGTGCTGCAGTCTTGTAACTTTGTTTAAACATCTGCTCAGATTAAGAAAATATTAGCACAATACTGGGCACAACGGTCTTTCCATAAAAGGACTTTCAAATGTCTCTCCTTACAAAGCATTGTTTTCCGTGCACGCAGGGGAAGGAACTGGTGGCAGGTGTAAAATTTCATGTGTGTATTTATTTTTCCAGAGTCTTTATGAAGAACATGCCGCAGATTGGTCCATGCTGTGTAACAGCTTCAGAGGTGCAAGATCCTAATTCCGGACGCTGACTGCTTTGAGGCTTATTCCATGACAGAGATGCTGGTTCATTCTCCCTTCTCAACATTTCTCACATATAAGATCTATCAGCAGTCATCAACATTTATGGAGTTTTATTAGCTCGATATATATATATATTATAACAATAAATTATATGGTCAAGAGTGATGAGCAATCAACAAAGGGAAAAACTACCCACTTTTCCTCTTTTTGTTTTTCATCTTTTTGAGACCTACACTGTTTACACCTACTTGATGTTTCTAAGTGTCTGGAAAGCAGGTTCTACATAGAAACAAAGCTTAGAAATGACTTTGTTATTTGGGGCTGATCCCTTCATTGATGATTGTGCTAATGTATGTTGGCTGTGAGTTAATCGCACGCTGTGACTTTTCTTACAGGAACTTTTTTCTCTTTGTTGCCGCCTTGTGTGGCTGACCAAAAGATGAAGCCTGAGGAGGTGGCTCCCGGAACTGCAGCGATGGTGCCAAGGTGGCTGCTCAGGAGCCACATGTAGCTGTGTGCGCATTAACACCCCGCCTCGGAAAAGCCTTCTTGCTGGCACAAGACCCCTCACACGAGAAAGGAGGGAGGATGGAGAATCTGTCCACACCAACCTCTAAAGAAATATTGCTGGCTCCAGCATGTAGGAGCTAGTTCATACCTACCTCTCCCCTGCAGCGTCGGTAGAAGAATAAAGTATTGTGCTATAGAGTAAGTAACATGAAGGAGTAAACATATAGATCCTTCCCATATACACTGCAGATCAAGCCAAATCAGAAGTAATTGCGTGGAATTTAGCAAGGTTACATTCTTCACAATCGGCATACCTTATTGTTTTATTCTTAATATTATTTTGAGGAGTTACTCTGTACAAAAGTGCAAACTGTTCGCAATGAAAATCAGACCTTACTCTCACTTATACTTTAACTACAAGACCATCCTTCCTGCTAAAAATAAGTTGACCTGGCCTGAGCAAAGTTTTGGACTGAGTTTTTTTGGACTGTTAGCAATGAAATCTTATAGCCAGCAAAGTTTTAAGTTTCATTGTGAACCTTTCACTCTCTTCTGACTTCATAATTCTTTGAAAGTCTAATGCTGAAATATCTTTCCTTATCAGTTTATGTGTCTGTGTACGTATGTGTAAATATGTATCTATATACTCACATAAAATAATAACAAGTTATATATGTAAACATAACATGAAGACAAGATTGTGTGGATATTGGTATGAAGTAGAGATGACTACATTACTCATGACTGATAAAAACACTAACACTTTTCTCAAATGAGTGCAAATACAATGTTTCAGCCAAGAAAAGTTTATATAAGATTAAGAACATTATAATTAGATGTAAAAATGGTAGTAGTAACTGGAAGTTT
The DNA here is from genome assembly GCA_013399715.1 of Alectura lathami. NCBI lineage: Eukaryota > Metazoa > Chordata > Aves > Galliformes > Megapodiidae > Alectura > Alectura lathami. The sequence goes on from VXAV01011520.1 coordinate 33,998, forward strand.
CTCTTCAGCCTCAACTGTAACAGTCCCAGCTGCTGTAGAGTGTTTATTTCAGCACAGATAAGTAAATATATGGGGCTGTTTTACTGCTAGTGACTTGCATCAAGTGAAATTACAGCTTTCTACTTTGCGTTAACTGCGGTGGTGTTGATAACAACACAACTTGGTGTCAGTATCGAGGGGGACATGGCTTTTCAAAAAAAAAGAAAAAAAGGGAGAGAAAGAGAAAGAGGGTCTGACCCACACTGAATTCTCCATTACACTAAGGCTCTCTGAGGTCTTTGACAAAGGAAATGGATTTTAACTTTGCTCAAATGTTGGCCCTTCTCGGCTCTCAAGGCCTGTTTTTAAGAACCGAGATTGTTCTGTTGGCAGTGTTATCTTCCAGCAATGTGCCTGAAGAATTAACCCTCAGTTGATGTTAAAATGCTCAGGTTTTAGATTTCTGAACAGACAGTTGTGCATCTCTAAACATTTCAGAGTCCCCTCATGATGAAACAGGAGGTTTCTCAGGTTCGGGGTGTAGCTCTGGGCACCAGTACTAGTGTCACCGGCCACCCGGGTGTCACCTTGCAATGCGGTGTCAGAGCAGCACTTCCTTTTATGAAGAAACCACAGGGATGGAAGGAGCAAAATCTGGAAAATATTAAGCAGTTACAGCTAGCCAATGTTACCATGTGTTGAACACGATGGCTGCCCGTATGCAAGGAGATCCATGGGAAGTCAGCCTCCTCAGCAGGGTGATTTTAAGTAAGATTCACCCCACCAAACTGCAGACATCTGCATGCTACCTCTGAGCTAGACACCTAGGCTTTGAAACTCTGGGAGAGTTAGTGGAGCTTGTAGAAAGTAACCCCTCTGACCTGGTCTACATGCCTTGTCTAGGGGAAAAAAAAAAAAAAAAAAAAAAAAGAGGAACAAAAACCTAGAAGTTCCAAATTTCTGCCATGGGCTATAAAGGAGTAACTGGTCAGCCAGTTCATATGTTGTGGATTTCTGTGAAGAACATATATAAAGCCTGTGTATGTGCACAGACTCAAGTCTTCAACAGCCAGTGGCTGCTCACTTCATGTTTCCCTTTTTGGTAGAGCCTACGTTGTACAAAGATAACATGACCCAGGCGTGGTATATTCACGCATGCTTGATATATTCTCATGTCACTCAGCATCTGCGTGGTTCCATCCTCATTCCTGCCTGCCCCCCCCTGGATTCTGCACTCAGAGGCGTTTTAGAAGGTACAAGAAAGACAATCACACCGCTGCAGCTGAACCCTAACTCTGGTTGTTCAGAGGATCACTTCCTGATAACTGAAAAGGGCAGGGGCAAGAGCAAAACTGTCTTCTGCTCAAGAGTTTTACATGAGAGAAACGTCCCCTTCTACCTGTAACTACTTTTCCATTCATGCTTGCCTCTTGTATTGATCCTTAATTAAATACGGGATCCTGCATAAATGTTTTGGAATCTCAAATCTGAACTTTTTGCAAGTATCATGATAGACAATCCTTATGAAAAATGCAACCTGGTTCCAATTAATTTTTACAAATATCAATATCTCAAGGCTTCAAAATATTTTTCTTTAATAATGTTAATCATCAAAGTAAAAAAAAAAATATATACCCTGTGTTCACTGAAGCCTAATTTTTTGTAAAGATTGTAAATCACCACCAGTTAGAATTCTGTCTTTTAGCAGTCCTTTGTTTATTTATTTATTTATTTATTGTTTCACCACTTTTTATTTGTGGGAGAAGTTATATGGAAGTAATGAACAGCATGTTAAAACAACAAACAAACAAACAAACAAAAAAAAGCAGCAAAGCTGACAGTTTTCTGGGCAAGTTTCAGCTCAATGGCATTTCAAGTGGCAAAGATCTAGAAACCCTCCCAAATATTGACTGACAGGAGAGAGACAACACAGTACCTGCTGAAATGCACTCACTTTCTCAAGACCTAGATGCTTCAGGTTGTAAAAAATTGCAAAGTGCAGCACTACGCAGAAATTTTCCATTTCACCTCACTAGGATAAGACAGCATCACCGCCAGCTAGTTTGACTTCAATAATATACCACATCAAATATACTTTTTTAATATGAAACTCCTTCAACATAACTTGGTCTTAACACCGGGTGCATAGAAACAGCAAAGCCGAGAACAACAAGATCTTAAGAACATGTGGACAAAATCTGCTCATGTGCTGGCATTTTAATTATGTTTGCCCTGACCCTTTTCCCATGTTCTATAAAACAGACCAACAGTGTAGAGGGGGAAAAAAATGCCCTCAGTAGCAACACCTCAGCTAAACCAGATGAGTGCTGTGCTCAGAATATTATTACCAAATAAAAACAAAACAAAACAAAAATACACTGGAAATGAATAAGGAAGCTGAAGCTGATACTTAAAATAATAGCGTAAAGAGCTGTCACATAGTTCCTCTTAATAGCTTCAAGGACACCTTCCTCTGGCTTTTAAGCAGGGTCACAGGCAGTGTTACATGCTTTTATGGAGCGGGACTGCTTCTCATCCCATCCTCACCGCAAAAGGCAAGTGGGGTGAAAGGGATTACAGGGCTTACAGACACCTGTGATCGAACACACCGCTGCGCTGGGGAAGCAGCCTCCGAGGTGATGAATTCCATCCCCAAATTCAGACCTGAAAACACTCTGGGTGGAATTATTCCCCACAGAGCTTGAATGGAGGAGCGAGCACCAGCATAGCCAGACCCCCGCGGATGGCCAGGGCACATCTCTGGGCACGACTGCTATGCAAGGAACCCTGCCAGCAGCGAGCCAAGGGGGCTGGTGTCAGGTTTTTGATGCGTGCAAGACGATACTGCACCACGAGTCCTCTGGACAGCCAGCTGGAGTTGCCAAAGTGAGGGCAGCCAGTGCTGTTCCTCAGCTTTTGGCACTGTAAGATAAACCTTCATCTTATCACTGGGACCACTGCTGTCTTCTGCTGGCAATATTTGTTTCCAAAAACTAATTAAAACAAGTTGGTTAGAAAGGCCACCTGGGACGCACTTTTCGCTCCGAGTCCCGTCATTTAACATCTGAAGGAGATTACACAGATTGCAGCTAGGAATATGAAAATCGATAACCAAAGAAACAGCACAGGAAAGGCATATTTTCTTTGATGCTAACACCTGAACACAGGACATGAACCCACTGCTCTGGGCCTCCAAACAGCAAGAAAAGGAGGCGGCTGGCTGCACACCTGTGCAGGACCCCCCTGATCCAGGACACAACTGTCCACAGCACCCTGTTCAGAGCAGCAGAGAGGCAAGGGTGACTGCTGGGAGGTGCTTTGGGGTCCCTGTGGCCTCCTCTGGAATGACCTGAGCCTCTTCCACAGGGACAGGCTGTGGCAGAGCATCATAATGCCAGTTTGCCCCCAGAAGAAGGGCAGCACCTCAGGGTGCCCTGCCCTCCCCACCCATTGCACTTCACTTAGGACAGGAGACCACAGCTGCTCCAGTGTGGGTGCAGAAAACATGAGCCAAGGCGGAGGGAGGAAGCTGAAGTGGCAGGGGCTATGACAGATGTTGTGAAATGTCGACTTATTCATAGCAGAAAGTCAGGCAAATCTTTTGAAAGGTTTCTTTTCCCCCTTTTCTTCCCTCCTCTCTTTTTTTTTTTTTTTTAATGTGCAGACTTCAAAGCAATGACTTGTGGCATCTGTAACAGCTACCAAACCGTGCCAGCTGAAGCCAGTGGAGCACAGTCTACAGTGATAGAATGCAAGTCATGCAATTATTCGAGTTTGCAGCCCTGGTTTTTGAAACAACATATGGTCTGCAGCAAGGAAGCCAGGATATTTTAAAAGAGCTCCTACAGGGTTTCAAACTTTGATTTTACAGAGGTGTGGGAAAAGAAGCAGACTCCATTCAGGCTCTGATATTTAAATACATGTGTTGCCGTTTTGCTTATTGAGGAGAGCTGTGCTGCGCTTTTACATCTGTAAGTGTATTTTGTGTTTCCAAGGAGCAGACGATAACATACAGGTATTTCACACACTTGTTTTTGTTGACACTTAGGGAAACAGGGTGCAGCACTGGGCTCTTGGTGAAATGCAAGTGGCCTGAACAGCTTTAAAAAGAATTTGACTAAATCAAGGTGAGAAAATTACTGTTAACTGTCACAATTAAACTGTCCACCAGCATATTCTCTGTTTCTGACTATTGCACACTGAAACACTGTTATCAGCACAAAGTCCCTGAGATCCCACCAGGACCAATGGGCATAAACCCCTACGACAAAATGGTGCAGAACGCTATAGTGGAAACACCTGCCTATCGGGACAGAATGGACAAAGTAGACCAGCAGCGCCAAGCCCTTACCTGTTCACTCCGCTCCAAGGGCTGCAGCCCGCGGTAGCAGGCAAGCCCAGCACAGTTGTTATCCCATCAGCTCCGGCCTGCATGTATTGGCGACTTACATATGCAGATAATCCCTCCAATCTGCTCACTACCTCTTGACCACAGAGGCTTCCTTCTTCATTCAAACTCCATCCTTTAAAAGACGAGCATCTCCAAACCAGGCTTGTGTGTTAGTGCAAGGAGGACATCTGGTTTGGCAGCTATGTTTGCTGCAATGAAAAGAAATCTACTAGCTGCTCTGTCCCTTTATCTCATGGCTAGCTACCTACACCCCTTAAAAAGCCCTTATCAGCACTGGATGTTGAAAAGCTAATCCTGAACATAAAGCAAGTCTTCCAGAAAGCATAAAAAAATCAACACTAGATACAACTGCAGCCATGCTGTAGGATGTGTCTGTTTATTAGATGAATTATAACTCAGTTCCCAATGTCACTTTTTTCATTGTCTGCCTTTTAAATCTGTATTCTTCAGCATAGTCTGCCCAAGGCTAAGCTCCCAGGAAGTGCGGGACACCCTCCCTGGCTTTCAACACCAGAAAGTATCCCTGTCACATCTGGTTTGAACTTACACCTGACACAAATCAGAGCTCTGACTAGTAACTCCTGCAACAAGTCCAGCTTATTTGGCTGAGCTGCAGCTGCAGCAAGACCCTTTGACTCCAAATACAACAAAGATATTAAACCTATTCTGAGAAGTTGACTGGGTTAGCTTCAGAGAGTGAGATCCTAAGTATATATTCTTCATGAAGAGGAAAGAAACATCAGTCAGCTCAGAAAACTGGTTTTGTTCTGTCAGCAACCAGGTGCTGATGCTTTATGGGACTACCCAAACTCTGTACCCCAAGATTGTGCAGTTTTTCTCCCTACTTGCCACTCTCTACATCTCCTCCTGTCCACATCTCACCACTCCCTGAATTCTCACTAATTTAGACTAAGCCATCTTCTGTGAAGCTTCAGCAGTCTCCTACTCTGTTCCCATTCGTTGAGTAACACAGAAAGAATCATGCACCAGTGAAAGTGCACGCAGAGCAGTTTTCTCCACTCTGCTTTCTGCTACATCCTTACTCAGAGATGCAGATACAGCCTCAGTGTTTCATCTGGACTCCCTGACATCTTCCCTCAGGGGAGAGCTGAAGGAATTAAATGCATAAGACTTGACTACAGGATCACTGAGGAAGGCTAAGATAATGGCTTCTAATACCTGAAGAACATAAAAATCTAGAAAATAGCGAAATTACCTAGACTCATAGAGAATGTATAGCGAGAACAGTGAGAATCCTAGCAAGAGTAGGATGATAAATATTGAAGCACACAATGCAGGACTGTTCCCATCCCTAAAGGTAAGTTCTCGGCAGCAAGGTCTCAGTCAACAGTAAAGAACACAGAGCATGTCATTAGTGACAGAGACATGAGCTCAGCCTGATTTTGCTTAGGTCCCTAGGAATCTCTAAAGCACAGAAGGTTTGCACGGAATTGACAGGCATTTGCAGGGTCACTCTCCTACTCACAGTGAATCTCTGCTTTTTAAGCTGTGCTCCCAGTCTAACAACTTTGTGCCTGTTTCTGAATCATCAAAGTTTTAACTCATACTGCTCTGTAAGAAGCCCTCTTATCTAATGTAGTGTTATATTTGGTGTATTTGATAAGTATCATTCTCTGCAACCTGCTACGGAAAAGGAACAGACAAGCCTGCACTCAAAAGCGGTTTAAGTCAAAGTAAGTTTTAAACCATTCTGACAACTGTTTGAACTCTTAAATCTGTTCTCTAGGCTGCTCTACTACTGTTTACAGAACAGAAGCTGAAGCTTCCTGTTTTGTAGCCTGTGAAAAGACCTGAAAAGGATTCATTTATATTTGATTTGGTTTTATGCAGTTAACGGTGATAAGAACAGAACCTGCTTCACCAGTCATTAGGTGCTTAGGAAATATTTTGATCTCCTGGGAGGAAGATGCCACTCAGATGAGGTAGTTCAACGAATCCATTTTCCTCAAAGCACGTATGCAATGTGTAGGGTACAGGTAACTTTGCTCAATAGAAGTAAGCTATCTGCTCATATGTGCAGACAATTTACACGTAGCAGACCTTGTGCTTACACAAAAAGTAGCAAAAAAACAAAACAAAACAAAAAAAACCTACAGCAACAAAAACCAACTAAAACAGTCCCCCCAGATGCAAATTTGGTGTGCAGAAGCACACATGTATCAATGGAAATCAAGCCCTCATGACTGCTTTCACTTTCTTTGAAGTCAGTAGCAAAATTCCCATTGAGTTCAGTAAGAAAATAGGAGGCCCCTGATCTAGTAAAAAGTCCTTATGAGGTTTTATAAGCTCTTTACACAAAACTTTATTCCACTTCTATACAAAATGCATTTTGACCCTATATCCACCCACAAGACTTTGTAGCTGGTTGAGAATAATGTGACACCTCCACTCTGCCCAACCAATTACTGTCACTCAAAGCCTTGGTTATGCAGCCACAGCAGGAATTTCGGGATCCCTAAGCAAGTTTTGTCCATTGCTTTTCAGAGAAGAGCACTAGAGAGAGGATGCCAGGTCAAGTAACTTGCATCCAGCCATTCAGGAGCAGGTTAGGTCAAGGCCATTTCTGGCCACTAACACAACCTCCCTCATGATATCGGACACATGCCAAATGTCTCTGCTAATTCTGGTCAGTCCTGGACACAGCTGGTCACGGGGGATTAATACCAAGACTGGAGAACCTGGCACAAAGAGGTGGAATCACATTAGGGCAGTTCTGTTTTACTCCTTTCTGACCAAGTCTGGGGAGTGGCAGTGGGCATCTCTTCCCTCTGCTTGGGGGTGCCCAACTCCAAGTTCCCTAAGGGATCATTCATGCTGCTTCAGCTGATCCACATTTACATGATGTCTCTGAAAATCTGGGAGACAATTTGGGAAGATCATTACACTCAGTATTTCGTCTCCTCTCCAACTGACGCAGACACCATGGTCACTGGGCTTAACCAGTACTGATGGGTGCCATGGTTTAGGCAAAAGCCAGATGGCTGAAAATCCACTCAGAAAACAGGGAAAAGATGGTGACTGGCAGATTTAAACACTTGTGGATCTGGAGCAGGAACCTCAAGTCTGCTATCTCTCAGTTTCATGACACCCAGATCACATTTTGGGCTAACTAGGAGAAACTCTAGAGCTCCCAGGAAGCTCCATAAAACTGCTCCTCACAGCCTGCACGTTCTGCCCTGGAGGAAGGAATCTTCTTTTACACAAATGGCAGGGTCAGAGACATGCAATGCACAAACAGGTCAACTCAGTCTGGACTATGCGGACCCACACCTCAGCTCCAGACAAATTACTGCTCAGACTGACTCACAGCTCATCTTCCAAGATTGAAAACATGAGCTTTATCTACCTGATTGGAATTTCACTCCACAAAGGACAGCAAAAATTGTCTGGCTTTGAGTTGATCCAGCTACAAAAAGATGGTTGTTTCATGGTTTTAAATATTTATATGGAAATACATTTTCTTGGATCTTTGAAAATGTTTCCATTAAATTGATCCCAAACACCGAACACCCTACTATTAGAAGACAGACATTATCATATTATCCATTGAATTCCTTTGGTTGTCTGGAACAAAGGCAAACTTTTTTGTGGATAAGTACACACTAGTAGGCTGGATTCATTAACTGCTAGTAATTCTAGCTCAGGTTAAAACATCTGAGCCCTTAACGGGTTCAAGGGCACAGTACTAATCAACAAAGAAAGTTTCTAATCGAATTTGGCCTTGGGAAACTCTCTTATATATTCTTTCTGGAAGACGTTATTGTTTTTAGGGAGCTTATCTACTATCTTGCTGAGAACAACTACCCACTTTAATAAAGTGCCTAAAATATTGTAATAAACACACAGCTTATATCAATAGCATCATATTTCCCCACATAGTATTTGTGTGTGGTTTAATTAGATGGAAGGATTACAGGAAAAGTTTGTGTCATAATGATTCTTTAAAGCGAAACCATAGATCAAAGTTCATAGCTGCCAAATATACAACTTTCAAAACAAGCTCAAGTGCTGCTATTAATCATGGCTGCTGGGGGATTTGATGACAAAGATTAAACTGCTGTAAAGGATACTGCTGTGCATCAGATTCTTGCAACTGTCATCAAATACTCTGCCAACTATTAACAGGTCGGAGGAGCTGTCCGGCACTTGCCATGGGTGGCTCTGTCACTGCAGCTGGTGCCATGGTGACAACCAGTGACACCCCCCCAGACAGACATTTGTGGCCTGCTATTTGTTACGGTGCAGCTGATGTCTGCCTGTACAGCAAACAAGGAATGGCAGGAGCTCAGCCTGCATCCTCACAGGAGCATCATTTACGTGTCGTGGCTCGCTCTGATTTCAGCACAGAGGGCCTTCCCTCTGGCTGACTGCATGTTGAGAGTGCCCACCTGTGGAGCTGAGCTGATGTAAATTCACTTCCCAGCTTATTTCTCAGCAACCACTTGGCATGGGTGAGCCCTCAGAGAGTGCCTCGAGGACGAGCCCTCATCTCATTTGCGATCACACCGACCCTCCCTCCTTCTACACAGGGTCATGTAATGTCCCTGTGGGAAGCAGCAGCATTCCCTTACACAGAAATATAATATGGAGGAAGCCTGTCAAGCGTGCTTTGCAGGATGGAAGCCAACAGCCTGTGACCCAGCAGACTATGCTCTGTGGTGGGTCACTGATGGCCTTTAGTTGGCATGGAGAGGGAGATGTTAACCTGCACACCCACAACATGCTGCTGTCGCTGCTCATCTGCAGCAGTGTGCTTGAGAAGCAGCATCTCTGATGTTCAGCTTTGCAGAATCTGAAACCGGTATCGGAGATCTGCACAGAGCTGTCAGTGGAGCAGATGTGAATGACAGTCTGATGCAACAAGCCACTGGAGATTCAAATCTAAAACCACAGACTACAGCTTTCAAAGTTTAGGGAAGTCACAGATCTGCATCCAAACTTCACAGCTGTGGCCAGCTATAAATCACACTTATCTATAAAATGGGTTGGATCCAAACTGTATTTGAATATCCTTTGTCTCTGGGAAAGTTCAGAGACACATCTAGCTGGAAATTTTTAAGCATCATCTTATCTTTGCTAATAGTATCTTTAAACACAAAAAACAAAAACAAGCAAACAAACAAAAAAAACCCCACGGAATTTTAAAGACTTAAAATGCCAGATATTCAGCCCTAGGTATTTTTAATTCAGTCTTTAACTTGCCAAACAAAGGCCTTCGTACTATCAAATACTTCATAAGTTAAAGGCACCTCCATGGATCACTTCACCCCTTAATGCAACAGTTCGCTCTGCAGAGCACGGAGATATGAGGCCAGGCAGACTATTTTTAGGCACCTGAGGTGGTATGCTGTGATGTCTAGGGGTTGCTTGCTCGTACACCAGCCTTCATTTGCCTTCTCTTCATTTAAACTTTGTTTTCCAATGTTTTCTTTCCATAATAATAATGATGATGATAATAGTAACAATCATCATAATAATCCTATGGGTGGAACCATCCAAGGGTAGAGTCCCCAGGCATTCACTCCCCTTCCCTTTCCAAAACGTTGAGCAAATTAAGGTAACCTCTTTAGAGTTATAGCAAAGTGAAAAAAAGCCTGCTTAGATGATTTGGTTTTGTATTCATTGCAAGATGCTATTTAGTTACCAGCATGAGGATAACTGGATTGCGTGGGCTTGGCACGTAACTCGTTCTCCCTGAGAACTTCTCTTAACATAGCTTTGGGGTCTGTTCAACACTTGTGAAGCAACACTTAGCTGTAGGGTTATCAAAACCACTAAACAGCATTTGCATCTTTGTATGGTGCTGAATAAATACAGAACAGGTAATTGGTAGTGTACGCTGTTTTAACAAGGCACATATCATGCTCACACACACACCTACCAAACTGCTGTCTTCTCAGTGATGGTGATGCTCCAAACGGCCTCTGCAGATGCCTCTGGAAGCATTAGTGTCCATACTGCACTTCAAAGAACACAAAGGCTATCCAGGAACATTTCCCTGAATTGGGACCAATTTTTTTTTTTTCTGGTTTTCTAGTTTCTGTCATCTTACATTTAAAACTGGCATCTGGTTTTCTTCTTACTGAGAGCCATATACTGAGCATTGTAACCAGGAAAGGGTGGGGAGGTGTTTTCCTTTGGGTTAGTGAAAAATATTGCCTGAGGAATGGAAACACTGCTTTGAGTGTGATACAGCCTCTATTTTTATTACTTTTCTCTGTAAAATACAATAAAAACATTGTGGGAAATATATAGTCAATTATCTGCAGTGGAAGTGAACGCACCATCCACCGGCAGTGCTTTGGAGGAGGGAGCACCGACATCCAGGCTTCTCTTATCTCTCAGTGTGGGACAGACTGGAGCTCAAAGCCAGCAAGAGCGCAGGTTTAAAAACCAAATATGAGCAATGCGTGACAGCTATCCACCTGCAGAACACCTTGAAGAGCTAGAAAAAATGTGCCTGAAAACAGTATGACTGCAGCTGCTGCATGGGTGACGCACTCAGCAACAGCAGGCGGGATGGCTTGGGGTATGAAAATGTGGTATCCATAAAGCATAATGGCTGAAATCGCTCTCGAGTCAATGGCAATGTTACCGCCAGCCACAGTGGAGTGCAGGTTTCCTCCAATATGCTCTGAATTTCCTCTTGGCCCCGTATTAGAGCATCCAAGTGAAGCCAGTGGTGTGCAAATGAACGTCGGGGCACGGCACATCGAAAATGGCTGCAGTGCTGGTGTGGGTAGGTCTGTGCTGGGGCCATGCTCACCATCCACCGCTCCAGCCCAGCTTACAGGTAGCGCAAGTATTTTCACATCATGCTTTGAGCTGCATTGAGATATATTCGGACAGAGCTGCAGCTCATGTGTGCCACCACAGTACCTGCATGCCTTATCTTAAAACGAAACACAGCAAATTGTCTGGTGGGATTGTCGGGGCCATTGCTGATATTCCCATTTCTCCTGCCACTCTCTGCTGCAGAATGGGAGGAGAGAAAGGCAGGAAATTGCAGGAATGGCAGGGAATGCTTCACTGTGGGTAATGACTCTTTACTGTGGAAATACACTTTGGGGTAAGAGCTAACAGTGGGGCAAGCACTCACGTGGACCCCTCCAAACCTCATCTGCTGCTTCTGCAAGCAGAGAGTCTAATGGAGACGAGCAACTGGAACGCTGATGGTACATCAAGAAGGGACAGGCCTTCAACCAGCCTGCAGCAAGTTGTGTTTGGCAAGGCAAAGGTCTAGAAAAATTCCGCACAAAGCTTTAGTTTTAACCTTTTCAGATGAAGAGGACTCGTGTTTAATACAGGCCATGGTTAGCAGCTATCAGTAATTCAGGTTAATCTCTTTTTCCAAGTATGTCCAAAAGATTCAGATTCTCATTTGCTGGAACTGCTCTGTCTGGGGTTTAGGATAGCAAAGTATCTGGAGTTAGTTTTATGGACAACTTGATACTACTGTGCAAAAATAATTGGTGACTGCATAGAACTTTTTCTTTTCTGGGTAACAAATACATTTTCAGTGCCTGAACATAACAACACTTATAAAAAGCATTTAAAGTGAGTTGAATTCCCTAGAAATGTTATTTCTCAGGCATGTCATCACCTGTTACAAGTGTGTGTCATCTTGGCATGTCAGTGTTTTGAACTAATTGGTAAGTGAGGAATACCGTGGAAAATGAGGCAGACGATGAATCTCACCATAGCTTTGCATATATTGAATTGACATATCAACACCTTTGTGCTAAATACACGGAGAAATATTGTATCTGAGGATCGTATTAGTGAACAGCTGAACTGACTAGTTGTCAGCTGAAGTGAAAACACAGCCCACAAAGATTACTACCCCTTTATGATAATTGCAGTTATTGAGATTAAAGCTTGGACTTGGGAGTAAACTTAACCAACAATGCTATGAGAGTTTGACAGCACGTTCAGAAGAGTGCAACAGCGGTAGTTCCGTCTGTGGAGTTGGTATATAAATCTCTAAAAGTTGCTACTCTTCAGCCTTTATAAACACTTCTATACAGACCAACTAGATCCATTATCTTTACAGGTGTAAAACACAGAATCACAGAATCACAGTATCACAGAATCACAGAATCACAGAATGTTAGAGATTGGAAGGGACCTCGAAAGATCATCTAGTCCAATCCCCCTGCCGAAGCAGGAACACCTAGAGCAGATCGCACAGGAACGCATCCAGGCGAGTTTTGAATGTCTCCAGAGAAGGAGACTCCACAACCTCTCTGGGCAGCCTGTTCCAGTGCTCTGTCACCCTCACTGTGAAGAAATTTCTCCGCATATTTAAGCGGAACCTCCTATGTTCCAGCTTGCACCCATTGCCCCTTGTCCTGTCACTGGATGTCACAGTGAAGAGCCTGGCTCCATCCTCCTGACACCCACCCTTTACATATTTATAAACATTAATGAGGTCACCCCTCAGTCTCCTCTTCTCTAAGCTGAAGAGACCCAGCTCCCTCAGCCTTTCCTCATAAGGGAGATGCTCCACTCCCTTAATCATCTTGGTGGCTCTGTGCTGGACCCTCTCCAGCAGTTCCCTGTCCTTCTTGAACTGAGGGGCCCAGAACACCCACAGAACCTGTGAGCTACTCCTCACGGTGACTTAAGTTCCCTCTGGTGAACTGCTCACAATACAGACTTGCTAGCACTAACGCCAGTGCTATCTATGGTTTTCTCCTGTTGCCCTCTGTTCAAGCCGAAATGAGGCTTCTCAGCACCTGATTGTACCACTCCAAAATAGGTTCCTCTCTTACTAAAACCAAGTTTTCATTCTCTCCAGAGGCCTGGTATTTATGATCAAGCATTTTCATGCCTACTTCTCTTGCACTAATTCTGGTCATTTGCAACAATGCTGGTGTTAAGTGACTACGAAACCGTAGCATTCTAAAGCAATCATGTTTTCAGGCTCTGTGCCCTACGTCACATGGAATCATTTACTGCAGCACAACGGGAAATAAGGCCACTACAGATAGCAGTATGTCTTGGGGAGAAATGCTGCTCATTGCTGAATAGAAGCACAGCATACCCAGCTGATTGTAGGCTGTAAACTCTTGCCTTGGGAATCCACAGATTTTAGAATAAGCAGAACAGAGAGTGAATGACCAAAGAGCACAGAGAGAAGATGAACGGGGCATGGAGCTCATATGCAAGCACCTGGTCATATGGAAATGTTAACTTCCCAGATCTGGCTGGGAAGCAGAACTTGCTTGGCAGCTGGGATGAGTTGGGCTACAAAAAACCAGCACGGTAAGGTACTCACTCCCTTCCCATACCTTACAGCTCTGCTGTCAGCCTCAGCACCTCCTCTTGCCCAACGCCTGTCACAACCTCTGCATACAAATGACAGTGAGGTTCAACAGCAGACAGCTAAGCTGAAGCGTGGAAGGATTGTAGACTATTTGGATCCTTGCAGCTTGTTGAAGTGTCTTTGAATTTCAAAGCTTACCTTAGAGTCACCTTGTTTTGCTGAAGATGTAGAGAAAAAAAAAGCTCAAGTCCCTTAATTTTCCAAATGTAGTAAAAAGTGTTCAGATACACACTTTAATATATTTTCTGTGTCATTTTTGTAAAATACAGATATATAATTATAGATATAAGGCATATATAGCATTTACTATGTTGATAAAAAGCAATGGCACACCAGTAAGTATTTACAATACTATTCAAATTTTAAGGAACAAATGTTTCAAACAATATTGTGTGGTTATATGTAGCAATAATTCGAGGAAAAATAAGAGACCAGTTCGAAAAAATTCCCAGGTGACAAAGTACATACTCTTGCCAGGAGCACCACCATGCACAGCCAATCTTTTTCCCCTTGTAGGAACATGCATAACTTAGCTCTTCCACATTTCTACCTGGTCACAGCCCTTAAGATGACATGGATACTTATCCTGCTTATCCTTTTCCATGTGCAGATTAATTGTACCATTCCTCCCATTTAGCACTATGCTGGAGCAGGAACTACTAGACACAACTGTCTTGTTAACTTAAACCAACAGAGCAATGACAACATACAAAACTGAAAACTTACCCATCTTCTACGCATCTTAGAACCATTTCACAAATTATTACTGGGAGTTTTTTGAACAGTGCTTTTAGCACTGCAGGTCTGCCTCAAAGGACACTGCAATGCCAGAAACTAGCAACAGACCTAAGTACACGAATGCTCTGTGCTATCCTGACACACGAACACCACCGAGCCGCTTGTCCTGAACGTACTGCCCACAGGACATCAGATGTACAGACCATCTTCACCTTTAATGTAATGCCAGCACTTCCTATGAGGCAGAGAAGTGCTCTTAGCAAATTTCACAGAAGAAAAAAAAATAGATATAGAAAGGCTGAGTGAACTGCCCAGTGTCACTTGGGAAGTTTGAGACGGCGAAGAAACAAACCCTCTCCTCCCCAGTGGCAGGCTCACCCTCTCATCTTTCCAGCTTTAGTGAGAACTTTCGAGGTGTCCTCTTTATCATGAACAAATACATAACTAACAGAAATACAGCCTTCTTCAGGCACCAGCTTAACAGTTGTTGCGGTCTCCCTTATTTTCCTGAATAATAAGGAGAGAGCGAGAGAGAGAGGGGGCTGCTTCTGAATGCATTATCTCTCATCCACTGAAGAAACATTAGCTGTACCGAGTACTCTTTGAAGCAGCAGTGGTTAAGCCCACTGTTTGCCAGGAAAGACACTGGAACTCTTGCAAAATGTAACAATCCACTTTCACTGAAAAATCTAATACAGAAAATTGTAAAATCTGAGGGCTTTTTTTCTCCTTTGATGCTGATGAGGGAAGTGTTTTCACTTACATTTGTACCCACTTTATAACACCTTTCTATCACCTGCATAGCATAGAGGCGGCTTAGGGCAATGCAGAAGCTGACCTGTCCTCTCAAGCACTACAGTCTCTTCCGTACCCACGTGTTCCAGCTCCAGCAGGCGTGCTGCTGGAAGGCAGCTCTGGCAGCAGGACCGTGCGCACTGGGTACAGACAGAAGCCTCCTCAGCACCAGTGTCTCCTTGTGTCCTTGTCACTGGAGAAGCTTGGTCAGGAGCACAAACGCCAGTTAAACCAGAGATGGGGAGGAAGCGAACTACTCAGATTCCATGGCAACGACTGTTTGAGAAAGAGCAGTAGTAGCCCCACGACAGAGAGGAACAGGAACGGAAGACAGATGGCTCCCCAGAGGGAGGGAAATGGGCTGCAGGTGTCATGCGGTACCATTCAGAGTAAAGTATTGAAGGAATTTTGCCTATTGTAATCCTAGTCCCAATTTGGCCATGTTGCAGGGAGGCAGCTATGACAAAGTTCTGCTTCCAGCAACATGTGTGGGCAAACTGGGTTATTTGCCTAATGGCTACGGCAATGTACATATGAGATGCTGAGGATGGAGAGCTTTTTGCTCGTATTTAAAAAAAAAAGAATCACAATACACACGAAAGGGAAAAACCAATAATGGAATTTCTCATCCTGTGTAGTTTTTTGTTTTTTTTTTTTTTTTTTTCCTAAATAAAACCTGCATTTGCTTTTAAAAAAGTAAAAATACAAAAACAAAGATACATTAGAATATCCTACTGTCCAGTAAATGTCTTATAGGCAATATTTATGGAGGAAAAAAAGAATGCATCAAGCCCTTCCTTTGACAAAAAATGAAGCACCCCAAAGTTCACTCTGTACCAAGGAATGCCACTTCTTCTGCTGTTTAAATCATTCATATCACAATCGTCTTCAAATACCTAATCATAAATCTAGACTAACGCTGAAAAAAAACCCTAGTAAGAATGCTGTGCTGTTGATAAGCTAAAAACAGCGTACCATGAGAAGGCAAACCAATCTTTCTGTTTACTTTGTAAATAATCCATTAGCTAAACTTCTATTTTAGGCTGGATGCTTGATACTTAACACTTGAAAGTCCAAATGCCCTTCATATCCCTTATAACAGAGAAGAAGCTTGTAAAATGCCTTTGGTGCATCAGCTTACCACTGTATGAACGTTTTAAAGAAACTCACTAGTGCTATAGGAAATGTAAGTGGGCTTGCTTGTGCTGTTTAATACTCTAAGTGTCATTTCATTCTTTAAAGGGCTTAGAACAGAGGAGGGGGAAAGGGGAGGAAGTCTTACTTAATTTGTTGCATATGTCCCAACGTGTTACACAACTAAGTGTATTATACCAGAAAACTAAAGCAGTCTGCGCCGCAGCAAACTCTGTGTAACTCAAAATAGGAGAAGAATCTGGCCACAAACAAGTCAAAAATTCAGTGAAACTTCCTCTCATATTATATATACACACACTTTACAAGCTACATTGAGTGTCCTTCCATATTCCAAAAGAAATACATTGTAGACACCAAACATACTGTACTTTTACTTAAAGGCTTCATCAAACCATATGTGCAGACACTTGAGAAGATGAGAGTGTCAAGCTTCCTAGGGTCCTAGAGTCAAAGAAATTCTGCTGCCCCCCACTGCTAAGTAAGTGCACTCCTTCCACGGGGGGCAACATCTGCCGATCCGTCATGGTTCCACTTGGCGAGGACCCCAAGAAACTTCCTTGGGAAGAAACGATTTTCTCAGGACTGGCAGCCAGTTTAGGGGATGTGGAAAAGTTATATCCATACAGCGCACAGGGACTGTGCAGTCTAAACGTGTTGTAGGAGCCTTGGTGGGTTTGATTAGTGGTAAAGGCATTGCTGGAAGGGGATGGCATGATGTACTGGAGCTGTGGAGACATCCCTGAAATCTGCATAGATAAGCCAGTCTGTGGGCAGCTGAAGGCATCCCCATCATTGCCACTCATAGACATATTCACAGTTGTGCTACTCGACACACCGACATAAGAGGGAGTCCTCGGGGGTGCAAACGTCTCACTGGTTTGGTTTGTGAGCCTGTTGTAGGTTTCAGCCAAAGAAGTGCTGTATCTGTTCAGGGTCAAGCCTGAGCGGGCACAAGCTGTGTAGTCAGCGGGAGCAAGGCTACAGAGCTGGCTAGTGTTGGGACTGAGATGGAAGGCTGGAGATGAGCAAGGGGAACCCGGCAAAAGGTGAGGGTGGGTAGAAGGCACTCCGCTGCCAGATCCCTGTAGTAAAGAAGAGGAACCTGCATTTCCTGGAAAAGAACACGACAGTGTAAGCAGCATGTTGGGAAAGGTTCATTTCCTAGATGACAGATCAAACACTTGTCTTTCATATCAACCCTTGATGTGAAACGCTTGACTCAAATTGATGCAAAAAATATGGTACATACATGTGAAGGTGTGTGTGTGTGGCACATGCATATTTTTAAAGAAATGATCTGTCCAAGAATAGAACACAAGCTATGCTTTTGCGGCCATCACTCAATGCATCCAGCCTTCCAGCTCCACCCCAAAAGGCTGCCTACTCTTCATCTGACACTGCAAGAAAACTGCTTAGCAGCTCAGCTGTAGCCATCCAAGTGCCACACCACAGGAAGCCTGCTTCAAAGTTACAAATTTGGTGTTGTCTCTGTTGTTGCTATACTCCCAGGTGGGTTTCAAGCCTCGCTCTGTATGACAAAAGCTTCCCTCTGTGCCTGTCACTGTCAGAGCACCAGCTAAGGGATCAGCTCCTTATCTCAAATGATGCAAGATCCCACAAGTAAAACAACTTCAGGAAAAGCGTAGGCTGAGTACTGTGCGCTGCTGTTTCATTTCTTGAACGGGTAGGTGGAGTTTAGGTTTGCAGTCAACTGCTGACAAACTGCTCGTTTACCGGTATCAGAACTTTTTACAACAAATACCAGTACTGAGTGCTCCTGAAAATTAACTGCTACAGGTGAAGCCTTTTCTGAGGACCAAAAGTTTCCCAGATGAAAGAAAAGCTCCTGTTTCTTAGAAATTGTATCACCTGGTAAAGTGAACATAGAAAAATGGATTTGGACCTTTCACAGCCTCTCAGGCCAAAGCCACTTGGCAAGGAAGACGCTCCTGTTTGTGATTCAAGTTAACAGCTTGTGATGCAGATACACACTGACAGTAAGTTAACAGGTTTTCGTGGTAGGTTTTCGAGGCGCTGGAACAGGCTGCCCAGAGAAGTTGTGTCTGCCCCATCCCTGGCTGTGTTCAAGGCCAGGCTGGATGGGTTCCTGGGCAGTTTGATCTAGTGAGCTAGTGGCTGGCAGCCCTGTCCACGGCAGGGGGGTTGGAACTAGGTGATCTCTGAGGTCCCTTCCAACCCAAGCCATCCTGTGATTCTATGATTATGTACTAGGGAGCAGGAGAAAGCAAAATGGAGAGGAGATCCATTTTTTTTAAGGCTCTGGGATGCAAATAAAGTTTGTAGAGACTTTCACAGAACAATTTATTGGTCTTTAAGAATCAAGGAGTCTTTCCAATAAGGAAACACAATTAAACTTGTAGCTATTTATTCAACACATCGATAACACTTCTTTCACTCCTCTCTCTTTTTTTTTTTTTTTATAATCTTAAACACACAAGTAATTCCTGCATTTGAGTTTGGATATTTATGGAAGTCATCTCTAAATAAACTCTGCCTTGTGTACCTAACCCAAGCGTAACACTAAACAAGAGGTTATTCTGTCCTTAAGTAACTGTCATCTTCCTCCAGGTGTGATCTGATTTATCTTTATGACCTAACACTTTTACTGCCATGGTGCTTAAGTTAACACTTGTTTTCTAACTTAGATTAACTCCAACGAGAGGTGATGGCCTGCAGTGGGTTCCTTTGGTTGCTTTTTCTGTAGGTGACACACTCCTCTAGATTTCATTAAGGAATGATGAGCATAAAAAACTTATCTTCACGCATTTTTATTTTGAAAAAAAAATACGAGGACAACGGTTACCTTGTTTGGGTATCCCAGGTATATCTTCAAATGTAAGTGTCCTTAGTGAAGGTCTCCAGAAGGCGTAAGACTCTACCAAAGCTTCCAGTCCCATTCTGCTTAGAACAAAAACATCATGGCATCACAACAGAAAGCTGTATTTTGTCACATTTCTTTGAATACTTTACCTCAGAAACACAGAAAAGTTACTAACATCTCAGGATTATTTTGAAGTTTAACTTGCTTTTTAGAAAAGAGTCTTACATCCCAGAGGTGATCAAGAAATGTGTAGATGTGGCACTCAGGGACATGGTCTAGTGGGCACAGCAGTGACGGGTAGATGGTTGGACTAGATGATCTTGGAGATTCTTTACCATCCTTTATGAGTCCATGATTCTATGATCCTAACCTATGAGACTGTTGTGATCTGCAGTCACTGGGCTGAAAGCATGCAAACAGTTTCCTGTTTCCACAAGGCTGCTCCTCTATTTTGGGTTTTATTTGGGGTGTCGGGTTTTTTTGGGTGGGGCTGGCTGAAATGATGTTAAATGTTTTCCTAGTATGACATTTCCTTAAGAGCAACTCCTCTAACGGCCAGTCTTCACTGGCCTTCTGAAGTCTCCTAGTCTTCACTGATGAGTTGGAAAATCATGCTCACAACGTGACCAGAGCATGGGTGCATAGCTGTTTTGCTACTAAAATGTGTCGCAGTCATTATGCGCTGGGCAAAAAGCCGTTAGAAACTAAAAATCTTCAATCATTCTCTTTCAACGGTGTCATGACAGAACAGAAATAACTGCCTAAACTATGGTGGCAGATCATATTTAGAAGAATCTGTGTCTGAAAAGTACAGGCTCATTTGTTTTCTGACAGGATCTTGTACATAATGCAGCTCAGAGGTATAGTTTTGCAGTTATTTTTGGCTGCTGAGCCCCAAAGGCATGTTGAGTGTCAGCACCAGGCACAGACCAAATACAAGTGCTTGCCTTTGAGCAGCAACACTCTGTAAACTGGAATTATGCAAATAGCCCAATTTGAAGCTACCAACATGTTCTTCTGATACTGCTTCTTCCACGCTGCATTTCCAGCAAGATCACAAATGTATTCCAGGAAATGATTATAAAGCATTTATTAGCTGAACCTGGACTCAAAAGATAGCCTTCATTTTCTGCAGTAATGGTGAATTTTCAATTCTAGTTAAAGTGGAGATAAAAGCCACCTCCTGGAGGAGTGCAGCCAAGGCGATAATTTATACAAGATGCCTTCGAACAATTTCCACATTTTATCACCACCCTAATTTACGCTATCAAATGGCCAAGTTTATTTAACAAAACAGTTATGTTTTTCCTGAAGTATTTAAAGAGAGAAATTCTGGTCCTTTCCTGAGTAAAAGTTTTTATAGGGTCAAACTTAAGGCCTAACTGAAGAATGAAACTATTCTCAGCACATAAATTCTGTTGCACTTTGCAAATGTACAGGGAATGCTTTTAAAAGGTGAAGCTACTGATTTCTGTAAAATAGCCTGTGGGACTGAAAGGGAATGGCCTGAAAAGGAGTATTTTTAATTAAACAAAATTATTGCATGCAGCAGTGCAGAGTAAGATAGCCACAATAATTAAAGCAACACTGAAAAGTTGGATATAATGGTGTGCAGCATTTTCTACACTTTTCTTGGAGACTAAAATGACTAGGTGATAACAGCTAAAACTATGAACACGGCAATCTCAATATTTAATTTCAGTGTTCAGCAACAGAGTAAATGAATAATCAGCTGAATAAACTAGTATTTTCCTCAACAATTAGAAATCTAAACTGCAATCCCAAACATACTTATTCAGTGCCATGCAGTCTATCAAAGAAAACAGCAATACTGATGTCAGTAAACAAATGCCTATTACAACAGATCGTATGCAGAGTCACTTCTGTAATGAGTGCGTTATTTACAGTAAAAGCTTTCAGACCTTATCTACAGCCAATTCCAAAACATTTACACAGAGGCTCTTTCTTGATGATTGGCCTCACAATCCATTTCTGCAAACCATAACCATTTTTCTATTCAAATATCATGTTGCTTATTTTTATCTTTTAATGTCAAACTCACACTGATTCCTAGCAGATAAACCAAAAAACCTCTCTGGACAGTCCCAGTACAAGAACTGGATTTGCACAGTTGCAGCCCACTCACTGCACATACATTGTGCTCATATAGTATCAGAGGTATCCAGCCATGTACATCTAGTTCAAGACTGGTTTCAGAATGATTCTCTCCTCTATTTCCAAGAGCATCTTCTCTTGTTTCATAGAACACCATGTATGAAATTGTGGCCCCACCTAAAGTCAGAAATTTCAGAGGAGTGTGGGTTACACACTTCTTAGAAGGCTCCTTAGTATTTATTTTATAGCTCTGCGATAAGCACATATAGCAGACACACTGCCTACAGAGAGCTGTCAAATAGGCCATGTACTGCAAATTCTTTCTTGCCCAAGTACACACCACATGTTCTGGAAGTTACTGTTCACTTCCTTGCAAAATAGAAAGTTACAAAGGAGGACGAAAGTCTATTTATGTCAGGACACCCCTTCCCGGCTTCAGGACAGAGTATGACCAAGTGCTCCTTGCTAGAAGACAAAAATCTTAGAAAGCAGCAAATACGGAGTGTAAGCTGAAAAGATACTTGCAGTGGGCTCCTGTACATTTGTGTAACCTCATCCCTTCTATAAACGTTCATCTTCTAAAAGATAATCTTTCTGTTTGCTGCCAGTCTCAACATCTAGTTAACTGAGGTGGAAGCACAAAATGGCCTTTAAAGCTTCAGGCTCTGCTAGAAGAAAAGCTCAATAAAGCAGCTAACAAAAGATATCCTCTGAACATTCCTACCAGTGCACAGTTTGCTCCCTGGCTAGGGAAGGCTAGGTCATAAATATAGCAGCTGTAGACAGCAAACGCAAAGTGGTCACTGGAACTGATGTATACTACGCACCACAATTAAATGCTTCTTTTTTTAGCTGAAATGGTTTAACATACAATTCATAACAGGCTTAAGTATTTTGCATTGAACAATCTTTGGATAAAATACCTCATCAGTACTGGCAGCCAGACCCAAGTCTTCACTTTGCACTACTCAGATTCCCTAATGCTATTTTGAAAGAATCGTGGATCAAGATAGAACGAGCAATTAATCAGTCCAACTGCAACAGAGGAGGTGGAAACCAGGCCCCTTTCAAGGTCATCTATAGCCCAGTAGGAAAGGCATTCACCTGGGAAGCAGATTCAGAACTCTAAGTGAATGAGTCACTTGAACAGAGGTCTTCCACCTCATGGGCAAGTGTAATAAATATAAGGTTACTATTAGCTTCTCCTGCTTTTAGAGAAAACAATAAGCTATGTACAAGCAGGAGAGTCCGGGCTTACAGTTGGATACTGGTACATGCAAATTGTGTCTCTAGCCAGGAGGAAGAGGAGACTTCAGGAGCAGCCTCTCCTGCCAGCCAGCTGCGCTCCCTCCCAAACTCGCCTGACGCCTTTTAAGAATTCCCATGCCCAGGTTGGTATTGTTACCTACCTACCCGCTGCAACGCCCCAGGGTCACAGCTCCCAGCACCATGGTGACACAGCCCCCTTGGCTGCACGCTCCTCCCTGCTCCCTAGCAGTCCCTGGGGCACACCCTGGTCATACCCTCAAAAAAATCACAGACCTCCATCTGCATTAATTCAATTGTCAGCCTTCACGGTATGCTGCAGTTTCCACGGAAAGGAAACTTGAGTACATGAGCAAGCCATGTGTCAGTCAATTCTTGATCTAGAGGGTCAGAGGAGTAGGAAGAGGAAGCCACCACTGAGAACATTACTGGGAAGCCTAAGTGCTCCCTCAGGGAGTCCAAGTCCTCAGACTAATTTACCTGTGAATACAGGTAT
This sequence comes from Alectura lathami, assembly GCA_013399715.1. Lineage (NCBI taxonomy): Eukaryota > Metazoa > Chordata > Aves > Galliformes > Megapodiidae > Alectura > Alectura lathami. The sequence continues at coordinate 57,144 of VXAV01011520.1, forward strand.
TCCCCTCTGCACGAAGAATATCCATGGCCAGCCTTCACAAACTGGTTCTGTCAGCAGTAACAAGCCCACCTCCTTCCCCAGCACCTACCTGTTGCGCCCTGAATCTCTAAATCCTTTGGCAAATGGATTCCTGTCAATCTTCAGACGAGTTATCTGTGAATATGGTTAAAGAAATTAACATCTGCAAATTCAGCTAAGTAATTAAAAAAATGACTCTCCTGACAGAATTAAGCTGACAGTGGAATGTCCTAGCTCCTTTCCTTTAAAGGACAAACATCTTACCATGTGCATGGTTTAAGACAGTTCTCTTGAAACACAGCAAAATAAGGCCCAGCCTTCTGACCATTAGTTTTGCAAATCCCCAGAGAAGCTAATAGGCATTTAATGCTACTAAATGGCAGGTTGGAATTCTCGAGGAAAATCTTCTGGCAAATGTCATTCTTCACCTAAGAGAGTACATTGCCTAATCGCAATAAAATTTAAATTAAATTTTATTTCTGTACGGGTCAAGAAGGAAATGTGAAAAGAGAGATTATCGCTAGGCTATTATCCCCTACGAAAAAAAAAAAAAAAAAGCAACAAAAGATAATTGTAATTAATTTAAATAAACAGGGTCAGCACCAAATAATTCTATTTCATTATTTTTTCATTATTTACTTGGGTCTCTTGCCATTATTTACATGGTTCTCTCTTTGTAAAGATAACAAGGCACGTACAATTTCCCAAAATATAGCTGCAATTTCTTATATGGAATTAATGCCACAGCACTAAATACTGTGTCACTCTGTATATTAATACTTAAACAAGTGGTAATAAGAGCCAAGCGCTGGAGTCAGGCAACCCGCAATTCAGTTTTGACTTAAAATCTGTGTGGATCCAGATAAATGTCAGTTAACAACATATGCTGAATCCAGTTAATGAAAATTACTGCAACTTTCTTCAGACCTCGGCTTCTCCTTTAAGGTCTTGCGGCACCTCTTCCAAACAGAGTTTTCAAATTACTGGAGCGAGGCCCAGAAGTGCTTTAAAACTCCTATCTGATCATTTATCTACAGTTAACAGCACCTTTAAAAATCAGACTCCTCTTTGCCTTCTGCTTCAATGCTACATTTATAATTAAGACACTATTAACTTGAATGTTGCCAACTTAAGACTGTGAGACCATCATTAAAAAAATTACTTTTTATATGCAGCATCTAGCCCACGTGGCCTGAAGTCTCAGCTCCAGCCTCTGGGCGCTGCTGCACTACTACTGATGAAAGGCATGTGCTATATGAAAAGGTTTAGACAATGCTTCTTGGCGGTATAATCACCCCTTTTTTTTTCCTGCTTCTCACTTCCCCGGTCTACTCTGAAAAGCCTGCAAAGTGCTAAGCAGCAAGCCCGAGTTACCTGTTGGTTTTGGTACGCTGTGACAGTGGTGAAAACTGTCTCTGGAAAGGAGAAGGCTTTGACTCCTTCTCCCGAAGGGATAGGCTTGACCGGGGACAGATCATCTCCACAGTCTTTTCGGATGACGTGGACACGAGGCTGGTATTTATGCATAGAGTGAAGGATAATCTGTGCAATCAAAATGAAAGGAAAAAGATACCATTTATTAGAAAGGACACCCTGCTGTTCCAGTACTAACGGCTTTTTGGAACAGATTATGGCATGTGTTTACCATGCCACTTACTGGAAATCAAATGTTTTCTTTAACGTCTGAAGGTTCTTATTACGGTAGTCTAATCCCTGTGCATTTATGTTATTGCCAACTCTAAGCATTTTAAAAAAATGACTTGGGAGACTGGCTCAAAAGAAAAAAAAAAGGAAAAAAAAAAGGAAAAAAGGAGTGAAGTGCTGGTCCCACTACAACTAGGAAAGTTCTGTTGATTTTTTTTTTCCACTTGAGCCTGGATTAGATCTAACACGATTAACAGCAGCAGCATTTGCCGTTTGTTTTCGGAGCCTTTGGGATATGCTTGGAGCGTTTTTCTTCCTGATACCCAGAAGGCTGGAAACATATCTTGTTTTGAACGCAATCTGAGACTCTCATACTCTGAACCAGCAGAAACTCAGAGTAAAATAACACCAAAACTCAAAACTCTAGGGTGTTAGTAACCCCAGGTTTGTAATACTTATACAGACAATGAACCCTCAATGCACAAATCCCTCCCAGCATACAAAAGCTCAATTAAGAATAAAGGATAAACAAGAAGGATACGAAATCATAGTGCATAAAGTTAAAGTACTTCTTGGTATTGTTCCTAAACTTTAGAGATTTAACAAACACAATTTTTCCTCTATTTTACTCTACTCCGCTTATGCTAACAGCTACTAAAACAGAAGACTGCAAGAAAAAAAAAAAATTTGAAGCTCAGCTGTTATTTTTGGAAGGTCGAAGAAATTGGTAACTCAATAAATAAATAGCCCTATGGCTACTGGCCTGTGGAACCCCTACTCAAAATTCAGGGGAAGTTTTTTAATTTCCTGCTCTTTGACTCGCCTCAGAATGTATATGTGCTCAGGCACTTGACAGAGCCCTTCTGCCTGAACACCAGATACCATGGAAGTTCATCCATCCAGATGACATGGAGGACATTACAATCATTTGGCTAAACTAGAGTTTGGCTAGTTTAATACACCCGATCCTGGCCAAATGACATGACCCTGTTTTGGATAAGCCAAGTTTCTGGATAATCATGGGTTTTATTAGCCTGCAAGTAAGGCTTGGATGATGACATCACAGGCTCCAATTAATTTGCTCAGGGAGTGCCCTGTGGATGTTCTCATACGAGGCCTTCTCCCAGTTTCTGAAATCTTGCATAAGCAAATGTGTATTCTTTTGCAACAATACTTTCAGTTCTCTGCAGCAACGATCTACAAAACAAAAACGTGGAGAGGACAGCACATTCCTGACACTGTTTTCCTGTGAATACTACCCGGTGATATTAGGGAAGGTACTGGTACAACAACAAAAACTCATCAAGGAAACCCTATTCTGCCATCTAATCCCATCACTGTTCTCTGCCTTGCCATTTGCCTGTGCATAACTGAGCATGCCACGCTCTGCTCACATTCTGACTACTTTAGCCCATCAACTCTGTGGTGCAAACTCTGCTTGCCTACACTGCAGACTTGCCCATGTGCGGTGATAATGCTACAAACAACTTTGTCCATGTATCAGAATAAGTGAAGTCACAGCAGCATGGAGACAAACACTATATGGAGAGCAACGCTACGCAGACAGGGTGTGAAGGCAGAGGTGGGTGCAGTGCTGGCTCTGGAAGCGTGGCCCCAGGCAGGGCACGGAGCAGAGCAGTGCCCACACCCTTGCCGGAGGCTCCCTCCCTGCAGCCTTCCCTGCAGCCCTGCCCGGCCCTGCAGCAGCTGTGCCGCAACCGGGGACGCCAGGCATGGCTTCCTCCCGCCCATGAGGGGCACAGGGAGAGAGACTTGGTCACAAGGAAGCCCCAGACTCTTCCCCAAGCTGCTCCAGAGGCAGCACAGCAACATTTTGCCCCTTACCTGGGGCTAGGCAGTTTCCCTAAGTATGCAGCAGCAGGCACATGAGCTGTCTTCTGACGTGCCCTAATACTTTCCCAACAAAATCACCAATCTCAGACTTGAGCTTCACTATGATAGAGTTACAAACCAGCCACTCATTCTCACATGTATTGAGGCACCACACACAAGCCCTCCAAACAGCACATGAGGACAAACAGCACAGCGGCTCCAATGAGAGCCAAGAGGGATGGTGCCCACTGGCACCGCACCGCTGCTTCCCAGGACAACAAACCTCTCTAACACAATGCAGGTCCCCAGAGCTGTGGCACTTTGACCACAGCAGCTGCCCAGACGTCACTACCAGCCTGGTCAGGAGGAGGCAACAGCCACACAGAGGAAAGGCCAGAGCAGGCTGCAACAGCACGGAGACAGCATGGGGTAACCGGCACAGCACCCACAAACGCACGGAGCTCGCTCTGGCCAGAATTACCTCTGCAGTGGGTGTTTGGAAAGGTGCTGCCATGATGAGGCCTCAGCATTGGCCCTCACCTTGGGTGCTGCCACAAGACAAAAGTCACAGCCAGCACCAGGGACCCCAGCCTTCCACAGCATGGTGGCGTTGCCCTCACATTGCTGCTGATACCTCCAAAAATCTTCCTTTATCAAGCAAAGTGCACATAGTCAGGGTTTCTGCAGTCAGGGAAATGTGTGGAGCAGGAATTCTCCCTTCACAAAGACAGAAATTGCAAGTGCAGATGCTGGTGCTTCCCAGCTTTTCATTGTGACAAGATGTAGGGACCCACTGACTGCAGGCAGAGCTTGCTGCCTGCGGCCACGTCTGAACAGGGCAAGAGCCCGCCACTGCCTCCAGCCTCACTCCACTTTCAAATTGGGGAAGGAGAAAAAAATCTAAACAACCATGGAACAATTAACATGCTAACAACCTCATTTTCACTAAAAGTTAGATGTTCTTCTGCATCATAAAATACTTAGTTGGAAAGCTTAGGAAAAAGCATCAAAAAGCAGAAGGCAAAAGTCAGACAGAAAACTGCATCAAAACAGAAAAATCAGCCAGCTCTAATCAGATGGAGAATGATTTTATAACACAGCAATTATTTCACAGACTGGAGGTGAGACGCACTGACACGTGAGACTAAGAGCACCCCAACCACACGCTTCTCAGCCTTAACTGCACAGCACAGGCTTACTTCTCTGTACCATAACAACTCAGACGAAAGACAAGAATGCCACAGTACGTGCCTTAACAATGCGATCGGGCCTTAGCATCTGTATAGGCACACAGTCTTTCCAAAGTAGGGAGTTCATTCTAGAACTCCCTTCTGAGATCAGAAAAACACAAGGAAAACATATCCTTACAAATCCTGCTTGATCTCCTCAGCCTGCAAGGGGAACCCATGTATCAGTGTCCTACGTGCAGATGTACTTCAAAATCTCTCCACGGAACAGCACTATAAAATTATGTCGTCACAAACTCCCACTCAAAACATTGATGCAAATAGCAAGAAGTCCAGAGAGTGCTGGAGCAGCAAGTGAGCTGTCTCAGAGATGGCTGAGCCCCTGAACAAGAAGCTAACCCCGGTCCTGTACTGCCATTCACCGCAGGGCCCGCGCCGTGCAAGGCGATTACTGCCACCATCTAAATACCACAGAGAAATCCTACCTGAGCATCTGCTTGCAAACACAGCCCCCGTTCCCGTGACCATGAGTCACTTCTGTCAGTGGCTCTGGGAGTTAGTGCCCCAGGTAAAAGGGCTCTGGGTTGATCTGATGCAAATTCCTGACCCCAATGGAAATTCGCGTGTGCGAGGTCAAAACTGAGCCCTAGAATTTTAACACAGACACTGCAAAAAACGACACCTCCTAGGAGCACGGAAAGAATGAAAAATGATTTCAACAAGGACCGAAATCCCAGAAACAGGCAGCACAGAACATACACCCGAAGCACAGCTAAATCCCGACACTGCCTGAGCCACTGGAGGAAGGAAGGCAGAGCGCAGAGCCCCCATGGAGGCTTCTCTGAGCCATTCTGCCTACGCAGGAGGAGAAAATGCTTTCTAATGGCCTAAAATACAACCCATCTCCCACTACAGGGGTGGGAGAGTCAGAGCACTTGACGTAAAAACAAATATTCTAGGGACAGTGTGGCCTTGACCCCATCTCCTCTAATCCACCACCCCTCCCCGGTACCCTCCTGAGAAAAACTGTTCCTTCCTGCTTAAGAGAAGCAATTGTTTTTATATTCATCACAAAATATGATTATTCATTTTCCATTATTGCTGGAGGCATTCGGAGTCTACATAGCTTTTTCAATACAGCATTCCACACTACCATAGCTTTAAAAGAAAAAATGTACCCGTCGGAAAAGACACTTTTCTGCTTTCTGCTTTTGCCTTTTCTGGTAATTATGAATGACATGTTTGCAACCTCCCAGATTTGAGAAATGTGAAATTATTTTACAGTCATCCTTCTTTTGTCCTTTTATTTTAATACTTAAATTTCCATTTTGGGGAGGAGGGGTGCTGCTGTAGCTCTCAATCAGTTCAATGTGTCCCAAATCGCTGCACTAGAGCTTTGCTTCACCAGTTCCAAATCGAAACACTTCACTAAAGACCAGAAAATTTATGTCCCCCCGAATTATGAATAATGGCGTGCTGTGTACACTACACAGGTTTCAGCTCTTACCTCCGAAGTAATACAAAGCTAAGGTCTGGGATGGAAACATACAGCAATACAATTCTCTGCACATCTGAGATTTTACCCTGGGCCACTTTGCGACTGCAAGTGCACGGGTGGACCCACGGACGCATCGCGGCTCAGAGACCACTGAGTACAAAACCCAGCTCTCCAGTGGAGAAGCAAGAACATTCCGCCCATTTGCATCTGCTTCACGTTGTAAAGCCCTTACAATCCGCTCTGGACCCAGAGAAAGCAACCCTCACTCAAGAAAAGCCACAAACGCGGTCGCTGGGGAAGGTAATGGGACTACCTGTGCTAAGATTTCCTCAAACACTGCCAATGAGAGCCCGTAACTGCAAGTCTGGAGATAAGCAATGCACACTTTTTTTTACAATCCTAAATAAAAGCACCGCTAACTCAGAAGATGTAAATGTGCTTTTTAAAGGAAGAGCAAATCACAGTTCTGAGCAGCATTACACGCAAGGGAGGCTCTTCATCCCTGCTATCACATTTTCTCGCTCAGTCCAGCCCGTCTCCTGTATTACTGGGCATGCAACATTGAAGCTTTAACTCCTGCGCAATGTGACCACGGTCTCAAAGTTAATCTCCTTTGAAAGCACAAACAGGGGAAAAAAATAAAGGTCATATTTATACTTGGAATACATGTTCACAAAATACTTGGCTTACTGTCACAGATACTGTCATAAGTACACTGGAAGACGTGTACTATTTTTTATGGATGTGCCAGGTATGTTTTCTGTCACCCCGACCATCGAATCTGTTCGATTTAACAGACCATGAAGGAGAAAGTATCCTGCTTAGTAAACTGGGCTATGTTAAGGACAATGGAATCCACATCCTGCCTCAAAACTTGCCTCTTAGATCTGAAAACTCCACCTCTTGGAATTCAATGCTCCTTTTCAATGCAAGCCTACGTTTGACTTTTATTACTGGATTTTTCAAAGTTAAAAAGCAATTATCAGTAAAAGCAACTCTCATTTTTTAATTATTTCCTAAGGTGTCAAGTAAAACTATTTTAGGGATTGCTGGAAAGATACTGGCTTACATCTGTCATGTTTCAACAGTTTTGAAGAGAAAAGGAAATATTAACATAACACATTTTGTCACATTAGATAATGTCATAACTAAACAATTTAGAACTTGCAAACAGAACACTCATATTGCATACGTCTTCGCCAGTTTTTTCAGAAGTAATGAGCCTCAGCTGTGAAAGGGTCTTGCTTCATAAGGTATGCAATAAATCACTATCGGAGCGAACCCAGCTCCCATGTTGTTCGTTTTTGACTGCAATTATTAACACCTCATGGGATTTCACACAAACGCTTAGGTTAAGAAAATAGTTAAGTGTATTTTTATTCACATGAAGTTATTACACACTATTAACGTTTCTCCTAGCCACTTGTGAATTTAAACGTACTTTTGATCAGAGCAGAAGCAGCGAGTAACACGCTCGGTGGGAAAACATGAGAGCAATTCTGCCCCTTCATATTAGGCAATTCAGCCTTGTAAAGTCTGGCTTTGCAGAAGGAGTTTTATTTTTGAGGGGGGAGTAAAACAGCAGGCTCTAATAAGCAGTTAATTATCAGAGTAGAAAGCAAGCAGATTTTAGATCTGGACGGTAAGGCTCCAAAACAGCTCTGAAAAGTCAAGCCTATTTCTGGCACCCTGAAGCTGTGTGTCAGAGTCTCTCAGCGCTGAGCAATGTGCCCACATATAATACTGCAGAAGAGCAAGTACTCACGTGCCCTTGATCGTCGAGCTCGTTATTGGTGAGCTTCAGCTTGTCGAAGCTGATCACTTGTCTCATCCACGTCTCCCCGGAGGCGGGTGAATCGGGGTGAATGTAAACACGGGGCGGCACCGGCGAGTCGGCGTTACCAGCCACCATCCATTTGGAGCTATGATAAACATACCTGTAGAAAGAAAGAAACATCTATAACCACAAACCCTGAAATTACTTATCAGACTCAGTCAGGATTAACATATTAGGGTACATACAGATATAGTAAGAACCCATCAACAAAAGGACAATACTAACATTTATTTTAGTTTCAAAACACGGGTCTGGTATGCACAAGGTTAAAAACCACACTCTCCTTCAACCTCAGTCTTCCTAAGATCAGGAACAGCCTTTACACTAACCACTATGCTGAGCTTTAAGCTGGTGTCAACTCACTGACTGCTACAGCTCCGCTCCGATAAAGCATCAGCAAGCAAGGCAGAATTGGTCCTTCATTCATCGAATCAAGTAAGGAATGCCATATTTGGAAGATTTAACATGTTGAGCCTAATATAAGAGTCTATAAATAAAGCTATTGAAAGGAAAAAAAACATTATGATTGGGAAAAATAATGAAACTATGTCAGGCTATGCTTTAGCCATTTCAGCAAGACCGTATTATTTTTTCTGAATAGTATTGAAGAAAGGCTTGAAAAAGAAAAAATGCAGCTTATATTTCATGTGATAGGCCAGTGCTGACAAAGTCATTTTCTAATGGAAGCAGTGCCTTCTTTAGTAGGAAACATTCTGAAGGCAGACACTTCACAGGGCAATTTAAAAAGCACTAATTAAAAATGTCAAGGTCTGTTTTTCTGAGTACAGTAGAATTCCTGTAAATCAGTTGTATTTTTTAATAAAAACATGAAAGATGGTTAAATCATGTTTGTACAATTCAGTTCCTTAGTAGAGAAAGATAAACAACATAACCAGAAATTACAACAAAATGATCCAGTACATGCATCCCTCCACACCATTCATATCAATCTGCAAAACTAAGATCTGGAACAGTGGCGAAATCCTCTCCCAGACCCTCTCTGGAGACCAGTTCTCAACCCTAAACAATGCAGTCAACTGTTGTTACATTTTTTCATTTGTTTTGTATTTGCTGTTTCATACTAAATACATACTTCTCCTACAAAAGTAAATAACATCATAAACATAAAATATTTACAACAGTTTAAGCTTCCTAATGTTTACAGTGAGGTCCAGTTTTGTTAGCAACCTGCACCTAGACGCAATTTTCTTCATTCCCGTTCAGTTTCGCTATCTGCTATGACAGGTAAAGACTAGGCTTGATACGTGACTGCTGCTGTAACTTTCAAACATAAAGATCTGTAAGAGGATCAGTTTGCAAAGTCATACCAACAGCAGAACTTAAAATAAGGCAGAAATAAATGAATGCATAGATTTCATACTGAAAATGAAAAGGGGAATCAAGAAAAACAGTAACAGCTAGCAGGAAGATTAAAGATGTGGTACTAAAACATGATTACAGCAGTTTAAGTTCCCCAACTATGAAAACATTGCCCACGTTACAACCTTTGTAAAGTCACTTCGCTTCTCTGGGGACCATGCATCTCATTGTGCAGACAGCGCAAATAAGCATTCAAGTATTTATTTTTTATAAGATATGCTTTAAACAACTCATATTCAGTGCAACTGGTTTTAATATCAACATTTTTGTTCAGTTCGGAATATTTACCTTGCTCTTCTTCCTCTGAGTTAAGAAATTGCTCAGACCTTCTAGGAATGATATGCTTAGATTGCTAAGTAAATGCATACTTGCAACACAAAAAATAATAAAAAAGGACTTTCATTTAAGCTGCACTGCTCTGTTCCAAAAGCCAANTTGCCTGAGCTACAAGTACTGGACATGCTCAGCATTTCTACCTGCACCTTATTGAAAAATACAAAATCAAAAACATGGTTGTAAGAAACTGCTTACGCACCGCGTGAGAAAAGGACAAAATTACAGTCAATGAGGTAAGGACATGCAAAAAACATAGGGCAGTGCTTGTTTGGGAACCGAGGAAGCATTCCTGAAGAACCAACCTTTTAGTCTTAGTCTGAAATATCCTTACTCGTACAACTGAATCTGCAGCGGTTTTCCATAAATTACACTAAGTATGGGGTTGGAACAATCAGAACGGCAATTGGTAAGGACCCGTTCCTGCCTCCACTGAACCACTTGGCAGGGCTGCTCCTGGCTGCTACGGAGAACAGGACCACGTTTGTAAAGCAAGGCACAAAACGTCCAGAACTCCTAGCAGTAACAACTGCTGCGGGCCCAATCCTGCTAACATTGTTACAGGAGCGGTGGTTTCCAGAGTCCAGACAGCTCCCTAGAAATACAGCTGCCCCCGCGACAGGAAGAGTTTAAGCACAGAACTCCTGCTCTCAGATGCTGGAAGAACGGCTACGTTTGTTCATCACATTTTTCTTCAGACAATAATGCCATTATTTCTTTAAAAAAATAGTAATTAGAAACATTACTCTGTGTGAATCTAAGCAACCAGCTACCTCAGTGATAAACAGCTACTGAATGAAAGAATCAATTTGCAGCATGACCAAGAAAGCTTACATGCACTCCATCCTAATGCCATTAAACCAGGCATTAATGCTATAACGTTATTTGTTAACGCTAATGCCTTTTAACGCTAGAAAATGGTGCATTTCCATATCTATTTGCTAACAGGAAACAATTCTCCCTGACATGATGAGGAACAACATAACATTGCTTTGACCGTACTGAAGCGCAGCCTGTGACAGCAGAGGATGGGGCATCTGCTCACAGCCCTGGTTTGAAAACAGGAATCCAAAGGAGAGTGAAACGCTGCCCTCCGCTAATTTATATGCTGTTAATGTTGTCTGACAGCAGCCAAGATCCCTACGGCTCACATCAGATGTTGTCTGCCCTGCAGTCGCCATACCTGTATCTCTTGTTATCCACTGGCACAATATCCATGGCAATGTAATACTGCTGGTGTGGGTCTAACCCTGAGATCTTCACCCTCATCGCAGGGAACATCCGCCTGAACATGGAAAGAGAAAGGTCAGTTTTAATACGAAACAGACTCGGCAAGGGTTGTTTAGGAAAAGTAACCAGTTCGTGGGATTTTTCTCGTTCTTCCTTTTAGCCTGCAGAGTCCTTTTGGACGATTACAGTTACACAGCCATGAAATGGTCCATTCGATATGTCAAAACAGATTTCTAAAGTGCATTTACTTGAACAATGCTTCATATGTTTGGGGATACGCTTTGGGAGTACAACTATTACCACATCATTTCAGCTTTATTGTTAGACAGTAAATCATTTTGTTTTGAGACTTCTCTTCAGCAGTACACGCATTTAAAGCCCGTTAGAAATATTAGCTAGAAATTTATTCCTGGAGATGTGCAAATGCCACCTCCCTCCAGGAACACCGCTGCTCGCAGAAACGTAAATCGCAGTTGTTGGAACTGACAGCAGCAAATGGCGTGTCACTCATGCATCAGCACACTGCAAAGCTAGGTCCACAGCGACACGACCGTAACACTGCAAGGACTCAGTTATAAAACCCAACGTGCTGTGCTGTAACCAAACAATGTGGTCTTTATTGAGACGGACTTCCTGTCTGCAACTTGCTAAAGGTGAAGTGCAAGAGGTACCCTGTCTTTGAAAGGTATAGTAAAACTTCTTTATTGAAAGCAGAAACGAACGAACCGGGCAATTCCTAAAAAATACGTTCACAATCCAGATCCTTCTGTGGAGAATTTGAGCAATTAACCAAGGCAGAGGTTTTAGCAGAAAAATGTATTTATTTCACTATATGTGTGGCATGCTTTTTATCAAGAAAGTTCATCTGTGATGCCAAAAAAAGAAACATCATAACGTCGAGCTGACTGAGAGCTAATGAAAGGTACTTGTCTGAGTTGTATAAACCTGAAAGATGTTCCACTTCATTCAATATTTGCTGCTCTTCCAAAAAAAAAAAAAAAAAAAAAAAAAAATAAAAAGCCGTTACTAAAAAAAAAAAAAATCAATTAAAAGTCGTTACTGAGAAGAAAAATCCTATCTCTTATTTCTGCAAAACCAGGAGGGCAGACCTGCCTGTAGTTAGGCAGCCTGCACTGCCATTTCAGTGCACCTGTAAGATAAAAAAGAAAACCCCTGACTGGACTCTCCCAAGACAAATGCTGCTTTGTGCTGTTTAAGACTGAGTTTCAATCATTAATAAAGCCCCTCTGAAAATGCAGAAGGTAGCATATGGATTCAATAAAATATGTTTTTGTAATTTCTAATAAGTTCAGATACGTTTATACTATCCAGGTTTTTACCATGTGTATCCACTGGAAAGGGGAAAAGTTTCCCCTCCGCAGGACACAGCGCTCGCAGACTTCACCCTAATGAACAGGAAACCCCGAGCGCCACATGCTCCCGTGTCCACCTAAAATTACCCCCATCTACCTGCCTCGTAAATCTATTTCTTTTGCGCCTTTTTTCGCCCCTTTGGATGCCCGCCGCCTCGCCCGGCCCGGCACAACTCGGGGGGCTGGGGCCGGGCCCCCCCCGCCGCCTCGGGGTGCCCGTTACCTTCCCGCCTTGGTGATGATCATCTCGGTGCCGATCTCGTGGAAGCGCTTCCAGAGCTCGGCGCCCTGCAGGTCCACCCGCGGCGCCTGCGGCGCGGGCAGCGGCG
>VXAV01011520.1:87544-107395 GCA_013399715.1 Alectura lathami
AAATAAATTAATTAGCTCATTATTTACATGTGTCTTCAGAAACTGGTAAAGATGAGTAATATTCTCCTTTTTCTTGGAGACAGTTTTAGGAAACAAATTATGTTTCCTGAGGTGCAGATATTATTTGTTCTTTGGCAACAGTCATTCCAAAAACATTGCTGGAATGCTTCAGATGTGGACTGGTAGATTCAGGGTTTAACAGGCTTTACTGCAATGGATAATTTAGTATTATTCACAAATGAAGAGTACCTATATTATTACAGAAAATGGGATCCAAGCTAGATAATATTTCTCCTTTTTTCTTTCACTGATCGGTTGTTTTTCTTTTATTGTCATCTCTGTACCTTCCAGGACCAAATAACAGAAGAGAAATGATAAATAGGAGGTTAACCATGAAAAGCATTCCTAGGAAACTTTGCATAAATATTGAAAACAAAGATGGAACATACACCACTTAAAAAATAATAAACAACATACAAATAGTATGGTAGGAGATTTAAAGTTTTCTTGCTACTTTTATTTCAGATATATTTTAAAATACAATGTGCCTTGATAGTCAGCTTTCAACTAAAAGGTTGTATTGTGATATAATTTTTCTCCTTAAAATTATTGTTGTCAGATAGATGCAGTACTTGTTCTTCAGATTTGTCTGTTAGTGTTATTTCCTTGATTTTGTGTTTTATTATTGTGACTGAATGGTTCTAAGGCTCATTAAATTTACTGTAATGTTGAAGACAATTTTATTGTGTTTCAGGATTCAAATAGAAGGAGATGTCTATGTGCTTGTCCCCTCCCCCGCATTAAATCAGTAGTTTTAAGCAGTTCCAGAATTCTTTTCTGATAATTTTTTACAGTCATTGGTCTGAATAACAAAAAGACTTTGATAAGATACAATGAGACAAAACTTGCAGAGCAAAAGGAATGAGTTTTGCTGATTTTGGTGGAGATATCACAAATGTCATCATGATTGAATGAATCTTCTAACAGGAACCAGCTGATTTTATAGACAAAAGTCCCGATCCTCACTTTGATAAATCTCTTCTTATTTGAATGAAGATTGCAGTATTAGACCCACATGGAACTTGGTCACTGGCCAACAATGGGAAAGGGAACAGTCTTTTTTTCCCAGCCAATGTGCTGAGAACAGAGACATTAGTTTGTGATTAGAAATCTGACTCTATTGTTGTGCAGATTTACTTTAGCTATTGTCATATAAGAGAGAAGAAGGGCAAGTGAGGAAAAAACACTTTTTTCTTATTATTCTTTTCAAAGAATTAATTCTCTTCCATACTCACAAGATCCTTACATGCTTTTTTTCTGCATGATTCTCTACTTACGTGTCATATGTGAAGTCCGTATGCCTACATTGTGCAAAGATGACAGCAGTAGCAGCACATCTGAAAGTTCTCATCACGCTCTTGTAAACTCCTCGGTGAGGCTGGGGATCTGGCTCAGAGGCTGTGATCAAAGGTGTTTGTGTATGGTAGTTTGTGGCAGGAAGGGAATGCTCAGCCGGAAGATTGACACTGAAAGGTCCCTCTCAGTCACAGGATGGCTCTTCTGCCTCTACCAGGATTGTGGGTCTAATCTGAAGAAGATAAAATGCAATGAACTGTTCTTTTGAGGTTTAAGTGCTAAGCATCCCATATTGTGCAAGATTGTAAGCCCCCCACAAGTATTCTCTGCTGTATGGCGATCTAGGAGAAATGTCTCAACTCATGACATCTCTGAGGAAACGGGAATTTTTCAGTTCTTTGTCTCCCATGGAACCAAAACTAAGAGAAAATTAAATGCTGCGTCTATTCCCAAAATTTAGAGTTTTGACTTAAATGAGCTTACGATCCACATTGCAGAAGCCTCTGCTGACAGAGACATCAGATATGCCCACTGCATGACTCCATAGGAATTGCGGTCATTTACTCATCTTGGACTTGAATCATGTAAGAGTCATGTACGTGTAGAAATACCACTGGATATCTTTACTGACTGCACTGTCCCACAGAGACTACCAATAGCAGAGACTACAAATTGGCATTTAGATAGTTTATCAAAGCCTGTGAGTATGGCAGGATTGTTGCAGAACTCCCTACAAGAAAAACCAAAACCAAAACCAAAACCAAAAAAAAGCATTCTTTGGACTTCGGAAAGCATGCTGCACTCAGGCAATTAATTAGTGGCAGTGGTGAGTTTGTGGAAAAGCTACTGATGTCTAATAAGCCTTTTGTCTCTGGCTTCTATAGTAGTGTGTATTAGTAAAGCCACGATATATCAGAGTCAGACAGCAGTATATTACCTATCTTTTTACTCTTGAAATGGAATCTATCTTCATTTAGCAAGAAACACACCTGTGCTTCAACATCCATTGCAGGATTACCTTTAAACACTGTGTTTTCTGGTGTGTACTGTAAATAAATGTATGCTTTGGTACATATGAAGTCCAAAAGGGGAAAATAAGCTATGGACTGTAGAACAGTTGGAGTGGAGATTGCAGTTAGTACCAGACAACAGAGAAGCCTATTGGGTCACACTAACCTTTGGCTTATTCTCAGGCAGCTGGGTAACCAACCGTTTGTACTGCAGTCATGTCACTTCTTTCTCCCCACTCCCAAAGCTTAATTCCCAAACCATGAAGAGCGTTCCAGCTCCCCACTTCAAAGAACATGGGATGCACCTGCAGCAAGGGACAGGTTTAGTTTTGTATGAGTATTCAACATGAATTTTGAGCTCTCTTCAAGGAAGTGCAGGTGCACAAATGTGCACATGCTGACACCCTGGGAAGCAGAAAGAAAAAATTTTTACATCATTATTCCTTACTGCCCTTATACCTGGTCTCATGGGAAATGACAAGGATTCAGGTCTTACAATTTTAAGTATTTATTTCTGCTACTTACCTGCAGTCTACATTTTAGGTGGTTTCTTTGACCTTGTTTTCTCCCTAACAATGTTCTGTAATTATTCTGAACGTATAATTTAATTGTTCTGAAGAATGCATGAAGTTTGAATGTGCAACTTAACTTCTGGATGAAGAATACTAACAAATTATAGTTGTTGGCTGGCTTGGTTATTCTGGTTTTCAAACTGCTTTCATATAGTTTCTTGACTCTGTACGTGTTTCTGTACTTCATGCAAGATAACAATGGCTTCTAGCTCTCTGTAGATCAACACAAAGCCAGGAAGATAATTTTGCCCACATATTTGGTGCTGATCTCTCTTCCTCTTCAATTTTGGCTCTGTTTAACATCATGAGAACTAAAACTTTTCCTGATATCACTGTTTAAGCTAAAGGGTATGTGTACTTCCAACAAAATTGTTAAGGGCAGACAAAGGGGAGGGACAGTGGCAGTTGTGAAGACCAGCAAAGGCACACTAGAAAAATCTTCGAATCAAAAGGTGATCTGCATTATCAAAATCCCTGAGAACTCTGCTTTACGGTTTAAAATATATAGCAAAATTTATATATATCTAAATGTCTATCTTCCAGGCTTTTGTTAGTCTCTATGCAACCTTAACAGTAATATAGTTTTATGTTTTAATTTCCTTAAAGGAAAGTCTTCTTTGGAACCCATGAATGTTTCAGTGTTTTGGAAATATATAAATAGCTGTTAAATATCTATAGAGACCCATGATTTTTTTTCATCCACTCAGCAATCTTTTCATGCATTATTTTGAGAAATGGAACTATATGTACCATAAATAATATAGAAAAAAAACATATCTATGCATTTTCTGATAAACTGAAATAGTTCTGTCTGTTAGTTAATTATCCAAATACTAAAGAAAAGTTAGGCTAATGATTTCCAGACAATTGTTATGCCATATCATGTTAAAGCAGCTGTTAACCATATGCACTACTGTAGTTCTGCTTATATTAACCATTATGAAATTTTCCTTGGGGAAAAGTGCTCATGTGCTTGCAGAGAACCTCTTTGCCCTCTTTTAAATGAAATAAGTTGGTTATTCTTAGAGCATGGCGAATAATTTGTAACAAATCACTCGGTGATTTTCTCCTGCTTGTGAATAGGGATTATGTTTGACCAAAGCCACCATGCACCTACAGAACTGGAGTCTTGCAAGCAATTTGGGACCTGTCTGTGGCTTGCAATGGAGCAGCGGGAAGTGCTGGGAGAGCTCTTTCTAGGACTGGCACTGGTGCGCTGTGCCAGTGCAGCAGTGAGCTCTGGTGTCTGCATGGCTTTGGGACACAAGATCGCATCGCTTACTGGTGCCATGCTGTGCTGCACAGACCTGTCAGCTAATCTGATGGCAATGCTTGACACTGCTCTTCTGCACAGCCACGCAGACCTGCAGTGGGGTAGGATTTCATCTGACTTGCAAAAAAGCAAGTCCTTGCCCTTTTATTTTTATTTTTTTTGTCTTTTTGAGAGAGACAAAGTGATCTGTGAATTCCTAGGGGCTTATGGTAGCAAATATAGTGAAAACCACCAGAGAAACAAGATTTATGGACAGAAGTAGTCTTGTTTAATAGACTAACTAATATTGTTGGTAAAAAAAAAAAGACAAGGATTTTGGTCAATACCACTTTTACAGGTCCAAAATAGAACCATATCTTGAGGACTGCTTGTGTGCATGACAGCTTGTTATTTGTGTTTGTTTTTTTTTTTCTTATGTGCATTTTTTTCCCCAGTTAGAACAGCTAGAGCATGAGAGGTATTGTGCTTTACTTAAAAATGTTTCTAGTCTTTTCTTAAATAATCAAAATCAGATAATGTACATCTATCACCAGTTTAATGAGTATGTGCCATCATTCTCATCCAACTTGCAGAATAATTTTTCACCTTAGGTTATTCAAAGAAAGGGTGTCTATATTAACTCAGAGTGAGAGTATAATGTGTATTTGAAGAATATTTGCCTGGATCTGTTACTTTTGAGCCTCAGTTGCTTTCACCTTCTGTGAGCATTCAAACAAACCTCCTCAAAAATAAGGACATTTTAATATGGAAATGGTTTTATTGAATGATAATCTCAGAAGCGTTTTGTCTTAGAGTCTACCTTG
The DNA here is from genome assembly GCA_013399715.1 of Alectura lathami. Lineage (NCBI taxonomy): Eukaryota > Metazoa > Chordata > Aves > Galliformes > Megapodiidae > Alectura > Alectura lathami. Next base: position 92,559 of record VXAV01011520.1, read on the forward strand.
GTTACAGTGCGAAAGATTCCCATTTCTTCTCCTTAATTTCCAGTCCCACAGCTGGGAAGGAGGCAATTGTACTGCACGTATTGAGGAATACCACCTGTGTGACTTTAAGTCCCATTCCTTCTACTCAATGTGAGTAAATGCTAGGTGTTACACTCCAAAAAGACATGGATAGAGACCGGAAGAGAGCACTGACTGTGATCAAATGTCTAAAATTATGTCTTACAAGTAATGGCTGAAGGAATTCAGGTTGTTTAGTCTGCAGCAGAATACAAAGGAATTGTGATAACAGTCTTTACATATACAAGGGTAGCGGCAAGAAGAGTGAAAAGAATTCCTCTGTACTTTGTGCATAAAAGGAGTAATTCAAACAAGGAAATATTTTCTTAGGCACCAGAAGGGTAAGAATATTGTCTCTATTGTAGGAAATGAAGAAGTATTGAAACAGATTGTTTGGAGAAACTGTGCTGTCCAATCACCAAAGGTACCCAAGAACATGATGGGAAAATAAACGCTAGGAATGGTATACATACAGTTATATGCCCTGCTGTGGCAGAGATGAATCAACTAGGTAACTTCTTAGTATCCCATATGCATCTGTTTTCTCTGATGATTGATGGCTATGTGGTGATGGCAAAAAATGTACAGGAAAAGCGTCTTCCAAAGTCCTTTTTCTCTGCTCATCTGAATGCTTGACAGTGAATCAATTATTTTTTCCTTCAGAATTTGTCAGTGTTTCTCATCTGAGACCTGACTGTCATGATAGAGCAGTCATACTGTCACAACTCATCCACCTCACAATGATCTGTAACTTAATTTCAAAAGTATATTTTTAGATTATACTATTATTGCTGAAAAGAACGAGCCCACTGTTTCAATGAAAAGAAAGCTCCAGGTGATACGAGTTTGCACAACATCCTAGCTGACATTTTTGAGCCCAGATATGTCCCCTCAGCGACACAACCACTTGCTCAAATGTCTGTTCTTGCTTGTGACAGATCTGAAAAATCACATTTTGCAGAGAGACTAAACCTGCTCAGACAATGACAAATAATTTGAAAATAACTGCTCTGGCCGGGTGTTGGAATTGTTGACAGAAGGGAAATGTTGATGTGTGCAATAAGCACAGAAGATAAAAGCTTTTCCCTGTCACTCTCCTTGCTCTGAAGCCCTTACCCTGACCTGTGGCCTCACCAAATGAACTGTGAGCAGAGAAAAGGGAGAGTATAAGAAAACAGCTTCTAGAGATTCTTTTCTGAAGAAAAGTCTGCTGCAGATGCTGCAGTTATATCTTTCATGTTGCCTGCTATCTATCTGCAAAGAGTTAGAGAAGTGGTCTGGAAAATCAGATACTTCTGCTTTTCACATATATACTTTTGCTTTTCAGCTATAGCAAGACTGTATTAATATTTATGCTGTATATTTGTGCACTTCTCTTTATTCTCTTTTTCTTGGCTGAGAAACTGCTGGTCTGCTGGAGATGTGCATGGTTCCACTGCATCCCTCCTGTGCCTCTTTCCTCCTCAGCTGGTTGCTCCCAGCTCACCTTTGGAGGAAGGACACCTTGGTGAAACAGGTGTACCTTGAGGCTGGTCCCTTACAGCACTCTTACGTCCTCACATTCAGCTTTGCATACAGATCCTCGGTGCCCCCATGGAGTCCCAGGGCTCCAAGGCCAAGGATTTTAATTCTGACTCCTCAGCTTTTCTTGCTAGATGAGAGCCATAGGCTGACTCTTGTCTACAGAAGCTTCTGGCTTAAATAACACCTGGCATGCCAAGTATTTCATATTTATAAAGAACTGAAAGTATGTTGGGACAGTGACTGGTTCTCCCTGTGAGCATCTAGTGTATTGAACACAATGATACTGTTGGCTTGACTCACAGCTACACTCCAGCAAAAATAACTTCCTAGGCTGTATCCACATGTGTGTTGGTCCATCAACCTTGATTGTCTCAAAAAGTAGGCAGAAGGTTTCCTGTGGGGTAAGAACTTTGCCTGCCTGGATTATTTGGAGATACTACTTTAATGACCACCATCCTGCAAAACGCTTGTGATATTTTTCTCATATTTTAATCCAAAGGAAAGTACATTCCAGACCTTTTCATCCTGTTCTCCAAACTCCTTATGGTGGAACGGCCTACTAGGGCTGCAGCTGAGTTCTGGCTGGAAGAAGTTTTAATTAGCTGCCAGTGATGTCATGTCCATGTCTATGTTAAAGGCATAGGTCTAAATGTTCCTCTTTATTTAATGGACTGCAGAAATTCCATTTCAGGATAGCATTAAGACACTTCAGAGCCAATCTTGTATTTCTCTCATAGTTAAGACACTTGGCCTTCAGCCTCCTGACTTTTGACATTACCACAGTTGTGCTATAATTGTCCAGAAATACACTGCGTGTTGTGTTTTATTGCTTATGTGAAAACTGTCCAACTCCTTGTCAGTTGACAAGGGAGGAGCACGGCATTGAGGGATTGCACAGCAGTGTGTTTGGGAGCTACGTTATTTCACACCAGCAGCAACCTTTCTGTGTTTTCACTGCAGCCTTGTACAGCACTGGTGCTTTTGCCATACAGCAGAGAGCAAACCCTATTGTAGTCACTCTCCCTGCCAGAGAGACTAACTTGTGTTGCCAGATCTCTCCCCTCAACACATTTACTGAACATTTAAACAGCAGAATAGTGTTGAATGAAGTCCAGTAATTTTATAGGATATATTTTAGTCACTAGACTTTGAAGACTAGTCCAATGTTAATTATGAAGTTCTGTGTCTGGATAACATATTGTTAACAGTTATTTTGTAAGTGCTAATGGCAAGATGGAAGATTTCCAATAGTTTTATTGAGGAAGTGGCAATTAAAATGTTGAGCACTGCAACATACATACAAAATAAAAATAATCTTGCATACACAGCACTTCATGTTCTTTTTTTTTTTTTTTTTTAAAGAAAACAGAAAAGAATGGGGACCAATACTTTCCTTTGAAATAAATGCAACCATTTTATTTCTAAAAAGTTTTACTTTTGAAAGAAAATGAACATTGATTCACTTGCCAACTTCAAATGTCACAAGCCTTGAACAAGTTTGACATTGTTTAAAAGCACATCGTGAAACTATTAGAAAGCTAAGACAAGTTGCTATGTTATGTTTTTCCACACACAAAGAGCAAAAATATGTTCTCAGTTTGAGTAACTTCTTCTAGATTAAGGGAAACAAAACAAGAAAAAACAAAAGTAAAGCGTTCACGAGAGAGTGTGGAAGTGTCTACACTGGAGAATTTTTAATGCATGGGTGGGAAAACGTTCCCTGCAAGCACTGCCACGGGGTCACCACTGAGGCTCCTGTCATGGTGCTGGGTGAGGGAATCGCAGCGTACCTGCACCCAATCAGGAAAAAGAAGGCTATCTATGGCAGTGTGCTGCTCATCCCTTAGCACGCCGAATGCACATCACTCTGCAGAGCAAATGGCTGCCACCTGCTCTGAGGTGCCCTGTTGGGACTTGGAGTGGAGACAGGAGCCCAACAGCACCAAGCATGAATTTTTAGCATGAGGTCAGCCAGTGAGAGGCACGTAATCTGTGCAAGCTGTGGGTTTGGGCTTGCCTGCGACATACCGGTCTTAATCTAAAGCTGCTGCAGTGGACAGGTTTTAAGGCCCTTCCGTAACGCTTTTCCAGACAGCTCTGTTTCCAGACAGCTCAGTGAGGCTGGATTTCACATCCTCTCCTGGTTGTGTGGATGTGAGCTTGCAGCCTAGGGGAATGAAAGCCGCCCTGGGCTGTGGGACACGTCCCCGACTCCCTTGGCAGTGCCGGAGCAGGTAACAGCCTTGGCAGCCACGGGTGTCTGGGGAGAGGGAGGGGATGCAACTGCTACATTTCCAAGACTTCCTTGCTTCTGAACATGGCTCAGCTGCAGAACTTCCCTGGACTTCCTTCTCTTCGTTTCTGTCTACTCAGTGGTCTTCTAAGTGATTTTGGTAGGCAGGTGGTGCTGCTTTCCCGGCTGGGACTGCTGTCCCTATTTCCAGTGCAATTGTTGAGGGGAGATGGGTCACACTAAATACAAATCTAGTATATTAAAAGACTGATTAATTTGAAGTTAGAGTCTTATGAAAACCACCGGGAGCACAAATGCCAACTTTGGGCACATGGCTGAAGCACATTATTCTGATGTTCTCCCCATATCTTCAGCACATTGCGTGAGGCATCTCCAGAGGGCAAGTCAGCCCATCTGGAATCTGAATAATCTCTAGAGCTGTCTTTCCCTCTTTGTTGCCTACAGGGAGGTAGGCTCTTGTCTCAGGTGCATCTCGTGTCTCCCAGGGTTTCCTTGGGCAAACCTGGACTGTCAATCCCAAAGGCTAGAGCTCTGAGCTTGCTCAGACAAAACAACAAACCTGTGATGTGAAGATAGAAGATCTCCCTGCACAAGAACTGCAGGAGTTATTATGTTCATGCAAACAGTAATACTAAGAATTAATGAAGTAAGAATCCAAGACTGAATGCTCCCTCTCTGCTGTTCCTACCATTTATTTCTATGGGAAGTAAACAAAGAGCAGGCTACCTTTTCACCTGACCTATCATTTTTGTTTTGATTTATCTCCTGTTTTCTCCTTCAGCATGACTGTCTTTTATAAAAGGTAGAAAGGAGTTGTGAGCAACTCCAGCAGCAACTCAGTGAATGGTTCTCCAGTGTGGCAAAGCACAAGAACTGGGTTTTAGACTTCCTGATAGTCCCTGGACAAGCTCGTGGGAAATACTAGCTCAGGGGAAATATTTCCAAGGAATTAAGGTGTTATCCTTATCCTTTATCCTGGAACTAGGTGATCTTTGAGGTCCCTTCCAACCCAAGCCATTCTATGATCTTCCAAGAAGATGACAAGGTCGGCTGCCCAGCTGAAGCGCCTCTACACCAAAACATGTAGCTTGGGTAACAAACAGGAGAAGTTGGAAGCCACTGTGCTAGAACACCATGACATTGTTGTCATAACTGAAACCTGGTGGGATGATTTCTGTGACTGCAATGTGGCAATCGATGGGTACAAGCTGTTCAGAAGGGACAGGTACGGGAGGAGGGGAGGAGGTGATGCAGTCACCAAGCCACTCTCTACGATATTTCAGAAGTCATAGCAGTCAGGTGAAGTCCCCTCTGACTGGAAGAAAGGCAATGTCACACCCATTTTTAAGAAGGGTAGAAAGGATGACCCAAGGAACTACCAACCTGTCAGCCTTACCACTGTGCAGGGGAAGATCATGGAACAGATTCTCCCAGAAGCTATGCTAAGGCACTTGGAAGACAGGGAGGTGATGCGAGACAACCAGCATGGCTTCACCAAGAGCAAGTCCTGCCTGACAAACCTAGTGGCCTTCTACAATGGCGTAACTGCATCGGTGGACAAGGAAAGAGCCAGTGATGCCATCTATGTGGACTTCAGTAAGGCCTTAGACACAGTCCCCCAGAACATCCTTCTCTCTAAACTGGAAAGATATGGATTTGATGGGTGGACTCTTTGATGGATGAGGAACTGGTTGCTAGATCACATATAGAGAATGGTGGTCAACGGCTGAATATTCGGATTGAGATCAGTGATGTGTGGTGTCCCTGAGGGGTCTGTTCCGGGACCGACACTCTTCATCAATGACATCGTCAGCAGGATTGAGTGCACCCTCAGCAAGTTTGCAGATGACACAAAGCTGTGTGGTGTGGTCAATACACCTGAGGGATGGGATGCCATCCAGAGGGACCTAGACAGGCTGGAGCAGTGGGCCCAGGAGAACATTGTGAGCTTCAACAGAGTAAAACGCAAGGTCTTGCACCTGGGTCACGGCAACCCCCACTACCTATACTAGCTGGAGGATGCAAGGATTGAGCAGAGCCCTACTGAAAGGGATTTGGGGGTACTGCTGGATGACAAGTTGGGCATGAGCCAGCAGTGTGCTTTTGCAGCCCAGAAATCCAACCATATCCCAGGCTGCATCAAAAGAAGCCTGGCCAGGAGGTCAAGGGAGGTGATCCTGCCCCTCTGCTCTGTGCTGCAGTGCTGCATCCATATGTGGAGTCCTCAGTACAGGAGCGACATGGACCTGTTGGACAGTGTCCAGAGGACGGCCACAAAAATGGTTCAAGGGATAGAACACTTCCTCTATGACGACAGACTGAGAGAGTTAGGGTTATTCAGTCTGGAGAAGAGAAGGCTCCAGGGAGACTTGATGGCGGCCTTTCAATATCTAAAGGGGAGCTAAAAGAAAGAAGGAGACAGACTCTTTAGCAGGGTCTCTTGTGATAGGATTAGGGGAAATGGTTTCAAATTGAGAAAGGAGATTTAGACTAGATATAAGGAAAAAGCTTTTTATGATAAGGGTGGTGAAGAGCTGGAACAGGTTGCCCGGAGAGGTGGTGGATGCCCCATCCCTGGAGACCTTCAAGGTCAGGCTGGACAGGGCTCTGAGTAACCTGATCCAGCTGTAGGTGTCCCTGTTCACTGCAGGGGAGTTGGACTAGGTGGCCTTTAAAGGTCTCTTCCATTCTATAATTCTATGACAAGCTGCAGCAGAGGTTTTTCAGCCTCCCCTAGAACTGAAAGCTGTGGTTTTTCAGTGAGTTCTGGCTGGACACAGAGACAAAATGTCACGGTAGGTCTAAAGAAGCACATTCCTGCTGACCTCCCATGAGATCCTAATTCTTTTTCAATTAGCTTTTTTAAAAATGTTACCTTTCATCTTCAGTGTGAGGCTGTCTGCAGCTCGGTGCTCGACCACCTCTGAACATCAGGGAAGTTTGACTTCACTCCTGGCCTAATGGCGCAGATGTACCTCTCATCCAGCAGCTTTCAATCCTTCCCAGACCACAGCCCCATTTCTAATTCTTCTAAGAATGTGCCCTTCACCACAAACACAAGCCTTCTTGCAGTGGGAGGTTGTCTGTCTCAGATAAGATTCTCAGGCCCTTCCAGAGTAGGTTACAACTTCCAGCGGTTCTACAAGCTGAACACCACGTGTATTTGAATGACATCTCAGCTCTTTGCCTGGAAAACACTAACTGGCCTGATTTCAGTCTCCAGCCTTCGCCTAACAGGAGTGCTGTGGGCTCGCTTAAAGCAGAAGGTAGGCTTCTCCATGGGGATAGGCCTAGGGGCCTCCTGCCACCCCTCATGGCCAGCTACCACAGGGAATGGTGGCCAGCTGCCCTTGTTTTAGCTCCTGATGGCACCCAGCCAAAGTGGAGGTACACGGGCACACAGACCTGTAGCAACCACTTCTGCTGCTGCCATTGTGGAGGGCTGCAGAATCATCCTCCGTTTTTGCATTGGATTTTGTGAGGACCTTGCAGGCTGAGTCCTGAACTGGGCAAGGCAGAAATGGCAGCAGTGCCCTCATAGAGTGCACTTCATCTCGCCGCTGTCCTGCAGGAAGAACCAATGCATATTTAGGCTTATATGGAATATCCCATAGTGATACAGTACCACTTTTGAGAAGTTCAGCTGTAAAACCTGTCACAGCACTTTTTCCAAATCAATCCAAGCACTGTGAATAACTTGATAAAAGATTTAGTAGGTGAGGGTTGATAAATATGTAGAAAAGAAAGTTATGGAAAATAAAAGTAAATGTAAATGGTCTGCTGTACCGAGCTCAACTAAACAATAGCTTGAGTAGGACGAGTTGTTCCCTATGAGTTAGTTATTTATTAAAAAAAAAAGAAAAAGGAGCAGGATATAATGCTTCTTTTATAAGCTCTGCGGTAGACAGACGATGTTTCCATCCACTGATGCTCTGGTTCTCCATCTGTTCCTCTACTGTCTCCTTTTGCTTAAGACTCTGGGGTGTCAGATGCTGAGTTTCTGTTGTTCATAAGTCACAGTCAAACTGCAGCACAAAATCAAAAGGCACAAGGCAGCAGACCAATTGATAGGCACGGATCTTTGAGCGCCATGCTGGATGCTTTCTGCAAATGCTTAAGTGATCCCTCTGACAACTAATGGGACTTTGGATCTGTGAATTAGTTATTAAGAAAGTTAGAAACACCTGGAGAGAGTGGTGAGGATTTTCCAGTAAAGAGTGCTTCCGGTGTGGCCTCAGCAGTGATTTAAAGCACTGTGCTTGAAAGCATCCTTAGAGTAGACTCTGAAAACTGTGCCAGAACTGAACTGGTGCATGAAAAAACTTCAAGAGCAAAATTCCCTATCCACAGATAGACCTCTCTGTTGACAATGTCAGTATTTTTCACTGCGAATGGTACTGTCAGTAGAGAATCTTCCCCAGAAAGAGCCAGCAGTAACGAACATTTATTTTCATTATTCCATCACCTAAATATGTCAGCAGTGCTTTCTATACCATCTCTCTTTATCAATACATATCTACTCTGTAGGGAGAGCAGTGAAAATGCTTCACACTAAGTAAATGTTTTTGTGTGTGACTGTTCATGTCATTATACTTTATAATATATTATAACGATTCTCTTCAAAGATAGCATGAAATATCAAACAGGCTTGTTAGAAAACAGTATGTCACTCCTGATTTTCCTCTGCTCGTGGACAAAAGGGTGGGTTTTGTCTTTTTTTTTCCATTGGACTCGAGCCTAAAATGAAACAGCACTAGAACAGAGGTCAAGAACTTGGAAGAATTCGTTCAAGGGGAACCAGGTACAGCTTGATTTAATATCAATTTTTCATATGTTCTGAGATTGTGGTTCAAACTACAAGATAGCAGAACACACTTTTTATAGCTTTCCATCTGTGAAAAGTTATTTCTCAAAGCACTCTGTATGAACAATCTAAGAGATACTCTTTTCTGAGATCATATGTTCTACTAAGTGGGATCTTTTTGATGCACAATCTGGTCATGATAGTAATTGTAAAACTAGAGAGAGAGTCTTAGAGCCAGATTCATAAAAATGAATGCCTTCCACACAAAGTTATTTTCCATGATGCATTAACTCCTCCTTTCCCGAGCATTTGAAGGAACGTAATGTCCCCAATATTATATACTTGTGGGTCAATGGAAGAAAGAATCTGTGCAAGAATCATAAGGAGGTGATGGAGCTTTCAGTAATAAAATATACATACATATCCTTTTTTTAAAAAATATATTTGTTTATATCTGGGCATAAATACAAATACTTAGAGTTTGAGAGCAGCCAAAATTCTTTGATGATACTGCAGTAAGAGCATTTTGTGTGGATGCTCTACTTATTATGGTGCAGTTGTAACATACCATGTACCTGGTGTTTAAGGCACTTTGGAAATCAGTCACACCTACCCAACATCCAGGATCCATGTCTCAACAGGCCAGCAGGGCGCTAGCACTGCCCAGCCCAGATGAGAAGAAACCTATTTCGAGCAGGGATGACTGGGGATGGTCTTGGTTTCCAATCTGTTGCCAGGCTTGCCACGTCTTTGGACATACAATGAAATTTCTTAATCCACATGGCCCTGATTTTATGTTACCATTCTTTTTCTGCAGCTACTGGTTATCACTGAAGTGTTTGTAGAAGCCATAGTTCTAAACCACCTCAGTCACCACCTCAGCCACTTATGTTACAACTGAACTGAAAGTTCTGTCTGATGTTAAGCAGAAGAAGATGGGATTTATCTGGCCTTACTGTCAATGATCCTTTCGAACTGCAACAACAGTTATATACATAGTATCTGTTGCACTTACTTTCACTCTGCCTTTGTGACATGAAGCTCTTTCTGGAAGAGCCAGATGTTCACTACGCATTCATCCGTTCTACTGTGCATGCATGGATGACACGCTGGAAGGAATGGTCAGATGTGCCTCACGCAGTCAGGAGCATGTGGCAACTCCACATTTATGGATAGTTCTCTGTTGAAACAGGGTGACTTTGCTGCTTTTTTTGATGAGGAAGGCATTGTCAGAGGGGTTCAGGAAGACATCCTCATCATCTGGGGTGTTTTGTGAATGTGGACGCATGTACCAGGGAAGGCTTGCATTTCCTCCTTTGCATTTAAATAGGAAATACATTTGTTTACCAAGAAAAAAGTGAAGGGTTTTTTATTATTCCTTATTCCTCATAAGGAAGGAAATACCTAACTCATTAAAGCAATTCAAACTAAGACACTGCTCCATTCATCTAATCAAGGGCTTTCTTCATCTATCTCTGCAGTCCCTAAAAGTTTTCCAGGGTGAAAGAACTGTGTCTAACATGTTTCATGGCATCTTTTTCTCTTTTTCTTGTCTTGCTGAATGGTCAGGAAGAAAATGCTCCATGCACTCGAATTTTCATACATACAAATTTTGAAAGACAGCAAGTCCTGCAACATGTTCTGAAGGTACTCCTGCAGTAAGCAACTTCCACAGCAGGGATGCTTGACCATGAAGGCTATTTCTTCCACTGTTTTGGGCTCGGAGAGCTGTATTAACCTGGAACAGGGCAGTTGTATTGGTAGTCCTTGTGCAGTTTAAAATAAAAGCAGGCTAGCAATGAACAAATGTTGATAACATATAATATAGCAAATAATAGCTAATAGCAAAAGCAATAGTGAATGAAAGGATCAGGTCACAAGAACAAAGCACTTCTGATGACTTATCATTACAGTGGGCAGTTGCTGTAGCCTTCAGGACCTAGAGGCCCTGCACCGTGCTTGTGTTAAACCTCAAATTTGAAGGCTGACAGCTCTTACTCAAAGAAAAAAAAAATTATGCAATGGAAATATATGAGATCCATTCGGGGTTCTCTGATGTTTTATTCCAATATTCAAACATTTTCAGTTCATATTTAGTGTTTTGTTGGGTGAGAGCATGGAGAGGTGTGGCAGGAGATGCCTGCTGTCTGCAAACACGCTGTAAAAATGACAGAGTGAGGTGGGAGGGGCAACTGAACATGTGCATGTCATTAATCCTTCATAATTTTAAGTTATAAGATCAGCAGAGCTCTTTGGAGGTGTAACTCCATCACACAGCATCACAAGCAGATGTTCTGTCCTTCTTTAAGGATGGAAGGCAACCCAGGCTGAGTGTGCCTGGGGGCTTCAGGAACAATCTTCTTCTGAAAGAGTACCCAAAGATGGAAGTACAACTGGGTGCTAGGACCTCTCCTCAGCAAGAGAAAAGACAATTTTTGGAATGTATGGGGAGGCCTTTGGTATCCCATCCTCTCCAAATGACCAGAGAGCTGGAGAGAAGTACTGCAAGTAGTTTTAGATCCAGCTGTGTAATCATTCATAGAGGTCTCCATCACAAGGATCCTCAGGACAGGGGACTGCCTTTAGCCAACCTAAGAATAGAAATGAGCCAGGACTCTGTGGTGGAGTGGTGAAACAGACTTTGTTCTGTGTAGAAAAAAACAGAGAGGACAAAGGGTGTTTTCCATAAGCATTCAGCTCTGGAGATGTCAGAGGGTCCAGCCTCTCACTCTCTGTTACTTATTGCAAGCGTTGCACGGTTTGGAATGGCACTACAAGTGCAGTGTGTGGATGTACTGACATTTTCCAATGAGGCATATTAAAAATGGAAATAAATTAGAAACTCATACGTGGCTTGTAACTTCAAACATTTAGACAGGATAAATATATGCAGAGTGCTTAACAATGCTGTGCAATGTTTTTTTGAAATCTATACTCCCTAATGTACTTGTAAGCAGGGGGAGTTCAAACAGCAATCAGCCAAAATGGAATAGGTACACTCCATCAGAATAGATTTTCCTTATAGTTGCCCTCAAAGCAGCATCATTTCTCATACTACTTGAAGCTGATTTAAGTGCTGGGTCTGTGCCAATCATTTGTTAAGCCTTCTGTCTTTATTTTATAGCTTATATGATACAACTGACCAACTCAGGGAAACATCTGTTCCACGCAAAGGCAAGAGGTACTAAGATCCTACCAGTGTTTAGATAGCCACTTTCTTCCTTTTCTGCCATCATTACCTCTGCAAGTGGCCTGACCTACAGATTACGCTATTCTGAAATGTAGTTTTGTTCATTTTGTATAGCTGGGAATTTATTGCTCATTTAATCTAAGTTAATCTTCGTTAGCTAAGTGTGCAAGTAAAATCACAGTGTTTGATGTAGATCTGGGTGGCTTATAGCACCAGTCTCTCACTTCTGAGCGCAGAGTTAAAGTTCAGCCAGAGGTCTGCTTAATATGAGTTTTCAGGGATTTTAGCATAGTCCCCACTGGAGCGTTATCTGCAACACAAACAGCTATACATCATTTGGCAATTCAGGACAAGATTTGATTAGGAAACACCCTATTCTAGCTAATTTTAACATAATGAAGAGTGTTCTCCCTTTGTAAAGCAGTTATTTCTGGCAAGACCTGAAATTGTTAATGGAGAAGAGAAGATTGGCCATACCATCTAGCCTTCAAGACATATCAAATTTGGCACTTCTCTTAGTACACATCATGATCCTTCATCTGAAAGGTTATGCAGAAGGGTGATTGAGCGAGTGCCAAGGAGATCTGAACCTCTCTCACAAACAACTTTTTGCCTTTCTTTATGTTCTATATGTTTTATTTAACCCAACACTGCTTAGTGCCTTCACATTATCTAAACACCTTGTAGCAAATGGCAGCATTTTAAAGAACAAGGTCCTTTCCTCAGCACATCTGTTGCACATTTTAACAGTGGGATTCGTTTTGTCTACATGGACCAGTGTCAAAAATAGCTGCCTTGTCTAACCAGGCTTCTCCTACAGTAAATGGAAAGATGCTCTTCCAGACAGTATCACACCCCACACTAAAACAGGTCTCCAAGATACATTAATCTTCTTCAAGTTATTCTTCTCTCTCACCCTTGGTTTGAAATGGAAGGATAAATTAGACAGCAGTGATTAGGTACATAGCATACAAATGGCCAAACTCAGGTGAGTGGTTTCCATGCCAAGTCCCTGCAGGAAGTATCCCTTGAAGGCTGGCTCTTCGCAGAGAAATTATGAGGGCTGTAACTTAAAATGATGGAAAGGAAAAGCCATTCATATTAATCAATCTTTATCACCATCTAAGGCCATAATAAGAGTCAATAATTTGATTTCAGTTGGGCTTTCTGGAGCATAAAATGTGTAACTTCTCTGGGTTTTCTTGCTTTAACTGAGTCTTCCTTAGCTTTACACCTTAGTGACTGTTAACTCCACACAGAGACAAAACCGTGCCAGAATGGTTGAAGTGGAAAAGGAACTCTGAGCCCCTCTGGTCCAAACTGTGCTTAAGCAGGGACACCCGGCGTAGAGTGCCCAGGGCAATGCGGCAATGCCCAGGTGGCTTTTGAAAATAATAAAGACTTGTCAGAAGTGGGATTCGAACCCACGCCTCCAGGGGAGACTGCGACCTGAACGCAGCGCCTTAGACCGCTCGGCCATCCTGACTGTGCCCTTATATGGCAAGCACTGAGATTCCCTCTGTGCCCAAGTGTCAGCTAAAAACGATTTTTTTTTTTTTTTTTTTGATTTCTGAAACATTGCTAGGAAAACATTTTTCAAATATATAGATCCAAACCAACAAAATCTCTTAAACTATAAAAATTCAGGCAGAAAAATTCAAAGGCTTACATGAAGAAAAATAAAGGTCTGTGGAGCACTACGCTGTGGTAAAGCTCTTTCCAGTTCTTCTCCAGTTTTTGGTTGTGAAGGAATCCTGCTGAGCGAAGTTTTAGAGACTAATTTAAACAGCCTACAAATTTAATTCTGTGAGTAAAGGTGGGATGCAGATACTGCTTGGGCAAGCAAGATGCAAGAGGACGGACAGACAGATTTTGGCCATGCTCAGACCCTGCAACTCTATGTTAACACGAGCCACATGCCAGATTTTTGATGGTAAAGCTTACTGTGCTTTAAACAAGGTGTCAAAATCTTGGGATCCGTGAAGTTCTGCAGAACTGCAGTGCATCTTCCTTGAGTACCTGTTGCTATAAATGTGAAAGCCAAAGCCTTCTTCCTTCAACGAAACATCCCCATGCAGCCTTCTGTGCTGTTGTCCTTTTTTTCCTCCATGTGCTCAGCCCAAGTTTACCTTTTACCTGCCAAGTCCTTCTAGATATCAGCCTTCTGCTTCATGGCAGATTGGAGTGTACACTGAACCACCAGCTTTGTTGTAAGCTTTTCATGGTATCCTTAACTTAGATGCAGAACCTATTGCTCGATTTTTGTGTATCTTATGCATCAGTCATTAAAATGAAACTTCCTTTTCATTTAGTTTTCTCATGAAAAGTAGTTCATCTTTTTATGTTTACTGCTGCCTGATCTCTGCAATAATACAAATGACTTCTTATTTCCTCAAGGACTGGTGCGATCTGTTCTGTACCCTCTGATTATTACTGCATGTATTCTCTTATGGAATATAAAAAAAAAATTAGCAGAATTGCCTACGATGTTCATGTAATGGCATGTTATGCTTACCTACACATTATTCTCAACATCTAGCTGTGCCTGTCACTAGGTGCCCCAAGAGACAATTAGCTCTCTCAGAGATGCCGAGTGCCTTAAAACATTCTAAACTTTATAGCTAAACAGAACAGAAAGGTTTTAATTACTACTTCCACCGAGACTGCAGTGGACAATTTTTGCCTGGTGCGAGGGCTGCGGGGTGGTACAGGACGATAAGGAGGTGAGAATGCTGGAAAAGATATGAAGGAACGAAGGACAAAACTTTATGGGAAATTGAGTTTGTTCAGCTCTATTCTCATGGAACAAGCTGTTTACTCCAATTGAATCTTCTGAAGGTCTGTTACTTACTGATTTGTGCTCCCCTCTCTCCTTCATTTTATCTGATAATCTCCTCACATCTAACCTTCTCCATCTGACTGCTATTTAGTTTCCACCTTGTTTAGTCAGATAAAGTAATCTAGGCTAAAAACAGGCATGGATGAAGTTCTGCTTCCCTTTTTATATA
>VXAV01011520.1:107422-133355 GCA_013399715.1 Alectura lathami
CACTCATTCCCAGTCAGCCTGGGGACATTTTATTCAAACAAGCCCTTCCAATACTTCACAAAGCCAATCTCTTGACTGATGAGGTTTTACTAAACCACTAAAAAAACCTCCACCTCTCTTCCACCAGTTAACTCATTTCTACCAGTATAAAATTAAATTTTACACGTTGAGAAGATTGAGCAGCTTTCTTTTTCTTTTTTCTTTTTTCTTTTTTTCTTTTCTTTTTTTTTTTTTTTCCCTGCAACAAAGATACAGAAGGCACATATCTGGCAGTGGACAGTGAGTCTTATACAGCATTGTAATGTGAAGCTTCATTATGTTCAAGTGAGTAACCAGTAGAAAAGAGAATTCTGAGACAATTTCTGATTTGGATTTCTGAGAATTTCTGATTCTGAAATTTGAGACAATTTGTAATCAGCATAGTCAAACAAGCTTTGGGTCAGATAGTCTGTCTTCCTTGCATCAGCAAAACTTGTCTTTTCAGAAGTACACTGCTTTACCAAATTAACACGTTAGGAAAACCTTTATAGAGAAAAAAATATAATACAAGGAGAAGGAAACAAGCATGAGCACTATTCAATGTTATTTCAAGAAAGATGAGATTGGTATGGCTAACCTTTTGCAGAGAACACAGCAAAAGTTTCATAGCAGACACATCCACTTGAAACAGAGGCTGGAAGTCAGCCAAACCCCCTAAACTGCCGATGACAAATCATGGTTGCATAAGACATCCCCCAAACCATAGTGGAAACTAAACAGGGGAGTGAGCAGAGCAGATGTTTGGGGGTCATTAACAGGAGCTCAACTTTCCTTGCCTGGTGGCTACCTCTACAGATATCTGATTCCCAGAAATTTCCCTGGCCTCCAAACATCTGCTCTCTTCTCCTGTTTTCTTTACATCCGAACTGCAGAAAGCCTCATGCAGTCATAACCTTTTCAGTTCTTTCTTATAAAATATTTGTATCTCACTCCCCTAAATCACAAAGGAAAGTATTTTACAAGTCTGGACCTACCATCAGTCATGGCGGGGCCTTCACCTTCACTGCGGCTGATGCAGAACTGAATTACCTGGCTTTTCCTGCAGGCTGAGAGCGTGCCCATAAGTTGTTCAAACAAGCTAATGGAGGATACTTTGTTCTTTTGATTTGAATGCCTGGATGCTTTCCTTACGGTCTATACTTTGCTGTTTTACTGACTTTATCTGCTACCCTTTGTCAAGTCTTCAGTCTCCATATGCCCTAAACAGCTTTACTACTTTGCAAAACATGGGGAAAAAACACAAATTTCCAAGGATGATATAGCCACTGCTTTTTCTTGCCCTAATGGTCAAGTATATCTAGTGAAAGTTGTTCTGTACAACAAGGTCTGGTATTGCTCAGGAGTCCATTATCTATAGGCATTAAAAAAATTTTCCCATGGGGCAACAATAGCTAGAGTCATTCTTCCTTTTTTGGATGAGTACTACCGTATTTATTCTTCCTTTCACAAAATTTCCCATACGTCCTGATTTTCCTGGAAATCAAAAATAGATTACGTGTGCTACAATAAGCTTTCCCGCTAATCTCCTCAAATCCCCCAAGACATGTCTGGCAGATAGCAAGTTTATTGTGTGATAACATATTCTACACAACCTCTTCTTGCTAATAAAAGTTTCTAGATTATTACCTAGTTTACAAAGTTTTTACAGAAGAATTTTGTTAATGTGTTTCTCAGACATCTGTTGGTGTCCCAGCCATTTTGAATCAATAGTTTTTTGTTTCTCTGCTCTGCACACTTCCCAGAATAAGATGATTTTTGAACTAAGGATTTGATTTTTCAGCACAGCAATCAATATACCTGTGGCTAGAGAAGGACCAAATCCCTGTTCAATGATTTGAATCCATACTGCAGCCTTGGCAGTTTAGGATTTAGAAGTGAAGAGGACCTTAGAGTTATTTAAAAGCTGCAATGCTTGCATAGAAGCCTGAGTGAGAGACTGTTGAGAGGGCTCAGCAGTCAGCAGCCACTCCCAGTCTTCAGGTTATTTTATGTTTTCTTCCCTTCTCTCTCGCTCTGATGATGTCTCTGGGGGATTCTCTCTGTGGCCACATTTTCTTCTACTCCGTATTCCTGAATGCTGTAAAATGATCCCATACCCTTTTTTTTACCATCTTAATGCTCAAATCAGCCTTCCTCTCTGTGCCCTACTGCCCTTTGCCTCTCGGCTCCTACCCTTGTTTCTGCTCACTTCTCTGGACGAACATGCTCAGGTTCAGCTCAGCTGGGCTGACCCTGGGAAAAAAACTCCTCTTGAAGGAGCTAGGTGGGGTTGGGGAATTAAAATTTGACTGTCCACTCTACCCTGAGGTTCCTATGGGCAAGTCAGAGGGTCTGCCTCCTCAACAGTGGCCACTCTGACATGGATGGACTCATGCAAACATCCTCCTGGAGGAGAATTCCTGATCCGAAGCTGAATCCAAGCTGTTTTGAGCTCCTTGGACCTGGTGCTGTTAGGGTCAGGTCAACCCCTTCCACTTACTTCTTTGCTTCTCCCTTCCTCCCAGTGGGAGACAGAGTCCAGTCTCCCCTAAAAGCTGGATTACTGTGGTTTATGTGTCTTGAGCTAAAAGTACAAATTATACAAAGGCTCCAGCTGGTATGGAAAAGAGACATATGTCATCTCTATGGCTCAGGCTACCATATGCATGTCACTCTATATTTAAATCCCTCTGATGGCTTTCTATCTAGAGTCAGACTGAGGACACAATCCTAATTTCTGAAGCAATTAATGGCTCAGGTCCCAGCTACATCAAAGACTGGGATTTGATGTGAAAATGACTATGAGAGTTTTGCTCCTCTGGGACAATGGACTTTCAGACTTGCTGACAAAATCATAACAATATCCAGTAGTAAGGAGCCAGAGTTTGACAGAGTCAACCTAATCTGAATGAGAAGCATTTCCTAGCTGGCTTGGGAGAAATTTAGTACAGAAGACTGCAGACTTCAATCACTTGGACTCTTTAGCTTAGGTATATTTCTGAAAAGCTCAACTTTTAATCTCACTTCCAAAGACAAAGTGGCTTGGGTCTAGGTTTGCAAAGAGGAGGAGGAGGCTCACCCACTTGGTTCTTGGACTTTTCTATCCTTGGGCTCTGGGAGTTGATGGTTCCCCTTCATGCCATCCTTCCATGGTCACTGTGAGGAGGAAGAATGGTCTCATAACACATGTATTTCTTCATTAAGACAATAATCTAAATGAATCTTATGTTTCTCAGCAGCAGACAGCAAAAGACTGCGTAACATGTCACGGTCTGGATGAAACCTGGGAATGCCGTTGGCTTGTTTTTGATTTTTTTTCTGAAGACACAAGGGTTCTGGCCTCTCGTGGTAGTGACCTTGTCTTTTATCAGACCTTCTGTGTTGGCCTGAGTTGGGCAACCATTGGGCTGCAATAGCACAGAGCCTAGGGAAGGCTCTGGGAAATTGGGTAAATACCCAGTTAGTGCAGACTGAGTTCAGAGCTAGTGAGCGATATTCTGGGACAGGATGGATCAGCACACTGACACGGCATAACAATCTTTTGGGAAGGTTAGCTGCCTAGCTTAAAGGATCAGGTATTGTACACTTGAATGAGGAAGAGATTTCGCTTTCCATTGGATGGATATGGACTCCAAAGATATTTCATCTCTTTCTGTTCTTCATGGTACTGGTTTGCCTGCTGGAATAATTCGGATTTATCCCGCCTAAACATGTATCCATGGTACAGGCATCTCCCATATGCAGTAATCTCTTGAAGCGTGAAGTGTGTCAGCCTTTGAACAAGACACGTGCAGTTAGCTGAATGCCTGGCACAGCCATGAGAACAGAGTTACTGAGTGGTTTCTTCTGCCTTACATTTTATGGAGGCAAGACAGTTCTAGTCAAAGCATGATTAAGAATTGAAGGATATATTTTTTAATCAAAGGCCGGGGCTACCAGTGGGGATTTTTTTTTTTGACATATCCTCTTTATCTGTTCTTTGAGTTCAGGAGAACATTTAGTGAAAGGTCAGTATCTTGGTTCTGAGGTTCTGTGAGGAGAGGCAGGCAGATGCTGGCTGTGTTGCACAGCAGGATGTCAGCTGTGGGTGCCGGCGATCTGTGGAAGTGACAGGGAGAGGAAGGCATGGACCTGGAATGCTCTGAGTTCTGGAGGGGCTGAGGAAATAAGCTGGAGCAACAGCTGCACGTGATGTGCAGAATTATGAGGTCAGCTGATAGGGATCAGACGAAGGGAAATGAATATAGGACATGGCAGGAGGCAGAGGGCTGAAAGGAGACAAGAGAGTCCCGTAAACAGAGAGTATCCAAAGCAGTGCACTGAGGAAGGTGGGATGGATATGGTGGGCTGAGGAGGCTTTTGGATTCAAGATTTCAGGGTCTTGATATCCATCAGAGCTTTTGCGAGTGGAGTGATAGGTGGTTCCCTGTGTTTTATTCTGCACTCTATGGACAGCCATGGAGAATTGTCCATCTGGGAAGTTCTAGAGAAGGCCCTCTTCAGGGGATGCAGACATATGGAAAGGACCTGATCCCTCCTTCTGGCAGCTACTTGCTTTGTGCACATGACAGTTGTTGCATCCTCTTCACTATTTTCAGAAATGCCATAAGCTTATTCAGGTGAGACAGCCTTCCAAAAAAGGTTGGATGGATGGAAACTGTCAATTTTCAATGGAAACCAAAGTTACAATTTAGATTCTTATGTCTATTCTCAAATTCACACTTCAGTGAAGAAATAGCTACCATACAGATACAGCAATTCTTGCAGATTCATTTGGATGGGATTTCTGATGTTGGAAAACAGGGGAAGATGCTTTGGAAAGTGAATGGATGTATAGAACTGTAGCTCTAAACTTTTATATCATTGTAACTACAGTGATATTTTTCTGCTTTCTGTCACTGTCATTTTTATTCCTCTCCGTCTCATTCTGGTCACTTCTTGCTGACTTCTCTCTTCATGACATCCCACATCTGTTCCATTCAGACTATCCAAGATATGGTCATCTCTCTGTTGCAGAAACTTCTCATGTCCTTTCCTGCATATAAAAATATAATCTCAAAAAATGATCTAGTTTGTTATTGAAGTGGATACTTCACCTTCTGCTATGTTTCTAACCTACTTCTGGTTTAACAGCTGTTCAGTAGGTCTTTTTCTGCTGATACAAACCATCATCTTCAAACAGTCACTGCCATGTCTGATTACTTTTCCTCGCCTCCTCATTTTTATATATGCTCCTCTAACTATTTCTGCACACAGAAAAGCCTCTCTTCAGCTTGTCCACTACACAGTCTCATTCATACATCTTCAGTGGGATCCATCAACTTCAATCCACTCTAAGTTATGGGATCGTTTTTATTTCTGCCTCCGCAAGCTTACGCCAGAGCAACAAGTAATACTTCCTTCTGATGCTTACATTCTCTGTTATTGACATATGTTGCTTTACTTGCCTGTTCACGTTGCAACCAACTCTTCATGCCAAGCTCATGTTCCTCTCTCAGTAAACAAATAAGCCCAGTATACACAAGGGAATTCAAAGCCCTCATTAAAAAGCTGAAATGGTAGTTTTCAAAAGAATGAAGCAAGCTAATTAAGTCCCACAAAATTCAATTTTGTGAGCAAAGTTCTCCAGCCTATTCATTTTTAAAATCATAGTACTTTATGTTGTAAAGTGTCTTAAGTCTCTGATTTTTCCCTTTGGCCACCATTAGGTCATATTTCAAATTCCTGGCACTCTTATTTAAGTCTTCAATAAGTTAAATTGTTATTAGGTGTATTTTGAGTCTGTAATACTTTCCGCAAGTATATAAGGAACATAAATCAAATATTCATCATATAATAATAATTCAAATATATAATGGTCCAGACATGTTTGGGATAAATGTAACTTTAAATAACTTTAATCATTGGAGTTGTGGGATTGAGAATGAGATGTAGTGGGTGACAAATGGACAACTTATTTTATCAGGGAAACCTCATAGAAATCATTATGTTTAAGTTGCATCTTTTTGCCTTTTGTCTCAGCACTTTTTTCCCACACATCTTTGGTCTTTACTAAAAGGCACAGCTTTTGCCAGAATTATGGTTTTACATAGGCACCCATGTCCATGCCATGGCTGATTTCATTTGTTAAAAAGTGTTGCATTTAACCAGCGATACTGAATATGATCTCAGCGACATTAAGACTCGATGAACAACTTCAAAGCAAAACTTGTTTTCTTCCATATTTCCATGTAACACTTTCTAAATTGAAACCGTTTTCCACAGAATGAGGTAGAATACAGAAGGAAACCATTAATACATTTGTAGAAGTCAAGAGAGATACTTTTCCTTCAGCTACAGAAATCATAGGCCAAAGCCCCCAAAATCTTCAAGATGATACAAAAGTGTTTTTATATATAGTTTGGTAGACAGAATGCAGCAGAACTGCAAGAGACAGCTGGAGGTAGCCTATTTGTCCTAATCTTTTGTTCTTCCCCAGATGTCATTCCACAAAATGTCACCATGGCCACCTACCAGTGAAGTGTCCCTCCCTACATGTAGCAAAACAGTGGACAA
The DNA here is from genome assembly GCA_013399715.1 of Alectura lathami. Lineage (NCBI taxonomy): Eukaryota > Metazoa > Chordata > Aves > Galliformes > Megapodiidae > Alectura > Alectura lathami. The sequence goes on from VXAV01011520.1 coordinate 113,996, forward strand.
TGACTTAGGATGCAATATAATGTACTTGAAAGGTTCACTGTAGAATTGGATTGGTGCCATAACCGTAACTATTACTTCAACGTCAGCCCCAAAGAAAAGTTAAGTTTAAAGTGAAGAACAGAAATAAACATCCCAATAATTTTAGTCCGCTTTTGCTCTTCAGTGATCAACATGTTCTGACATACACAAAAGTCATGTAAACAGGAATGAAGAAACAGAAATCCATCCTCTGCTTCCCAGTACTTTGCCTAGAATTTGACCACGAAGGGGTTATTTCTATTACTTTTTATGTGTGTAACATTAGTACCACGATTACCACCACAACTCAGCAAACACACCAGCATCACTTGGAGCAGGGTGGCTGTACTCCAAAGGCCACGTTTCCAGAAAACACACCTAGTTGAGAGCATTCGAAACCAGCTGAAACATCTGGATAGTGTTCAGATCACCTCATGGAATCTCACGCGTGGCCTCTTCACTGTACAGTAGTAGTGATACATGCAAAGTGCTCAGGGATTCAAGCCGCATTTCTGGCATGCCACTTAGTGTCTTAATTTTCAGAATTTCTTTAATCAGGTCATGTATAGTGGGTACAAAAGGTTTCCATCCACTTTATTTATTCTACAAAATTCTGTTTTTATTTTTTTTGTTTTTTTTTCTCAGAATCCAGCAGGGTGAAAATTTCCCTCCTCAGATTTTCCTTCCTGGTGTCAGTGAGATGAGACTGCTCAGCTGTGCCTACAGGCACAGAGCAAAAGGACAGTGTAGGTGGAAGCCCTCTGCATTAGTGCAAGCACTCAGTCTTCATGCAGATGGAGAAGGACCAAAGCAGACACAATATATTCAATGGCTCTTCTCCTTTCTGCTTCAGTTCCTATTTCCTCACAGCCTTCACCTAGCCCCAGTCCCTTCTGTCTGAGGATACATGAGAGGGCACAGTGGTTCAGCATGAGTGGCATGAACCTGGGGACAAGGAATGAAATGGGACCTCCACTAGCCCATGCACACCCTCTTTTTCCACTGGTTTTTCACTCCTGGATCTTGTTGTGGTTGCAGGGTTTGCATGCAACTACATGAAATTGTGAGTGCTGGAAAACAGTCAGCGCACTCCTCTGAGTGTTGAATCTCTCTGGTGTCTGTGAGTAGCCTTCACTGGTACTTATTTACAGGGAAGATAAAAAAGTTCTTTGCTTGGCTTCACCTGTCAAGGAACTTCAGGGTCTTGGCTTGTATACACAGACCTACATTAAACCAGAATTTAGCCTGCTACGTCTTTATTTGTATTCATATAGATCTACATACATAAATATTCATTTACATCCCCAGGTATCGATTCAAAACATTCAATACATTTAATGGGCATTTGTTTTGAATGTTTGGTAAACAAAGCCAAATTACCCAAATTCTACACCTTCTAGTAGGAAAAATAAAAAAAAAAAAAAGAACAACAACACCAAAAAAGCAGTCAGAATAAGCAACTTGGCTATACTCACCTAAGAAAAATCTTTAATACTACCCTAGATTTCATGGCCAGATGGAACAAGTCGTGATCCTCCAGGATGATTTCCTGGGAAATGTCAGCATCATGCTCATAACTCTGGGTTAAACTAGTGCATATGAACACAGCAAAGCAAAAAGAGCATTCCTTGCATTGCCTGGAGGCAGAAGATAGTCTTGTCTGGGGTGAGCGGTGGAGAAGAGGTCATAAAAGCCCACATGATAACTGTGTTACTCAGAAAACAAGCAGAACCACATAAGCTGGCAGATGTTTGCTCTGCACATGCTCCAAGCTCTAGAGCAGTATAGGAGCAGCCAACACATCTTAAATCTGTCTTTCCCTACGTTGCTATAAGTATAGCTCCACAGATAAGCAAATTGGGAAGAGGCAAAAATGCATAGGAATATGGCGGGGATTTTGAGCAATTCAAGCTTAATGAGATAAAAACAGTTCCAATGAAGAAGTTGAAAAGAAGGAAAATAACCTAAACTTCAGTTTGGAAAAGGTGATGGTAGATAAACTATTTTTGTTATTCTTGAGAAAATGATCATAGAATCATAGAATGGCTTGGGTTGGAAGGGACCTCAGAGATCATCTAGTTCCAACCCCCCTGCCACGGACAGGGCTGCCAGCCACTAGCTCACTAGATCCAACTGCCCAGGAACCCATCCAGCCTGGCCTTGAACACAGCCAGGGATGGATGAGGACATGGGTTAGATTAGATTAGCAGGTTTATGCTGGAGTCCCCAGTTATCAGAGCACCTAGTGGCTTGTAATGGTCAGTAAAGGACCTTCAGCTTCTTCAGGGGACTGCTGGGAGAAGGTGGAACCAGTGTGGGGCTGGCACCAGGCTGGGGTGAGTCTGTGGCGAGCTCCTCAGCAGTGCATCACAACTCCATGCCCAACAACTTCTCTGGGATGCCTTCATGCTAGGCAGCGCTGTCAGTGCTACGTCCTGGAAACCAGCGGCACATCTATGGGTCTTTCTTCTTGCCTTCTCTGCAAAGCCACTGTCCTCATGTATCCCGAAACCTGTGTTCAGTTTCTTTTGGTGGTTGGGAAGAAGGTACGAATGGTCTGCATGGATGCTCGTACCTGGGTAACACCTGCAGTGGTCACTTTCAACCAATTTCCTAAAGGAAAAAGCTGCTGCATCTCTGATGCACCTAAGCAAGATTCTTTCCATGAAAGCCAGAAAGTGCCATTTATCTCACTGATGCTTTTTTATGTTTGCTGACAAAACTTCAATTTTCTTCATCTCGTTGTGTCAGCAGTGCATGTCTAAGTATTGCTTATGCAAAGACCAAATACAGGGTAAGCTGAGGATAAATATTCCACGTTTAGGGAATAGGAGGAGTTTATGGCATTTTTTAGTAATAGTTAATTAAGAGTAAGCGGAGTACTAGAAGAGTATGTTATAGAGCAAACAGGGAATTGGAAGTGAGGTAAGTGAAAGGCACGTGATATTTTCAATTTACTGCTTGTTCTGCAGAATGCCACATGGATGTCATCAGCGTGTATGGATAACTTTGGCCATTTATGTGCTAATGCTGCTTTATGGCGTTCTGGCCTGTTCATCCTCTCTTGCCTGTCACTTCTCGCTTCTTTCAGAGCATGCTGACAAAATGGTTTGTGCACCAACACAGTGACCATGATCAGGCAAGGGGTCTGGATTTGCAAAATGCCGTCTTTCTCTTCGAAAAAAAATTTTAAATGGTTCTCCTATAGCCATTTTCATGACCTGGTTCACAGCCTTCCCCCACAAATAACTGTCCTGGCAGAGACACTGGGGCATTGTGCTGCAGTTCAGAGGCCAGGAGAAGATCAGGGGATGGAGACAGAGGCAGAAATACCTCCGGCCATTACTGCCACCAGGGACAGGACGCTGCAGAGCCATAGCCTTATGTTCTGCTTCTAGCTTGGCTCAGGCTTATGGCAGGACTCTGGAAAAGTTACTTAGCATCCCTGTACCTCAGTACCTCGATTTCTGGTGTTGCAAAAAGGAGTCACTGAGTGTTATTCAACCTGGAGAAGATCAGAGCTGCACATGGAGGGTTTTCTGTGAATGCCTGTAGCACATGCTATATTGCACGCATTCTTTTACAAACATACGTGCACATGCAATTCCTTTCCTATGGCCATTTTTGTGTCAGAAATAGGCTTATGGCCAGAAACAAACAGGACTTCTTCTCTGGGAATACTGTGCAGTTGCTAATTTCACTACCGGAACTGTGTTGCTGCACAATCTGGCCTCCTTCCACAACTGCCTCTATCGAAAATAAAGGGGACTGATGAGTCTATGGGTAATGGTAAACATATGGAACTCGGGCAGTGCTATACATTAAAAGCCAGAACACATTAAAAGGTATTTTAGTTGTTGGCAGCATAAGATCAGTGTAGGAAACATCATCTAACAGAGAAATCTCATACCAATAAGTTTCATACTCTGACAGCATTTGGCATTTTCCTTTCACTTCACAAAAAATAAAATAAAAAGTGACTAATTCAAAGCAAGGGCCAAACCATTAAGTTTCAAATTAGTTTGTCATAACTGCAAAAATACTGGATCTTTGGTTTTGTTTATGTTGGAAGCTGCTTTCGTTTCAGACTAGGTCACTTGATTTTCTTTTGAGTGTACACGAGACCTTTGACTCCTCAGAGGACACAGGAGACGAATTGAGTAATGTGATGTCATTGCCTTGTGGAGTTCTCATAATACTAAATATATTAGTCACTCGCCTTGCCAGTACCAAGAGGGTGAAAAAGAAATTCAGCAAGATGCTGGTATTATGTGGATGGACGACAATAACTGTTCCCTGTGATGTACTCTCCTTTCTCTCCATTATTTCTATATTTTTTTTGTGAAGCCTGTGAAGACTGTATTTCAGCTGGGTGGTATTTCTCACCCAATCATTTGTCTTCTCCTTAATGTTTACATTTACTCTGAAAAACTGGTGAAATTTTGTACTCAGAGTGGCAATTTATATCCATTAGGTTACATAGATTAAAAGCTCGGCTTTTGTTTCTTGAGGGACTGGAGATTATTCAGTCTCAGACAGGTGCAAGAGGTCATATAGTTGGGAAAAGCATGTTTGTTGCTGCTGGGTTTTTCTGTTGGTCATTGGAGGACTTACAAATGAAACCATGGTTATACTTTCAAATATCTGCTCTCCCTATGACAGGACTGTATTTTTTTTTTTTTTAAATAAGGAACAGGGAAAGTTAAATTATTAATTTTTCTTCTTCTAAACATAAGTCTCAGATCCTTGCTCCAGTGAAATGCAATGTTGGATTTCATACAGGCTCCATGTTGTTCACACCAAATACTTATCTGTTGGGTAATGACAGCATATTCTCACATGTGATGGCAAGAAATATAAAGATGCCTAATTTTCCTCTCTGTAAGTTTTCACAGCTAGAGTTCAGAAACAGGATTAATTTCCCTTACTGACATTGGGATTACTTCGAGCAGGTTTTGTGAGTGACTTTTGCTCCTGCTTTTAATGCCACTGACTTTCATGTGCAAGAGTTGTTTTATCATGCATAGTCCCAAATTAGCAATGCAGATTATGTAAAGTGTGCTGAGGTTCTGCTCAAGTGCAGAAAAAAGGACTGCTACAAACATAAACGAAACTAAAACAATATATAGTGTATACTAACCATTGGATAATTCTACAATCAATCCTGTATGTTAGGATTTTTTAAGGGATGTTTGAAGGAAAGAAACCACGCATATAAACTGCTGCCCAGTAAATAAATTATGGTTATAAGATGGCAGTCTCTGACACACTTAAAAGTTAAATAAAAAGTTGGTCAGCCCTTTTCAAAATCTCTATGATATAAATCAGCCTGAAGGACTGCTTAGGTTTTACTAAGTGACTAGTGGAAAAATACCTTCCAAAAATCCTACATTTGAAAGCCTCATATCCATTCAATTCTTTTAGGACTTAAGTGCCTGTGCTTAAGTGAGAAGTGACGTAGTTTAACCAGCTATGAATGCACTTGGAGGTATGTTTTATTCTGAACAGACAAGTTTTAGAGGCTTAAACCAATGAGGGATTAACTCCTTCAGCTGGAGCTAGTGGCTCCTCCACCCAAAACCAGCAAGCAAAACAAGCCTCTCCACCCTTATGACCCTCTTATTGGAAGCTGAAGTCATGCAGACAAAATTATGTGTTCATGGGAAAGCTAATGTGTATAAGTAATTGTTCATGACAGGGATGGGATTAGATTAAAGCAGAAGGTGGGAAGTCCTGTATCCACCTGGACCAACGAACACCTTCTCCCATTCCCCAAAGCATAAAATCTCATTTTTTTTTTTTTTTAACAATGATTGTCTTCATTGTAGCCTACTTAGTTCACACAAGCCTTACATATTCCACATTTTTTGATGTTAAGTCTTTCCAAAATAAAATAGAGGATTGACAGAATGGCATTAACATCAGGCAAATAATTTTGTTTAGTCTGTGAAGTGGTGTTAATATTTGGGCTGAACTGTGCCAGGTTCCGTCCTCTCCTCATGTGTCAGATGCTCCAGCCCTTTAGCCATCCTCACAACTCTTCTCTGGACTCCCTCCAGTAAGTCTGTGTCTCTTTTGTACTGGGAAGTCCAAAACTGAACCCAGCACTCCAAATGTGTCACACTAGGGCTGAGTAGAGAGGAAAGATCACCTTCCTTTACTGCTGATAATGCTCCCAATCACGCAGTTTGCTGTGCTCTTGGCCTTCTTTGATGCAATGGCAGGTTGTTGGCATACTGTTTGGGGGTATCAACCCCTAGTATACACACATTATACAATAATGAGTGGCTTCCAGCTGAACTTCGTGCCACTGTTTACCAATTCCTTGAGCTTGGCAGTTCTGACAGTTTTCAGTGCACCTCACTGCCCACTGAAACAGGCTGCACTACATGCTTTTTGTCACTAAGGGTATTGGAGACATTGCTATAATCAAGATAAATAACATACGCTGCTTTCTTCCTGTCCACCAGGCTAACCATCTCATGACAGAAGGCTATTAAATTGGTCAGACATGCCTCTTGTTTTTATATCTACATTGTCTGTTCCCAGTCACCATCTTGTCTTTAATTTCTTTGGATATTTTTCCAGGATTTTTTGCTCATGAGCATACTAGGCGCATTCCCCAGACCCTCCTTCTTGCCTTTCTTGAAGACTGCAGTGATATTTACTTTATTCCGTTCCTCAGTAGCTCCTACTTTTTCTATGATCTTTCAAAAGTGATCAGGAGTGGCCTCACAATAGCATTTGCCAGCTCCCTCAACACTCATGTGTGCATCCTGTCATTAACCATGGACATGTGCATGCTCAATTTATTTAAACTTTCTGTGATATAATTTTCCTCTGCTGAGGAGAGTCCTATTACTAACGTGGTCATTTGTCCCTTAAAAATGCCCTATCAGAGATCACAGAATAAGGGCCCAGGCCTTCAGCTGTTCATTCAAGTGAAGACATTCAATTCATGTTCAGAGAAGGAACATAAAAACATGTGGCTATGTGATGCATAGTTTGTGTTACAATCTACAGATTTTTATCCAGGAGAATTGCTTCAGGGCTTACCTCATGCTGTGAAAAGGCTAAAAAATGATAGCAATATCTGCCTCTGTCTTCTGCATGAAAATACTTGAACAAAAGGCTCTGTTTTGCTGCCCAGCACCTCCCCTTGTTCTATTCAGTTGTCCACCTCAAGTCGAGGTGCTTTCCAAGAAAGTCTATGCTTGTGATCCAGGCTCAAACTGCAGAGCCAGATGTGGAGAGTCAGCCTTGAGCCTCACCAATTCCTTCCTGCTGTTCTGTTCTCAGACATAACGTTGATGTTATTATGAGGTGTGCACTGCTCTGGGAGATTGCAGGGAACACTATTAGCTGCTTTCACCAGAGCCTGCAGGCTAATACCTGCTTGTGAATCTTTCCTGGTATCTGATCTTTTCAATTAACACTTGTATGGTACTGATACCATATATCAGTTCTCCAAGGTTATGGCTGGATGCCACCCGTCCACATAGATCAGAAAGGATAGATGCCATGACCAGTGTAAACATTTCAGAGAAATTTGGCCCAAATCCAGGCAGTTATTTAGGCTCCTAGAGAGTAAAATCAGGAGTTAAGAACTTAGGGATCTCTAACCCCGGTGTCCTAATGCATCAATAGGCCAGCTCTCAAAGGTCCCATAGTCTTGATGTCCTTCCCTCTTGTCTGCTGGTAGACTCAGAAACAATTGCTATTGGCACAGGGACTCATTCCACCCTGTCAGCTTTGACCTACCTGTAGTGAGCCACATAGCTATGAACTGCAGATGAATGACTGAGATTGCTAAATAATGAAATCACTGACCTTATGGAGAAGCTCCAGATGGCTCAGAATGCAAATGGCCTGCTTCAGGCTGCCAGGAGCACATCATCCAGGTGCCCTGTTCCATATGTTGCAGGTTCCCAGTTGAATGCCAAGCTCAGTGCTTCACTCCTGATTTTTAAATTCCGCTGCGGAACCAGCCAAAGCTATTAAAAGGGTTGTTTCATTCATATTTCCTACATTATTAAATTGGCTGAGTGTAGGAGTGATTCATCTTCCAGTTAAACATGCTCACCCTTCTGCAATTCATCTTGAAAAAGGTATAGCATGAATGGAAGTGCCTCCAAGGATGAGATGGTTTTGACGAGCTGAGTTCTGCAGAGCCTGAGAGCAGGGTAGGCAGGGAAGCAGTACGGCTCACAGGCCAGTAAAGTCTTTGGCCCTTCAGGCTGTACTCTGTCCCATATTCCCCAAACTCCCTTTCTGGAGTCATGATTATGGGCTGCACTAGAAGGCTTTCTAATTCACTACAGCAAAACAGCAGATGTGAGAGGTTGCACAACAGCCTGTGAAACACAGTCCTTGCTCAAGGATTATAAATGCAGGCAATTCCAGGGGCAGTTTGGAAAAATGAATGGTGATTTCTGTGTACATTATTAAGGTCATTATTTATCAGATTTACACAGTCCTATCATTGGATAAAAAAAAAAAAAATGAGTCAGTATCTTGCAAAATGTTATAAAGTCTCCTCAGCTCAGCCATTTGAATTTTGCTCTTTTTGTTAGCTTTGAACTGTGTTTTCACGCTTATTTCCTTGGCAATAGGAAAGTGTTTTATCTTCTCATTCCCAAAGCAAAATCAGCAACTACATCCCCTAATGTGTTTTGTTTGGGTGATGAGATAAGGGTCATCAGCCAATTTTTGGTTGAGGAGGTCATAGGCTGGCTTTGTTGCACAAGTATACATTTAAATTCAGAATTATTCTACTGAGGGCTGTGGCATTTCACCACAGTAACTATATGAAATCTGACCTCTTACGTCCTCTTCAGAGGACATGGTGAAAGCACTCTGCTTCTTGGCCTTGAGCGTAGGTCACTTTTTCAGCTGGGACACATGCATGTGGATCCTGTGGCTCAAGAGCTCTCCTTCTTCTCTGACTCCTGTATGGCCAAGAAAGTGAGCACTGCTGGGGGAAGCAGTTGCCAAGGGGAACTGTTCGTCTCATGGAATGGTCTAAGCCCATGGCTAAAAGCAGATGTACAACACAAAAAGCCTTTCTTCCTTCCAAAGTACAAGGTGAATAGGAGAGTCTGACATGCTCATGAGCAGCAAGACAAAAGCTGGACAGCAGTTTCAAACCTGTGCTGGCTCCTGTATTTTGGTGAAATATTTTTTGTTACAAGAGGTAGCCATAGTGTTCAAGAGAAGGAAGAAAGTCTGCTGAGAAGGAAGCTGGTTTTGTCTGTGGAATCCTGGCTTTCCCAAAGGTGAAACTATGGCTGTATACCTAGAAAGTTGGACAGACTGGCTGGTAAACTGTGGGTGTTGGGTGAAGACGCTGCCCAGATCCTCCCGTATGACTTTGAAGAGACTACCAATGTCCTGAAACAGAACTGGATAGAAAAATTAATTTTGACAATGTGCTTGCATCCCAGAGAATTTAACAGGGGCTCCAGGCGCAAGGATAATATTCTGCTTGAAGTTAGGTCCTTCAAAATCTCTGTTTTCTTCAGCTATAGTACTAGTTCGAAGACCAAGCCCTCTCTTTGAAGTGGCTAATGGAGGTGTATGATCTCCTAGAAAGAGCGTGTCAAACTCTAACATCAAAACTGCACATTTATGTTCGTCTTTTAAAGCATAGGTTGGGTTTCAGTCTGTTCCCACATTTTAGAGCTTTTCATAACCTTTCTGGCCTGCCTCTACACACATTAGCACTGCTCCACTGAGTGTTTTCTCTGTTGTACCAGCCCCTATTATCATGAAGTTTTTTTCCCATTGCCTGATGCATAGAGGTATAATTACTGAGAGTTTGAATATTAATTCCATTGAAAAAAAAAAAAAAAAAGGAGAATTAATATTCTGAGCAGCTATAGACCAGTACGTATTTCCAACTTTCCCATATTCAAGAAGTGAAAGTGTCAACAGAAGACAGAAAAATCTCTTTCAAATAGACCTGTCCATCCCTCAAGGGAATGTTTAGGAAGAAATACAGTTATAGAAGAGTCTGGATTTTAAGAAACTTATATGAAAACCAACCATGGAAAATGATGAGCTGTAGAGATAATATTCAGCTGAGAATTAAAAGTAAAAATGTTAAGACCTTAATTAAGGAAAAGTAAGGAATCATAGTTTTCCAAATTATCAGTTTTTCGTTTTTTTTTTTTTTTTTCCTGTGGGACATTTACTGGAAATAGATATCAGTTCTTTCTAAGAAATACCCTGTAACAAACTGCTAAAGCAGACATCATCAAGAAAAAATTTTTGGTTGATTTTTGTCTTATCCTTGGATAGAGAATGAATGCTGTGGTTGTTCAAAAATAATCTCAAAATAAATAAGTTGTTGTATGGGAAAAGGTTCTCAAGTTAATGCTTGTTTCCGGGCCAACACAAATCCACAGACATTGTTTTTTTCATATAAACACGATATCTTAGATCTAGGCTCAGAGTTCTTCCTTTTTATACCCATTTATTGAAAACAAAGTACAGTTAGGACAACAAGTTACTTTTATTTCAGAGAAACTTAACACAAATGAACCAGTGTTTAGGGTCAAATCAGTAAATCACAGCTATGGAAATGATAATCAATGTAGAAAATTTATTCTGAATAATGCAAGCCAACAATTGACATTGGAGACTTGAGTCCAGAGAATTCAGTTTAAAGCTAGTTCACCCAACGGATCTAGAGCAGGCACACTTTGATACTCCATCTTGCTGGAAAGCTGGACCTTTCTCCACTAAAGATCTAATCATTTTTTCAAAATTCTGATCTTTATCTGACTAGTATGACATTCTAAGTCTGAAGACTGAGCCCAAAGTAAAATCATAGAATCAAAGAATCACAGAATTATAGAACCATAGAATGGCTTGGGTTGGAAGGGACCTTAAAGATCATCTAGTTCCAACCCCCCTGCCGTGGGCAGGGACACCTCCCACTAGACCAGGTTGCTCAGAGCCTCGTCCAGCTTGGCCTTGAACACTGCCAGGGAGGGGGCATCCACAACCTCTCTGGGCAACCTGTGCCAGTGTCTCACCACCCTCACAGGAAAGAATTTCTTCCTAATATCTAGCCTAAATCTCCCCTCCTCCAGTTTATGGCCATTACCCCTTGTCCTATCCCTACATGCCCTTCTAAAGAGTACTATTCCTTTACTGGAGTCTTCTATAAAGAGGAGAAATACCTGTATGCTCTTTTTTGCTTCAGTGTAGCTTTCTCAATTGTACCAGATCCACTTGAAATTCGCCTTCCCTGGCAACACAGCAGCAAACTTAGGATTTTCTTTTTTTCTGCCACATGCTCTCTTTAGCAGTTCTTTTGCCTTTTTGAATGCAAGGAAGAGAAGTGATGGATTTTGTAGAATACAGTTCAGTTTAGAATGAGCATGGGGAAAGGGAAGGAAGGCTTTCAGAAGTTCAACAGGGAGTCTGTTATTAGCACCTCCTTTTATGTAATGCTTACGCATTTCTGAGTTGACATTGGAACAAGAGGAGAATAGCACTGAACCTTATGCCTGTGCCAATAAGGGCTTCGTAAGTCAGTAAAATCTTCACCTAAGATGGTGATAAAACTTCACAGATAATTCATCCCTGGGAAAAAAAAATAAAAATAATGAAAAAAAAAAGGATATTGTAGAATAATATCAAATAATAGAGGGTCAGGCAAATATCTTGTTGCTTCCCAGCTGAATATGACAAGTTCATAAATATTGAGGCTTCTCCTCCTCCTCTGTCTATGCCATAGCTCTTGAAAACCAAGCTGGCTGCCTGGGATTATGTATGAGGAGGTAAAATGCTGCTGGAGTAGAAGGTAAATTCTCCAGCTCCCCATCCTTCATATCCTCTGGCAGCAGAGAGTACCATGAGCTAATCCTCCAGAGCCCTCCTCCTGCTTCTCTGTCCTGGGGCTAGTCATTTTCCTCCCCACACCCATCCCACATCACTTCACTGACTCAAGTGGTTGATTCTCCCTTGGACAGTCCTCATTCACAGGACTGCAACAATTCAATAGTATTTGCCCTGGTAAAAAAATCTGAGCTGTCTTTGCACTCAAGAATTTCAGCCAATGTCCAGTTAGACAACAACTGTAAGATTCAAGAGGGAAACAGTTTAATTTATGACTTTTCTACAGTCTCCCATTTGAAATGGTGTTACAGAATAATTTAGCCTAGAAGAAATCTCTGGAGATCATCTGGCCCAAGCACTTGCTCAAAGTAGAAGCAACTGCCAGATTAGGTCCAATTTCAAAGCTGGATCAGGTTTCTTTGATCACTGAGTTTTGAATATGTTCAGGGAGATACTGGGCAACCTTTTGCAATGTTTGAGCACCTTCAATGTGAATAAATTCTCCTAACATCTAATGGGAATTTGCCATGTTACACCTTGTGCTTGTAGCCGTGTGCCACTCAGCTTAGTCTGACTGTGCCTTCCCTCTGCCTAGAACTAATTGTACACACCCTTCATCTCCTTTTTTTGAGGCTGAACACACCTCAGTCTGTCAGCCTCTCCTCATCACGCTTGTACTAACACCACTCTTGACAAATTATTGTCTGCCTGAGGGCTTGTTACATGCTACAGAACAAGAGTCAGAAAAGCAGTGAATACAAAAAGTTTCCATTTTCTTTTGGGACTTGATTGTTTTTTTAAAAAAAGTTCTCATTGTTTAGGCAGGAGAAGGAAATCAGAGTTTTCACTTATCCTTCAAGTCAGTTTCTCTTAGATAGATGTGTTTTACACTGTTCTTTCCTGTGGCCGTTATATGCCTCTGTGCAAAGCAAGCTGGCAAGCCAACCTTGTGTTAACACTTGTTCCTGGAATCCACCAAGCAAAGAGCAGAAAATATTCATGAGCACTACACAAATCCAACAAACTCTGCAAGCACAAATTCCACAGATGCATGTTTCACCTTAGAAAAGGGAGGCGGGGCTTTTGGAAAGGGTAGCATAAATCTTTCAACTTTGGAAAAATAAAAAGAAAAAGATTAGGCTACCAACAGAAACCTTAGGGACCTTAGCTGATATTGGGAGCTGTATGAAAAATTGCAATTATTTCCAATGTTTGGCAGATTTTACTGGAAAATATTTCTCAAGATTAATATATATATATATATATATATATTAACATTTCTCTCTCTCCTGCTCCTACAGAGCCTGGGCTGCAAGAACGAGAGGGTGCAAAGCTGAGAGGTGTGAGCAGCATTTGCATTTATAGCAGAGCTGTAACCACTCCTCAGCAGCAGAGGTGGCTGTTGCAGGGTAGACAAGAAGGAGGCAGCAGCCAGGTGGTAGGAGCTGGGTAAATTATTTCTTCTTGGGCTGCTCTGGCTGGAGGCAAATGGCTTCTGACAAAGGAATATTCTCAAGTTTCCCTTTTACTTCCTGAGTGTGAAGAATGGAGAAAAAGCCAGAGCTGACAGAGAAGGAGCAAGCAGGAGGGAGCCCTGTGCAGGGAGGAACGCTAGAGGCAGCCCCGTGCCACTGGTGGTGCTGGTGGCCGCTGCGTGGGTCAGCAACATCTGCCTCTGCTCCAGGACAGAGCATGCTGTGCATGGGAACATACGCACATACATACACACAGCATACATGGTGGATTTTTTGAAATATTCCATCATGTTGGAGACAAATATTGCTGCAATACTCAGTGTGCCTAATAGTGGGGCCTGCAGATGTTCTTCACCTACAGCTTCTGCTGGTGGAGATGGGACCACACTGAGGAGCAAAGCCTGGTGTGCTAGACCAGCTCCAGTCATGCTCAGGCACAGCCTTAAACCCACTCACATCACGTTGACTAATGTGCAAACTAGCTTTACGCTGGCTTAACCTGTGGTCCAGGCTCTCTGAGATGGGTCCTCCTGGAGGGCATTTGGCATTTCCACATGTGGGGCACTTCAGCTGAATCTTTTGTAGGTTTTATATGCCTGATTTATACCAATTTAGCCTGAGTCCTCTTGCTACTCTCCTTACAAGCATGTAAGAAAGTCAAACTCAATGGAAGGAGACCAGGATCTCACAGTGTAAATTATGAGTGAGTACAGCTGACTCTGTCCTCACCTCAGTTTTGCACAGAGATTCTTTAGTGAGCTATTGGAAACTGCGTTTTTCCAAAGCTTCTCTGGTCCTAGCCTTGTGTCCTTGCCCCTTCCGCCTTGCAGATGCTACTCAAGTTTCGAGGCTCCAAGCGTGTAGGTTTGGGAGGAATTCTTGCATTTCCTTGGGGCTGCTTTTCAAAGGCTTTTGCCACTGCCGGAAGGAAAGTCTTATTTATGAAAATAAAGCTAGGGAAAATGTGTCCCAATTTCTTTTATTCTGAACATCAGAATGAATTTAGCATTGCACTCTGTAGGTGTCCACAAGTTCACAGAAATATTTCTTTCCTGTAAAAATGTAATGGAATTAAAAAGCCAAATAAACCCACCCAGAAACCTGTCCTTCATGTCTACCAGTTGCAAGCTTTAAAAAACTGTAAAACAGAGCGGAGCCTTTTCAAGGTTCACACTGAGAAGCTGTTGAAAAGTGTAACCAAGCGTGACTAATGACCACATGGCGTGGGGTATTTGCATGAATTCTGCTTGCAAGCATCAAGCCTGTGAAACCAGATCTTTTGAGGAGGAATGCTAGCAGCACATGAAGGAAGGAAGGAAAGCAGATAGGAATAAAATCTTCTGTGCAGGCTCACATGGTGGGGAATGGTCACAGAAACATAACCAGCACTTCCTGAGGCTGGGAGACTGCTCAGCTGCACACAGTGCGAGGGAGAGGTGTATGATTTACCTTCAGGGGTTGGTGTTAATTAGAAACAAAGCAGCAGTAGGAACTGGGGAATTAATACCAATATTCATGCTATCCATAAGTTAGAAAACTAAGCATTATGAGAGTTATTTATTCCATCTGAAGATAATATGGATTCTCAAATGTATTTGGTAGGCATTGCTCAGTGCTCCAATATTCATCAACCACAGTGCTATGCACCATAAAATCTTAAGACCAGACTAGACCAGGTTTCAGGCCCTGAGCAGCTGTGTGGCACCTCACATCTGGTTGGAGTCTGTGAGAAGAGAGGTGCTCAGCTACTGTTGTGGGCTGAGTGGAGCTACACAGGCATCTTTAGAGCTGCATGGAGGAAACTGTGAGGCCCTTGCTCCTCTCTATGGCATGTATGTGCACAGCCCTCATCAGCCCCATGTCCGCGCACCTCTTGGGCTGGGATGCATTCATCATTCTGGGTTTCATTGAAGAGGGAAGAGTGCTTTTCCCTACACCATCCTTCTGCCTTTGAACCTGAAGGCAGTCCAAGTCCAAGAACCTCTGCCTCATACTGAACTTGAAAAAAAAAATAACACTTGCCAAGAAATGGCCTACCAAGGAGAGGAGAAGCTTGTGAAGCAAGAATAATAGTGATGGCATTGTGCAAGCTGGGAGCTGGCACACATGCACAGCCACAGGCAGCCAGAGGCACAAGTCTCCATCCCAGCCTCCACACCTCTCTCCGGCTGCTGTCCAGCAGCCCATGGCCAGCAGTGCTCTGGGGATGATGGATTGTTCCCATCCTCTCTGCTTGTCAACAACAGTGTCCAGCTAAAGAAACACAAGGCTGTTTTTCCCATGACAACTTTAGATAAGGGCCAGAAGAGCTCTGGGATTATGAAGGAAATAAAAAACCTAAAGAAACCCATTATTTTTGAATATTTTGCCACTTACAGATGAGATCTAGGCCAAAGATTGCGCATATTCATGCAGAATTATCAATGATGAATGCAAATCTGACTACTTCAAAGGTGTTATTTTACCAGACTGGAATATAGTCTCACCAGCATCTCCCAGTGACTCTGAGTCTCCTCCACTGCTGTTTACACTCCTGTCCTGTTTAAGATTCCTAAGTATGGTAACTTTACAGGAAGGGGAGGGCAAGGCTGCGTCTGTTTTTAGGCTGAATGTGACACCACTGAATCTATTACAGCAACCGCAGTAAAGGAATACACAACCCTGGCTCTTCTCAGAAACTGGTTCCTGCTGCCTTCCCACATGGCTGACTGGGAGAGAGTGATGCCAGTGCTGGAGGGATGAGGAAAAGGGATGCACATGCCATTGTGCCAACAGTTTGAGGCCGAAGACCCCATGGTATCAGCAGAGATATTAAATACAGATCTAGGATCGAGTGGTTGAGGTGCCCTTAGGATGGCCATGGTCCCTACCCAGCATATGTGGAATAATCTATGCAGTTATAGTCCCCTTAGTGCTTCAGAGAAGTCCTAGTGACTGTAATACATGCTAACTTAATCTCAGCCACAGAAAAATGTGTTTCTAATTTACAAATTCGGCAATTTTTCAATAAAAGTTGTTGCACTTTGTCTGATCTATTCTCAAAATACGGAAGTGCTTGAAGCATGACCACCTGCAATAACAGATTACTGTTCCCTAAAATATTGCCATACACCTACAATGTGGAGGCGTAAAGCTTCTCTAAAAAAGATCTTTGTTATTTTTTCTAAAAGAAAGAAATGATCCCAAAGTAAAGCTGGTTTTCAGCAGCCTCTCTGCTCCCCAATGCAACTGGCATCAAAGTCTAATGAAAACCTGTTTGCGGACACTGGATCTGGTCCAAGGTACACTATTGGCATATTCTAGACCCCTTGGGACATGACTCATATAAAAAACACAAGGCTGTCATCAGATGGCTGGTGGCTCAAATAAATCAAATTTACTTTGAAAATTGAGGCATACCAAAATTTTATTAGGTGAAACTTTGGCATTTCTTATAGCCAACTTGCACATATATATTTTTATTACTTACAGCAGTTTAAAAGTATGCTACCAATCATATGCAAAACAAGACGAGATTGGAAACGTACATTTTTTACTGGGTGGCAGAAGGAACTGTGTTGTTTTCTTTAAAAGCCCTGAATAGTGCTGCATGTTTGTTAAAGGTGGCACAGCAGAGTGGGCCTCTCTGTTTATTTTCCTGTGAGTGGCTGGGTGCACATCCTCCATTTGAGATCTCAAGCCCTAACTTCAAAGAGCAGCTTGTCTTGCAGAATAATTGCTCACTAAAGCTATCAACTGCAACACAAAAATGACACATTGTGTTTGCAACAGGCATGTACAAGAAACAGGCACAAACGCAGGTGAAGTCCCTCAGTGCTCTAGGAGGGACCTGATCCTCAGGCGAATAGGGGATGGTCCTGCAGCAACCCATGTGCAGAGACATTCTAATCTTCCAGCATGAGAATTAAAATTAATGCAAGAACCATGTTTTGGAACAGAGCACATGCTTTTGGGCCTGATGATAGAAGTCAAATCTATGAGTTAGAAAAAAATACATTAATTTTAAAAAATCTCTCTCAGCAGACAGGAGAGCCAAACTCCCACTGACATTTCTCAACTTCATTTATTCGAGGGAGCAGTCAGATAGCCTCTGCTTTAAATTCAGAATATAAGGAGTAAAATGTTGCAGATTTGATCTAGTTTTTCTTCAAACTCCAACAAGAGTCACTGGGAATGTATTCAAATATAGGCTGAGAAGCATGATGGCTCTGATCCAAAATAACTTAATTCACTGTGCAAACACAAAGAAAGAGAAAATAATGGTGCTGTAGATAAAATCATGAGATTGCTGTATCTGACAGTGTGGTGTTTTGGGAGAGACTCTTGGCCAAATTCTGACACCCCCTGTCTCACTAACATGAAGCGCTGAGGCTCCCACCAGCTGATTCCCAGGGAAGCGGTGCAGCAGTATGCTCCGTTCTGCTGGAAACCCAGGGTTTATTTCCAGGAGGAGCTCACCCACAGAACCAGGTGCTCCTCAGTTTGAGCTCCTTTGTGAAGAAGCGCAAGGTGTCAATCTAAGATGAATTTGGCCCTGAATATGAAATCCATTCTATTTCCACAGGAGTAGCGAGGCCGGGGCTTCTTCCAGACACTGCTGTATTGGACCAAATGGCCAGGACTTCTAGAAATCCAGGTTGGCCATTTTCCATTTTGACGGCAAAAGAAATGTTGCCTGAAGATGACAGAAGTCATCTCTGATATATAGCATTTACAGTGAGCTTAAAGCATGCATGCTCATGAAGCAATAACCTCACATCAGTTATTCCCTATATAAAAGGATTTAAAGCCTTCCAGTGGAAAATGTACCATGATTTGCAGTGGAAATATGAGTCCTGATCCAAAGCATTTGAAGAAACAGTTCCTTTAGCATTAGACGGCTTTCTCCTTAGCTCTTAATTCCGTGCGTTGCTAGGTGTGTTTGTTTAATCTGCAGCCGGATGTGACGGTGCTCAAGACTTGAGAAATTTCTGCAGAATTCAAGCTTCTTCCCTTATCATGAGGGAATAGACACATGCTTCCTCTTGAAATAGTAGAAAACTGAGTCATTAAGAGAGACATCACCAGTGTTTAGTCACTGAATTGCAGAGTTGTGACTCAAAAATTATCCCCATTAGATATTTGATCGGTTTCCAGGGGAAAATAAAAAATAATAATAATTTTAAAAAAGATGTAACAAATGAACTTGCAAGTGAAGTAGAAATAATTTCTGGCCTGTGGTTCTCTTGAGATAATTTCTTGTCCCTTGAAAATGCTACTTGAATGTTTTCCAGTATTAGTGTTCTATATCTCATTGTTTTGGCTGCTGTACATATTTCCACAATTATCTTTCCCCTAAATAGAAAAAAAAACAAACAAAAAAAATCATCAGGTCATAAAGTGTTTCTACAATTTAATTAAAAAATAATATTTACTGTCTGCACAACTTAAATTTGGCCTACTTTCACATATGCATCATGATACAGACTTTAATTATTTATCACATAGTATTTTTCCCCATAGGACTGCAATCTTTTCCTTCGTAGGATAGCCTTCTTTCCAAGTTCCTAGTTTTTGATTGATTGACTCTGAGACTGGGAAAAGAGCTGCAGCTGACAAAGAGAAGTTTCTCTTCGTTACCTAACTAGTCCAGGATCTGTTCCTCAGATTTCACCTTCCAGCCGTGACTTCCTTTCCAGCCCACATCCAATTCTCCCTCCTAAATCCTCTTCTGATCTATACCTCCTTCCTTGTTTCCATGTCTCAGGACACGTCTCATTGCCTAAGTAGTCCCACATTTCCCTTCCATTTGCCAGTGATCCTGCAGGAAACATCTTGCTGCCATAACGGGGCTCTTTCCTTTCCACTCGTCTTTACTTTCTTCCCATGCGAGGTTCAGATCAGAGAGCTTTCCTCCTCCTCTTCCGGAGGGCTTCCCTGTCAAGAGGCTGTGCCAGCAGACATAGAGCCACATGAGGAGAAGCTCAGATCCTCCTAGGGCTCAAGCGGTGACACATCTGATGGCTGAGAGTGACATGAGT
>VXAV01011520.1:133732-161750 GCA_013399715.1 Alectura lathami
GTTCAAATGACGGTTTTGCAGAGTTGCTAGCAATTAAAAGCAGGATCTTATATTGGGATGTGTCAACAGTCTCAGCAAACAGCAGTACAGGTGGCCCTACAACATCATCCTAAAATCCACCCCATACATAGAGTCATTCTGACTAAGCACTGGCTCAAAACCCAGTTGTCCTCTCAACCCTCCGTGGCAGTGACAGATGCCAGCTGTGCCATGTGCACCAGGCAATTTCAGTCATGGGTGAAGGCTTCTTCCAACACCCAGTGAGGAGTCAATGGGGCTGTACCAGAGACAGCCTCTACCTCGTGACCCAGTCTGAACACAAGTGCTCTGATAGAGCAGTATATGTTAACACTCTGGCAACCGTCTTCCAAAAAGCAGCTTTCAGAGCCTAAACCATTGTGGGAGCGTTGTCTAGGGAGAACACTGCCTTGTTTACATTCTTTTTCTTCATTTCAAACCTCTCCTTGCCATGAATTAAAAGCAAATGTTTTGGAAAGCTGCAGTTACACCATGATCGCCCAACTTGGAAAAAATTGTTTTAATCAATTCCTTGTACAGGGCCTGCATGTTCAACAGGACCACGAAAGTTAAACCTGGAGGATGCAAATTTCACAGAAAAAAAAAAAAAAAAAAAAAAAAANAAAAAAAAAAAAAAAAAAAAAGATAAAATTAGTAGAACTCACACTTACATGTGCAGTTGGAGGCTGGGTCCACAAGGACCTCCAGCTTTGCAGAAGACCTGTCACAGCCTTGGGTTATTAGCCTAATTAAAGAGAAGCTGGAGGCTTTAAAAAAGTCATTTCTTTTCTGCACACATAGATGTTTTATGAACCAGACTTATTTCCTCGGTGCCAAATTGCACTTCAGAATGTGTCCTTGCTAAATAGAGTGAAGTGTATTTCCATTTTTCATGACTGAAGCACGTTTCTGCTGAGGGGGAGGCAGGAGACCCAGTACCATTTCCTGAAGTCAACAGCAGACCTGCCATTAATTTCAGTATCCCAGGATTTAAGCAAAGAGATAACAGACCCTCAAATGGTTTTAAGTTCACTGAAATGTTAGCCTGAAATGAAGCATATGCCATTCAGTTAAGATGCACATTTACACAGCTGAGGATGACAAGTCTGGTTTGACTGAAGACCAGAGGAGAGAAAGATGCCTCCTCCTACGTGATCTGCCCCCTGAAGAAAACATCTGCCTGCATGTTTAACCGGGAATGTGAACTGCTAATGTAATCTGACCTTTAGACAAAGCAAAGAATATCGCTCCAATATACAAATACAGCAGAGGCTAGAACGTTATGTATTGTTGACTGTTTTCAGCACATGTGTAGATAAAAATACAATGAAAGTAGATTAAGGGCTGAAAAACTTGGTTGCTCAGTGACTTGGGGCTTCCAGGCATTTAGGAGAAAATGTGAGCACTTAAATTCAACTTGGTCTCATTCTTGGAAATTGCCTGAAGTCAATCCACTGTTGCCTTTATAGCAATATTGAAGTGGATCAGGGCTCAATCTTGTTTCATAGCCAAATTCATGAAAGTTTAGTCCAAGGCTCAGCATCTTCTAGGAGCAATAGGGTTTTGAGGGAAGAGCTTTTTCTAAGAATACTTTGAGATGAAAGAGCTTTTTAGGATCTGGTTGATTAAATTTAATATGCAGTATCTACGACATAAACAATATGGCAGATATCACCAGCTTGTTGTCTGTGGAAACCATATAAAACGGGAGATCAGAGGGGCTGGAGCAGACACTTGTTCCTTGTTGTAGTTGTCGACAGGAAGGGTACAAATTCAGTTAGTTTTCTGTTGTTGGTTTGTTTGTTTTTCATTTGTTTTAGCCAAACTGCAACTTGAAGCACTGGAGGGCTGTGTTTAATGGATGGGAAATAAACTCTCCTGCTAAGGTGCTGCTGGAGGAGAGAAACTTAAGGCAATGCATATCTCTCATTAGCTGTTCCTGCTGTGTTGTGTGTCTGGACTGGGGATGTGTTTGTGGTGCACTGTCCCTCTCTTTGGCTATTCAGTTGGTAGCTACACACCAAACCATGAAAAAACACACGCACAAGAAGACTTAAATCCTGTGACTGGAGAGCATGCTTTCCCACAGTGACAGGATCCAGCTTTCCCATCACAAGGACTAACTGCCTCAGCAACTATTCAGTGTTCTTCCAGACTTACTTCACTTAGTAATGACAGTTTGTTCATTATGGATGCGACATCAGAGAGACTGACCAAAACGATCCAACTCTGAGTCATTTAAAATTTCTGAGAGCAACTGAGGCACTTGATTTCAGAAGGGTAACTGCAGGAAACTCATTAGTAGCATTAAAAGCAGGTGTTGACAGACCAGATTAGTAATCTTGGTAGGTCTGCCAGGGCCTTCCTTGTTCAATAGACCAATACTTCACAGGATATTCAAAATGCTGTTATAATATACCCTCCAGACACACTGGATTTTCTCCTGGCCACTGGATACTCCTGGCTCAGTCATCCCACAACAAACTGATGGTCAAGAATGTCTGTTCATTAGCCACCTCCTCCAGACTTTTTTTTTTTTTTTTTTTTTTGCATACAGGTAGCATGGATTCTTTTACCCCCACAATGCATGACCATTACTTCTGTACTGTTGGACTCTACAGAGTTTCTGTTGCTGTGGTCATCAACTTCTTGCAATCCTTCTACTTGTCAGAAATATCTCTTCTCTGCTGTTCTCCTCCCATGGGGGCTGTGAGGTCCTGCCTTCCTGGAAGGGGTAGATCAGGAACATGTGTGTAGCTTGGGCTGCCTGCACTGCCTGCACTGCCTGCAGGAGGTGCATCCTTGCCCTGGAGCCAGGAGTGATGCCATCAGGTGGGAAATGCAGGGCATCCTGATGGGCTGGTTCTGCCTCTGTGAAAGCACTGACTCCTGCAGTACCAAATCATACACCCAGTTGCAGAGCTGGGCACTACCTACCCACTTGTCTCTCAGGCATTTAGCATATTCTGAATTGGTGGTTTTTTTTACCTTCATTGTAGCAACAGTCAGTGTAGCAAGGATTTCCTCTGTGTATGTTTCAGTCATGCTGAAGTCACAGCCAAATACTCTTTTGAGCAGTTCCGGGCAGTGTTAGTACATTTACAAGCAGCAGACTGTGAAATTAGCTTTGTATTGTCTTGCTCCTTTAATTGTAAAGAAATCAAACCACTGCTTAATTGGGTGTAGAGTGGCTGCAGGAGACATTTTGGCATTCTTCACCCTTCCACAGATGAGATGGTGGTTGTTCATTTCCACCTCAGTATTTTTGTAGTGTTTTGCCTGTACCTGAACTTGCTTTGAAGATTAGTTACCACAAGAATAGGGGGGGAAAAGTGCAGTCCAAGTGCCACCTGTGCTGTCTCCCTCACCACCAGTTTCTCTGTTGTAAAGATTACCAGATGCTGTTGGATCTCCCTGCCATTTTTAGCAGTTGTCTTCATTTCTGGAACAATTTGTAGCACTGAGGGGATCAAGTCAGCTTCATTCAATTGCCATTTTTTGAACAGCTTCATTTTGTATTTCCCTTAGAGTGTCATTAAAATCTTTTATACTAGCAGTGCTCTGTTAATTTCATTAATCCAACCACATATTCAGAAATTGCTTTTTCTATTTATTTAATTTTTATGATTCGGTTTATAAAAAGAGAAATGCTCTGTGCTCTCCAATGACTTTCGGGACAGGCCATTTTGCAGAATTTCCACAATCCCAGCAAATGCTTTGTCTGGGGGTTTAATAGGAGCTGTTAAACTACACAGCAGGTTGTACCTTACAGCCTCTATTGCACTCAGTAAAAGCAGCACATTTTTCCCATCAGTTACACTCTCCCTGATTACACACTGCTCCAATCACACTATAGGTGGGCCAGGCCTCCACTGAGCAATTAAACAAGTCGTTTTCCTGCCAACAGCTGGTCATTTTAATTCTTCCCAACACATGTGTGCAACCTCTCTGCCAGCTCTCATGCCCAGGTCCCTTCGCTCTGACTTCCCATCTGGCCCTGCGATCAGCCTGTGGCACAGGATTAGGGTTACACCTTCATGGTCAGTAGCTGTGGCTTAGACGCTTGGCCCAACATCTACAAATCAGAGGCCACTTCCCAGCCCTGTTCCACTCAGGAGCTCTCTGGGGCTTGAACATCTGCTCTGGACAAAGTAAGAAGGGCTGTGATAAAGCCCTTGTGTCACCAAAGTCAAGGCTTTGCTGGCATGCCCATGAGAAATGCAGTGGGAGGAGGTGTCACAGGACCATTTTGAGCAATGGTGCATGCATGTGGGAAACCCACGTGCTCGCTCACATGTGAGCTATAACAGCATTTGAATGTGCCCTGGGATACAGGTGACCATCAGGGTTTAGGAAGGTCATGCATTGTCCTCACACCCTGCAGTGAAGAGGAGGAGTGCTCTACTAAGAGCAACTGATCTTTGAAGACAGCTATATTAAAGACGTACTGTTGGGAATTTCCAGCAAATCTCACAGAATGAGACGGACAAATGACAGTGAAAATCCTCTCCAAGAAATAAATCATTTACCCAGAGGGTGGTGAGGCACTGGCACAGGCTGCCCAGAGAAGTTGTGGGTGTCCCATCCCTGGAAGTATTCAAGGCCAGGTTGTACAGGGCTTTGAGCAACCTGATCTAATGGGTGGTGTCCCTGCCCATGGCACGGAACTAGATGATCTTTAAGGTCCATTGCAACACAAACCATTCTGTGATTCTATGATAGTCCAAGGAATTAAGGAAAAAGGCTCTTTTTGCTTTACTTGAGCTGTGCCTGGGAATGGCTTGGGAGAAAAATGGTTAGCCCATGATGAAAGCCTGTGTCCATGTCCTGACTTTGTTTATTTCGCTACAGTAGACATAGCTCTAATATTGCTATGGAGAGCAGCGGATTTTGGCAACTAAGAAATTTTTGATGA
Organism: Alectura lathami; assembly: GCA_013399715.1. Classification (NCBI taxonomy): domain Eukaryota; kingdom Metazoa; phylum Chordata; class Aves; order Galliformes; family Megapodiidae; genus Alectura; species Alectura lathami. Next base: position 138,666 of record VXAV01011520.1, read on the forward strand.
GTTTAATGTAAGAAATTTATTGTCCCACTTAAGTGGGCTTCTGGCTGCCAGACATTACATATAAACATAACTGATTTGAAAATAAATGACAGGTTTTAAAAAGTAAGGCATCTGAAGCTTTAGTGCATCCACTGACAGCACGCGTTCCTCTTTTCATCCTTGAGGTGGCTATTGGATCTTGCAGCTCACTTGCTTTTTACAAAAGACATATATTTTTTTTTCTCCTTTAGCACTCAGTGAATTTTAGCTGTAGCTGTTAGTGCAGACTTACCCTGCAGGAAGCACTGCTACAGCTTCATATGGAGCTTGTACAGGGAAGTTGAGGAGGTGGTGGTCAGCAGGAGACCCTTAACTGAGGAGTCATGAACCTGGTAGTTCATTCTTTTTGAAGGAAAAACTGACTTTTTAGAGGGATATTGCACAGGAACTGCGGTAGTTGAAATCTCGTAATTCCCCACACTGGGAACTTTCATCAGCTACAATAAAAGTAAGAGGAATTGGTGCACAGGATTTGTACATCCTGCAGAAAGCCCAGAATATGGAGTCTACAGGGCTGGTGCTAAGCGCCACTGAAATTTCTTCTTTCATCTCTTGGACACAATAAAGACAGTGAAAATATTTTCATTTGTACCTCTGGGCCCACCTGCCCGGTGAAGGAACTTCCAGATTTCCTGTTAGCTTCAGCGAGGTTTGAGGATGGTCAGCAAAGAGGAATCCTGCAATTGTCAGAAAGGACCTAAAGAGCAGAGGGGATCCGTTATGCAAGAACCTGACAAGAGTGAGAGGTTTAAAGTGTTTTAGCACACTGTGTTGCGATGGAAAACACATTTGTGAAACAATAGATCTAGTAAATTGGAGACATCTTTCTGATTTTTTTCTCTTTTCTCCACAGTTTCATTAGTTTTTTTTTAAAACCTTTAACAGATGCCTAATTGACACAGTCAGAAATTATTGCCCAATCATGTATCACTTTAATTATCCAATGGTCTTTTCAGATGTCTCATGGTTCCCCCGTCCACTGAAATAAATTATTTGCTGAGTTTCAAGCTCCTCCACCTGAGTTCTGCCTATCTTCTCATGACTTTTCCCATAGGAAAATTTTGCAAGAAACTCGGGAGGCAAAAGGAGAAGAAAAGACAGGAGAGAACTTCAAGCTATTCCAGGCACAAGGGGACATTCTTCAGAACGTTACATTTGAGAGCTGAAGCCTGAGCACAGCGCTTTGCATTTCAATGAATCAGCACTGTGACTCTGACCTAATGGGAAGTGTTTCATGATACATGTTACTTGGGACTTTGTGCCTGTGTGAACATCCTGTTCTCAGCTGCATACACCAGAGCCTTTTTTGCAAGAGGGGCCTCTCTCTATACGTGCTTTTTTTAATGCCTTGCTCTATATATATGTAAAGTTAATTCCTGACCTTAGTGAAGATAGTGCAAAGTTTATAACGAATTAAAAAAATTACCTGTTTTTTTAGTTTTTAACTCAATGATAAAATTTTAATCAATTGCACTACAGCTAGGATTTTGCCCAGACCAGTGTTCTTTTTTCCTTTTTCAAAATTATAAGCTCTTTCACCTCCTAAAATACTTTAATGAAAGATGAAATGCTCAGTATCTCTGAAAAATGAGTTTGTAGCCTAAAATTTCATAAAACTCCTGCAAAGAAAAGATGTCTCTTGAAAATGTTCTCTGTGTCATCTGCTTTCTAATGAAGGCTGATCCTGCAAAATGTTACACAGCTGAAATCAATGAACACAATGGCCTCTCTCACACTGTAAGGCATATTGCAGGACATCACGTTCCTGTAATTGCAGGAATGCTTCTTTCAATAATATTGCCAAGCCTTTAAAGTGCTCACTTCTAGAGGTAGGTTAAAAAAATTAATTGTCAGAAGACATTTGGGGGACTCTGTTTCCTTCCTTTTCCAAAATAATTTAAGGGTTTTAAAAAAATATTATTATGATAATCTTCACAGTTTTTGTCACTGGGAGCCATCCAGATCAAAATTTCCCTAAAATTTTAAGCCAGAGCCCACTACCTATCCCCTCCTCACCCCACCAAACGTTTACCTTGATCTGTCATCTGTCCTCATCATTGAACCTTTCATTGGAAATACTGTTTAGGTCCTCTGGTTTCACAGGTCATCCTGGTCACAGGACTCACAGTTATTTGTGGATTCATGCAGTTACTTTATAGAAGCATTACTGTAAATGTTTATAATTTATATGAAGGATGTTAATAATCTATAAAACCAAAATGCACATTCAGATACCCTGCTCATGCTTGGCAACAGGTGAAGGATTTGGGACCCAAAGAGACTGAATGTTGTCTTTCTTCTAGGCTGGAACTGCCTGGGGTCTTTCTTGGCTGAGAACAAGCTCTTAGAAGTGGGATAGTGTGATCCAGCATCCGCCCCACAGCAATGCTGCTGGGGAAGGGGAAAATCTTCAAGGACATGACAGAAGTCTATTTTCCATGGCAAGGTGACAGGATCAGCAAAGCTGCATACTGGTTAAGTACATTTGGCCAGCAACTTTAGAGGAAAGGAGATGTATCAATAAAGAAATATCTTTCAAATTCTTAACGCACCTGGTACATAGCATGTACTTTTGCAGATGATAACATTTACCCTTTATGACAATATTATACATATACATTGGGGTTTGCCTTCTAAAGTAAAGGATGTTAACAGCCTTGAATAAAATTGGGACAAGCAGTGTAAACAAGATGGCTTATAAAGTGTGATACAGTATACAGAGGACAAAGTATGTTTGAAGGTTAACTTATTAATAAAACATGGCTGTCCTTGATTTAGTTTATAAGAAACTTAAGACATTTATCAACATCTGTCTGAACCCATTTCCAGTCTCTTTGGACTCTGTTGTGGATAAGCTGATTAATAAAAGATGATGTCTTAGGAAGGAAACTCAGATCTTTGCAAGCAATGACAAAAGAAAATGCAGCACTTAATCTACATATGAAAGGAAACTGTGAAAGTAAACTAGTTTACCACTACATCCCAGGATGCCAGTCTCTTATAACATTTCATCTGACTTAGTTTTGGCTGCAGTCTAGAAAAGTAAGAAAGAATTTCAAAAATTAAGTGTGGAATTAATTTACAAGAAAGATCCTAGTGCTCACTTATGGAGACTCTGAAATCTAATCCTGTTCCCTTGTGGCTTCCTCCCCTCAGTGTTTTTAACTTTGCAGCTTTCCATGTTTGTTTTTCATTTGTCTCCTTGATCCTTTAGTCTTTCCTTTCCCTTAGGCTAGAATACAGTTCTAATATTAAACAAGTGCCACACTTTGCTTATTGATAGCTGTTGCCCAATAAAATGTTGTCCTCAGAAGCCAATTAGTGAAATATGTTTCTTGTAATAGCCAGTAATTTGTTTAATTTTCATGCATTCTTACCTGATAGCCAGCCAAAGGGATGCACATGCCTAGTTCCTGCTTCTGGGATACAGAGACAACCCAGTTTAACCGTCTGGTGCAGAACATTCCCTGCTCATGCACCTGGCAGCAGTGGTGTTACCCATCTTGGGTGTTTTGGTACTTGTGGGCTGCACGAACACAGCTAACAGGGCTAACACAGCCCAAGCAGGGCCTGAACAAACAGTTCTTTGAAATCTGCATCTGGAGCTCTTCTCCTGCCCTGCTCCAGCTTTGCCAGGGTGCTCCCGTGCCAGGATCCAGGAGATGGATGCCCTGGCAGAATTCAGCAGGTCAGTGTCTGGACACCACCTCCCCTCGACGTGACCAGGTGTGGGAAGGAAAGGCTTGCCTTCAGACACTGCTCCACTGACTACTTCAGTATTTTATGCAAACCAAAACCACTCTAATGAGAGCAAATGACTGACTGCGTCTACCCTAACGTATGGAAGATGAATCAGGGACACTTCTCTGGTTCTGAGGCCAATAGTCACTTCAAGGGTCATATCCACAGAGCTTCGCTACAGTTTTCCCCAAAACAGGGTGGCTACATCTGTCTTGTTTTCTGAACATAGTCTCTGGCCTGTGACAACCCTCAGGCAGGAAAACTCTCACTATCACAGATCAGAGCTCTGTTCACTGTTTTAACGTATGGGTGATGCAGTCAGAGCATCCCCTTCCCTAACACTTCTGGAGCATGCTTCTGTGAGTGGCAGGCATTTGAACTATGTCTCATGTCCAGTAGCTTGTAGAGAACAGGCCAGAGAAATGAAGCCTACAGCTTTTACACAGGTTTACAGGTTTTACACAGCCTGGTGGGAACACTGTACATGGTGAAACCTGAAAGGGGAGCGATATTTCTCTGCAGCCCAGAGACAGACACCCAAATGTCAAAGAAGGGGGAGGTTTGTTACCTCTGCATTTCATTCTCACTGCATATCTGGCCTGAAGAGGTTAACAGCAGCTTGTAATGAGACATTTTCCTATCTATTTATATAACCTTTTAAACTGAAGATTACACAAGGCCAGATCCAAATTTTCTCGAGGTCTGAGATGGTGAAGCAAGCGACTCAAATTTAGACTCTCTTTCTTGCCAGCCAAGAACTGAAGACTGTGGGATGCTTCTGACGTGTGGGGGATTGACTTTTGAAAACCCACTTTGTAAGGAAATATCTCTGGATGCTATTTCATCCTTGGAAAGGCAAGTTTGTTCCTTGAGGTACTTTTAAATGATACTGAAAGCTACTCTAGATTAAGTTGGATTTAAACAGATTAAGCAGACAGTGTAGAAAGGACCATGCTGAGCCAGATCCTATGCTGGGTTAAACTGGCGTGATGCTCTCAAAGACAAAGGAGTGACAATTAATACCAGCTGAGTATCTGTCCCACTGCATTTAAAGACCATGTCAGAGACCACCTACTTTCTGCCACAGCTTATAAAAATGAAGATATTTAGTGCCTGCTATGCTAGCTGGAAATCCCCAAACTGGTTTCTGCGTCAGTGAAGGGCCCCAAATGTAGATGTTGAGTCCTGTGCCCAGTTGTGGTATTCAGTGCTTTTACTATAAACAGTCTTGAAATGGCGATAACTATTTTTTAATCAAGTGCTAGCATACATATATGTGAATATTCCTACCCAAATAAATAGGGTCATATTATAGTACAAGGATTTGGAGGATTGTCCAAGTAACTTCCTGTTCCAACTCATTCAGGACTCAGTTAAAAATTAGATTTATTAATGAAGAAGTAGGATAATACAATTATTTTTCTAGGCTACTGTAATCACTCTTAAAGCACATTGTGCCACATGATAGGATCCTTTGTTAGCAAATACTGATATAGCATATCCATGCACCCTTTGTTACAGTTTAGTGTTACTCTCCAAGCATGTTTCCCCACTGTCTGTAGAAGCAGTGAAGTTATACTGTTGGCTCTCATTCTACATTCTTACCAGTCAAGATCATTCACTGATCCCTGGATGTCAGGATCAATGGTGGTGGCCATATGGCTTTGGAATGATCTGTTGTCTTTTCCATAATGGCATTGTGCCTTTGTGTTTCCCCAGCAGTGATTAATAGGCACAGACATGCGTTATGCACGTGTTGATAGGTTTATATGAACTTTGAATTTTTGTCTTTCTTCTCTCTTTTTTTTTTTTTTTTTTTTTTTTTTTTATAAAANGTCCTTAATGAACATTCACTTCTCAGGGATATGGTATGATCCAATCAACAAGGCTAGATGACAGACAGCCCATCTAGATGCCCAGAGATGACTATGAAAGGAGGACTAGCTAAGGACCATTCACAACAGGGAACCCTACGCTGGAGAAGATCTGCTGCCTTCTAATGCCTCTCGCTACTAACCTTGGAAACAGAGCATACAACACAGTGGTAATCCCATGTTACCATCACCACCAGCTTCAAAACTCAAAAGTCACCACACTAGGCAGAGCAGGTTTTCTTTCCCCATCACAGTGAAAATCTCTGCTTGGGGGCACACCATCTCCCAGGCCTTCTTCCTGGAGGACACAGAAGGATGGATGGATGGAATTCATCAGATGGCTTGGACATCTGTAGGAGGCTTGCGGTGAGCACTAGTTGTTGGTTGGGTACCCAGAGCATACCAACAACAGACTAACAAGGCAAGACCTGTCCACTAGGCTGTTTTTCCCCATGCCAAAACTCATACAAAAGCAGTTTGGTTAACCTTTGTTTATTAGTTTGAGGTAAAAATATACAGTATTAACACATGGTACTGGGAGTAATAGAAGAAGATTGGGCATACAAAAATAATTACAGGGGTAAGTCTGAAGTAACTGTAGCCTGCATATTGCTATTACAGACTCTGAAAAAGTCAGCTCATCTTTAACAAGAAGCTGGACAATTCTTCCATTGCCATTCACAACTGCATGGCCTGGATTCCCTTCCCATCCTGAGCAAAGCTTCGTTCTCCTTACTGCCTTTCTGGATTGATCAAAACAGACGGACTCCACAAAAAAACAAAACACAGTTTATGTTTTGGAGAAAAATCCATCGAGGGATACCAAATTCATAAAAACGACATCTGTACATCAGCCTTGAGAAATGTTTGTGGTGCAGGTGGTGGGCGGCTGGCAGACAACAAGGAGAAGTACCATGTGTGTTTGCGTTGCTCATTTGCTCTTCCCCTCCGGTCTTCTCTGTTAGAGGTAGTACACTGGGCTGGACGGGCCCTTCATTTCACCAATACAGCTGGTCTCATGTTTGTAAGATATGGGACTTCAGGCATTTAAAAAATCCAGAAAGAAATGGCTCGTTGCCTGAGTACCATGTGGGATTTGTTTTCATCTTCAAAAAAATGGTAAAATCCAAGATGTTTGCAAGAAGTAGCAGAAATTTTGCAAGAAAGCAGCTTCTAGAATGTGCCAGATTCAAAGGGCTGGTGGTGGTTTAATTGTTTTCAGTACCACTATTTGAATTGTTATATATAACTAAAAGTTTTAACACTTTCCAGGTTCTTTCATCATGAAATTTATGTTGCAGCAGATTGGACAGAAGATTGGACATCCTCTGAGGTGTTAATAGCATGTGTGTTTACTAAATCTCTTTCTTCTTTTTGATCTTCCAGTATAATACACATACTGCAATAAACACTGGAGACTCTGTGGGAATTGACTGGCAACTGTTTGGGTGGCTTGGAAAGGATTTGCCTTTCAGTCCTTAGAAAAAGTACAGTCATCTACTGGAACTGTAGAAATATTCTGTTCCAGGTTGGAAATTTTCAAATTCCTCACAGGTTTTGGGAAACTCCAGAAGTGTCAATAGAGACTTACATGTAAGTTTTTATTAAACTTGAGGTTTTCACACTGACACCACACAAGCATTTCTAATTAGAAAAGCTGAAGTACTGTGTATTGACAAATATCCTGACAGGAGAGAAAATGCAAGTGGAATATTGCAACTGCCCAAAATGAGGAAAAGAGCTGTGAAAAATTTGGACTTTTTGTGGTGTTATTGAATGCAGATGGTCCATTTGGCTCAACAGCATGCTAGTTATAACTTTCAACTCATCTCCCTCTACACATTCAAATCCCAGCAATAAGTCACTATGGTAGTCAAGATAACGTCCACCTCAAGGCTGAGAAACAACCCATGGTCACTCCACAGCCTGTACGAATGTTCCTTCTATATCTGATGGGCATTCAACGTGTTGAACTGGAGCACGGTGTCGGACTTTACTGTCATCTAAAGGAAGGCCCAGCTGCTACTCTGTTATGCCAAGAGAGAAATTTGCTTCCAGGTAAGAGAATGTAGGTGATGGATACACAGCAAGAAAGAACATCTAGACCATAGGCTAATGCAAAGTAACAGTGCTTGTGACAAGTTTCCTTTGGTAAAATTTGAGCTAATAGCTCTGAAAAATGACTTCAAAGTGACTTAAAAGTGTTTTAACCATTTTAACAGCACTTTGGGGTTCTATTTTTCCTCTACTAGTTGTAAGTTCTGATAGACATAGCTACTGTTAGTGAATAATGTGCTACATAAGGATGTCTTAAAGACCAATAAACCCACATATGCTGTGCAAAGGCCCACAGTGTCAAGAGGTGAGAGGTCAAAATGGATCTTTTTCACATTTAGCTAAGGTTTTTAAGACACTAATGTTTTGACGTACATTCTGGTAGCTTTGCAAATTCCCTCTCATCTGAGAAAATATAAATCTTCCATACTAATTTGGAGTTCTCAGAGTTTATAGAGAATGCATCAAGGATAAGAAGTCTTCTTAGAACAATAACACAAGACTGCAACATGGAGACTGAAGAGGTTACCTCCAAGGACATAGAAAAAAAAATGCAATATTTGGCACTTTCCCTGTGACATGAAGTGCATGTTATTCTCATTTAGCAGACAAGAGCTGACTTGAACAATAGAAATGTTTGCTAATACATTCTGCTCCGCAGTGACTGTAAAAGTATTTGCAGCATTCTCTTCTTAGATGCTTAAGCTCTCTCATTTCACACCTTTTCCCAGATTTAATCTCTGCAGTAATATTTATGTGACAATATTATATTCAATTTACAAATTACAGCCTGCTGCAAAACTGAGCTGTTCTTTTCCCTAGAGGTAACAGCAACAGTTACATTAATCTTCTTTTAAAAAATTATTCAGGGGCTTTCAACATGCTGCCAAGAGCTCCCTCCCAGATTCCTTTGTAGTCCTGTTTTTAATTGTAAGAATATCTGCAGAAAATATAATATGTAAGGCCTGGATCCCACTGGAGTTCTATGCTGGCAGAGGTCCTGCAGTGAGAACCAGATGGGTGGATTTGGGTTTATTTTATCTCTTCCATCTCAATCCTGTATGTAGATCCTGACCTGGGAATGTGGTTCTTCACTGGGTCAGCAGGGGCCCAGTGTTGCAGCATGTTTGGCGGGGAAATCTCCAGTTTGGGGCAAATGCTGTGATGTACCCAGGCACTCTTCCATCGCTGTGAGCCTCTGAGCCCTTCCTGGTCCTCTTGCCTCTGCCAAACTTGTGACTTGAGCTCTGTGGTCTAACGACGGCCAGCAAATCCCTGGCTGTCCTAGTTGCTCCTGGGGGGTTCAGCACACCCTGATGAAGACCAAGAGCTCAGTGTGAGTCAGCAGCAAGAGGATTATCTCTCCTGGCTGGAGCTGAGATGGCCTGTTTGGGTGAGAACTTGTCTTCTGCCAAGCACAAAATATCAGATGAGATGAAGTGATGGTCTCTTCTGCTCATCATCTCTAAGACAATGACATTCTTGTGCATTTCTCAACAGCCAGCCACCAACAATAGACATGCACACACTCGCCAGTTCGCACTACTAAGAGAAAGTTCTGCCAATGTTGGGCTTCACCACAATAAGCACCAGCCTCTGGGAAGCACAGGCAGCCTTGCGCCTTTGGTCAGGTACTGTGGTCAGGCATGAAAGTATTTGGTCAGATTATGTAGAGATAAAAAGATATATTTGATATATATCTGATATATTTGTTATATACTTGCTATAAAGCTTGTTACAAGAGCCTTGCAGTTGGTGTTGGCTCCTGGCATTGTAAAATGGTTCTGTTTCAAATCTCCTCCAGCAGATTCCCCATGGAAGGAGCTCCCAGGTACTTCAGTGTTTTTGCCCAAACCTGGTTCACATAAGTTCTCCCTCCTCACAGTAATCCTGTCCAAACTGAGCTTTGTAGTCACCTCAGGCCATACCAACCAGCTGCTTCTCTTCCAACTTTGTATAGGGAAAAACAGGGTAAAACCCATGTAATATGGGACATGTTTTCTACAAATATACATGAGGACTGAAAGGAAGTTCTGTGAGTCCATTACTTAATGTTGATGGTTAAACTGCTAGTAATGAGACATTATGAGACAGATGCATTCAATAAGTCTTTCTGTTCTGGTGGATCAAAGCTGGAGGAAGTATGAGTATCATATGATGCTGACGAAACGTTTTCTGGTCTTACAGGAAAATGGGTGAATGCCAGTCAACTCAGATCTGAGTCAGCAAGGCTGGATAAAACACCCCCAAGACTTCTTAAGGCAGAAGCTAAGGAGCTTGCTCTTTCTCTAGGCAAGTAGTGAATGCTGGGCTTGTACTCAAAAGGAGTGAGAGGGATGACCCAAATAATAGTAAGCTGGTTAGCCTGGCTTTCGTCTTGGTAGTGACACATAGAAAGTAGCTGATACTGGGGGCAAAAGTAAAATCTGTGCCAATTAATTTGACTTCAGGGAAATTTGAGCTTGTCAAGTCATCCTGGTATCGCTGGTAGAAAAAACACTTCAAGATTACAAGCTTGATGAGTCAGTTATCTGACAACAAAATTTTAAAAATAGCACTTCTAAAAGCAACTACCAGATTTCAACATAGATATTTTATGGGCAATTATCAGCGGGAGAGGCTTTCTGGAAGGGAAACCACACGTTTCGCCTTTCCACACAACACGATCTGTATTTAAATCACAAATACCACATAAACAACTGCAAATACATTTTTCAGATGATACAGGCTGGGAAACAATAAAGATGACAGTTCTGTCGTGTGAAAGCGGCCAGACTCACTTCATAACCTGGGTTCAACCAAATGCAGCGAAAAGAGTTCATCTTTAGAAACAGAAGTGTATAAACTGTATTTACAGGATTGGGCACTGCATCACATAAAGCATGAAAAGGACTATGGGGATTGTCACAAATAATCGACTCTCCATGAACTGTTACCATAATGTTGTGGTTCAAAAGGCTAAAGTAGTCATTGGAATTATAGAGATGGGGGCTGGGAATGGGAAGGCGATATTCTGCCTGTTCAAGGCAGAAGTAGGACCACTTTTCCAGCGGCCACTGAGTGGAGTGAGGAGCCAGGGGAGGAACAGTTAAAGGATCAGGACCTTTATATAAGACACATTTATTCCATGATTGTTTCATGATGGATTACCCCAGATAATAGCTTCCAAAAGCATTTCCATGAAACAGCAGAAGATCATGCAGCTCCTCTGCTGGACCCTCCCTCAAGTCATGTTTTCTGGATTATGTTCCAGGGGAAATCAGTAGGGGTTGCAGCTTTCTGAGGCGAGTTTAATGTTGGATACCTGCCTATGTGCTGTGACGCGCTGCCTCGGCTAATAAATTGTGACCTGTGTGGTTATACTGGTCAAATGCTTTCTCAGCCAGAGCAATTCCCAGCAAATCAGTGGGCTTCTTTCACAGTGCCCATCTGACAAGCACAGGGTAGTGCACAGATGGTTTAGATATAAAAAAGAATGCTGCATCAATGCTGTATGTGTGAAATGTTTCAATTATTCTTAAAATATTTTTAACATGTTCCAGATTTATCAGGCTAAATGTTTAGGAAGTAATTGGAGTTTATCCTGTTTTTCATTTCAGTGTAGCATATTATAATAAACACATGTTCAAAATACATTTTAGGTATCACTAAATATTTATAGAATGCATGTAGGTGGAAATCCCAAGGTCATTACAGTAGCTTTATTTTGCCAGCTTATTTACGAGAAGATGAGTCACTAAAATCTGTGGCTTTTCTTTCTACCTGCAATGAGAATCCTGCACCTACAGAGACAGTAGATAGCCTATTGGTTTTACATATTCAAATAGGATTAAGCATTCTTTGATTGCAGAGGCTGAATTTAATTTCCCCTCAAATTATTCTTTGGAATAACAAAAACCTGTAGTGGCATCTCCAAATAGATATATACATCTTATATTTAGTATCTGATCATTTTACTGGCATTTCCTCACCATAAGTAAAAGACAAGTTGAATAAATGAGTATCCCAAGTAACACTGGTTAGGAAATCAGAAGGAAGATGGTATCATACTTTTGAAGCACACCGTGGGCTTTTGTAATTAGAGCTAATTGGTCTGTTGCGTGCATTGCTACCTGCCTGGAGAAACACTGATGAGGCCTGGAGACGCTGCCTACCAGGGAACATTTTTCCATTTGTTTTAACACAAAAACTGGCTATTTTCTTTTGATCTCCTTGATGTCCTTGAATACTTCAGGGACAAAAAAGGCACACATTTTCCTAGCGTGAAGACTGTGAAATATTGCCCTCTGCAATTCCCCTGCTGCCGTAAGTGAGCTTCATTTGTGTTTTTTGTTTGTTTTATTTTTGTTTATAATGATTTCCAAAGTTTTAGCCAAGAAAATCTTGACCTAGAAAAGTCTTGCATCAACCAAAGCAAAATTTGGGTTTAGTACATTCCAGCCAAGACCAACAAGTCTGATTCCCTCCTTGCCCTAGCTGTTAAGGACAGGCCTGTTTTCCGTTTCAGCTCACAGAATAGTTGCAGTGTTGGTGGGATGAGAAGACGGACATGACATGCTCTGAGAGCAGAGATCTTTGCTGGTGAAGACCCCCTACCAGAGCAGAACTGGCAACAGAGCAGCCAGTGCCATACACAGAAATAGCTGTAAATCCCTCGACTCAAAGGGTTTGAACCTCAAACCCTATTCCCTCAAAATGTGATGACATACATGCTTAGGCACATACTGTCCCTTTTCCATTTAAAGATACAAGTTTGTGTGGTTTCAACAGGTAGTACAGTGTACAAGCAAACATCCTGAAAGATCAAAGCTTTGGAGATTTTCATCTTCGCCATTCTTTTCCCTCCCCCCTTTTTTAATTTTTTTTTTTTTTTTGATGAAAATGCTGAATTTAGCTCTGTTACAGGATTAAAACCAATCCCCCAAAAAATCTAGACATTGCTGTACTGACTCCAGCTGCTGATGTCTTAGGAGACATTTCTGAAAGAAAAACAATTTCCTCAATTATCATTTTCATTAGAAACATACCACAGTACAGAGGCTGTTTTGCAATATTCTTTTGATCTCCTCTATGGATTTATTTTATGTGTTTACTCCATTGGGAAATCCCTATTGACAACCATTCTTTACACTTTCCTCTTGCCTTAGTGATGTGACCCCTTTGTAGGCCCCTTCTGAAGGCTCACCATCTACTGACTGAGAACTGAGGTTGTACTTGATGATCTTATGGGGTCCTTTCCAGCCCAAATAATTCTATGATTCAAATGACTTTTGACACTGAAAAGCTGTTACATCTGAGATCAAGAATACCTTATGACCATGATAATGTGGGAGATCTTGTTCATTTTGCACCATTTCTAGAAAATACTGCCAGAGGCTGTTAAAAAGCATTTCAGAAGGAAGGAGTCAGTGAAACAAGACAGCAATTTGGTTTATTTATCAGTGTTAGTAATTCCAAATTCCAGCCCATGAAGACAGTAGGGATGGTACATATTGACAGTATCTCTGTAAAAGGTAATGGCAAATTAATGCGAAGAAGCCAACTATTATAAGATTTTTCACTCATTTTGTGTGATAGATTATCAGATAGAATAAAGAGCATACACAAGCTTTATATATCTGTATCATGATGCAGCCTAATCAAAATATGATAAAGAGCGATCCAGACGTTACTCAGGAACTTAATGCCACATAAACGTAAACAACTTATTTTTCTGACTTTTTTAAGTCAGAAAAGATAGATAGAGACTAACTGTAGGAGGACCACATTAAATTCATTTTAAATAAATCTCAAGCCTAATGTAAGAAAATCAGGAACTCAACTCAGATGAAGTATGCCTGCAATTTGAAATTGGCAGGTCTATACTGGGTGGAAACAAAAGCTGTTTCAAGGCTTGGCTGCCATTTGCAACTGAGAATCCTGGCCCCAGTCCTGCCTCACCAGCATGGAGCCTTGGGGAAGCCACTGGGAATGGGACTCATCTCACCCAACTGCACCAACCAGAAGCCCAGGTAGCTGGGTCTGGGTATCCCCTGCAGCGGAGTGGAAAGAGGGTGACTCATCTCAGGGTAAGACTGGACGCCTCATTTTCAGATGATGTAGATTAGCATGGTACGGACATACACACGTACTGGGCTCACTGCTATGCTGTATGACTGTAAGGAGAATCTCCCTGTGCCTCCTCTATCACAGTGTTGACAACGCACACCGTCTCAGCCACATTGTGGGGAGGACCGTGCTGAGGATTGTGATGCCCTCAGCATGCAGCTTCCCTGAGGTGTCACCAAGACACCTGAGCTGGCTTCAGAGCCAGAACAACCCCCCTGCTCCTGATGCAGAAGGTCTGGCTGATGGCTTTCCTGCCTGTGAGGGGGGGGGGGGGGGGGGGGGGGGGGGGGGGGGAGTTGAAACAGGCAGTGGCCATATCATCCCCAAATCAAAGTTGCATCTAAACAGCTCTGACAATAGAGTCAATTTGTCTGCATAAGCGTTAGCCACATGCCTTCTAATTGCAAGATCAGACTCTTAATACAGCCATTAATGTAATACTTCTAAACACCCATAAGCTTACTAACTGCACCCCGCTGAGGCTCACGTTAACACTTAGTAATGGATTATTCAGAAAATGGCATGGTAAGAGTTACACCTCCAAGTAATATTCTGTAGAGCTACATACAAATTATAACCACATTTTCATAAATGATACAATGTTTTATCCTCTTTTGAAAAATAAATGCCATAAAAGCCAAATGCAGTTCACAATAACAAAGTAAAGGAAGGATATAGCTAGGCAGGGTTCAAAATGTTTTGAATTCACATTGTTGAGTTGGACATTATGTAGCAATTGGGCATCTAAATACCTTTGTGGGTCTGGCAAGAAGTTCTCAGCCACAAAGTATGGACAGGGAAACGGAAGAAAATTCAGACTTGCTAATGTGTGGTTCTACTTTATGGTCTAGCTAAGTGAAACTGGCACCGCTAAGAAGAAGTCAGTGAGACTCCAGAGCTTATTCTATGTGCCTTGCTTGCTTAAGTGATGAAAAGATCTTTTTTTTTTTTTTTTTTTTTTAAACTTGTTCTAACTACACCAGTATGAAAAGGATGTTCCAGGTACTTCACTCATATGTCCCCTTTCTCTTGCATGGCTGTGACAGAACTTCATTCCTTCTGCAAAACCTTTACCCATGCTAATGCAAACTAGTGAAAAAAAGGAACTTGAGAAAAAAATCAACTGTTTTTCAAAGAGAAGATTTCGGGAAGAAAATGTTTTGCTGAACAAACTACCTTAAAAAACACCGGTCACGTAACTAAGAAAATATGGAGAGAAGTAGAAAAGTTAGGAAAACTCAAGAATTCCCAATTTTCCATTCTGATATATTCCAAAGGGCTAAGAATCTCAAGTCATATAAGTAAAATACCCTGAAGTGTGGCTTTGATTAAATTCCAAAATTTCCAAAATAGAGGAAGAAATAGAAAGTTTCTTTGTGCATATGTCCACACTTAAGGTTGATGCTGTATGAAAGGCAAGGAGAGAAAGGGAAAACAGAAAAATCTTACAAGATCTCTTCCTCCAAAAGGCATGAAATTATTGTTTCTTCGTCTAGAAAAAAGTTTATGTCCTCTTAGTCATAATTAAAATAGGTGCATTTGAAAAGAATATAAGCGTTTATGCTACAGGGCATATCCACAGAAAATAGTTACTTGGACAATATGTGAAGAATTAGTCTGTAGTTTGTCTGCTTGCAATGTTTCTTCCATCCTCTAAAATCATAGCTACTGTCCAATCAGGAGAAGCTCTGCTGGCCTGAAAGGGTGGGCCAAGCCCTTTTGTTGGATGAAGCAGCTCACATACTTTGGCAAATGCCTACACTAGAAAATGAAAACCACCCCTAGAACTCTCTAGTTCCTAAAGTTTCTTTACTCTTGGTTTAATCCCTTCCCACAATTGTCCCTCGAAGCACACCACGAGCTTAGCCTTTTCTATTGACAAACAGCAGCAAGGATGAGTAGTTGTGCCTATTCCAAAATCTCCCTGAAATGGATGACCTCTATAAGCTTTGGATCATAACCTTCAAGTCTGAGCTCAGGATGATTCTTGATTCATTACTACAAAACAATTATAGACCATATAGCAGGTAAAAAAGGAATAACCTCACTTTACCCCTAATTGCCCCTTTTGGCTAAGCGGATGATTTCAATTGCAAAGCCAGCAGCTTTTCAAAGCACTGTGCTCCCCAAAGCTGGCAGAGTAGGAGAGGAACACACTGTCATGAGATGCCTTTGTGTATCTCCACAGCATCTCTGCTGGAGCTAGTTAATGTAGTTGCTTCTTTAGGGACTTAAAGTGGGAACTTGCATCTGGGAGCTGCATGAGTGGGAAACAATTCCCAGGCCAGCCCTGCCATCATGTGGGTGATCACCAATCAATTCCAGGTGCAGCTCACCAAGTACAGCATGTCCCAGATTTCTCATGGCTGAGCTGGTGCCATTCTGAGACTTTCCACCATTTGAACAAAGCTGGAAGTTAGCAGTTCTACAGGGAGATGTTCTTACAAATGGGAACAGTCATTTTGTCACCAGTTTCAATAT
Source organism: Alectura lathami (assembly GCA_013399715.1). Lineage (NCBI taxonomy): Eukaryota > Metazoa > Chordata > Aves > Galliformes > Megapodiidae > Alectura > Alectura lathami. Next base: position 154,964 of record VXAV01011520.1, read on the forward strand.
GCTTCAGCATCTGACCTACCCTCGTATTTATGATTCTTCCCATCTTTCATTTTGATTTTATATCCTCATCCCCTGGGAGTCTTCTGCAAAATATTTAATAGGCAGAGGCGCTCTGGGGTGCGGAGCCAATGCATAAGGCAGCATCCAGCATCAGCCTCCCATTGCAACATATCCTGTGATTCAAAAAAGGCTCCATCACCAGATCTGCAAAGGCAACTCCTGCAGCAGGGCTGACCCACAGCCAGGGACTCCCTGTCCTACCTACTCACTTCACTTGAAGAGGTCAGGTACCTACAGGGCAATCCAAGGGGCCTTTCTCCCTGCAGTCAGTGGAAACACACTTGTGAAGGATCTCATGAGGCAAGTCACACCATCAAAACCGGACCGAGTTCAATGTAGGTCCATCAAAATTATCAAAGGGCTGGAGTACCTCTCCTATAAAGAGAGGCTCAGAGAGCTGGGACTGTTAAGCCTGGAGAAGAGAAGACTCAAGGAGGTTTTATCAATGTGTATAAACACCTGAAGAGAAGGTGCCAAGAAATGCAGCCAGGCTTTTCTCAGAGGTGGCCGGTGCCAGGCCAAGAGGCCGTGGGCACAAACTGGAGCACAGGAGGCTCCCTCTGAGCACCAGGCAGCAGTGCTGTGCCGTGCGGGTGATGGAGCACTGGCACAGGCTGCCCAGAATCTGTGGGGTCTCCTCCTTGGGGATCTTCCAAAGTCACCTGGACGTGGGCCTTGCACGCTGCTCTGAGGGGTTGGGCCAGGTGGACCCAGAGGGCCCTGCCAACCTCAGCCATTCAGCAAATTTATGAGTCTTCCATTCCTGTTTGATCATCCTCATCACTGATTAGGAATGGGATGTCTTGTCTGTTCCTCTGGCACCAGAATGCTGGGCTGTGTCTGTAACAGTAAAACAAACATGACCTCAAGCAGTGCCATGGGATAGCCCAGCCTGAGTAGTTACTTGCATGCTCCCCATGAAGTTGGTGCCAACTGACCTTCCCCCAGGTAGGGCCACAGTCTTCTCGCAGGAGCCAGGATCTGCTTCAGAAGCGGCAGGCAGCAGGAGCAAAGGTGCCTCCTGCGGGGAGAGAGCATCTGCACAGATGTGAGCTGTGACAGGCACCTGCTCTTGAAGCAAAGGGTCCATATGCTGGTCCATATGCTAATACAACATGTGGGTGCATGGCAACAGGTGAGAAGATGTATCTTAAAAACATACCGTGGCATCGTAGTGAGGGAATTTTCTCCAACACAGAGACCTGGTGCTTTCAGACAGGGTCAGTGCTTTTTTAAAGTACCTTTTACCTCATCTCTAGTGCTGACTGCAGAAATATTTTCCAATGATCTGACAAGGATTACATCAAGAAAGAAAAAAGAAAAAAGAAAAAAAAAAAAAAAAAAAAAAAAGGAAGACTAACTCCATTTTTTCCTCTGTCCATGAACGTTTCCTGGTATAGTGAACTAACAAAAGTTCACTGCCTGCTTGCTGTTCAGACTTNTGAGCACAGAAGGAAATGTAGCTTTTCTTGCATTGCGACCATTTCTTAACTTCAAGTGAAAAAGTGTTTGCAATTTTCACAGGGCATTAGTCTAATTTGTCTAAAGATCTGTTTGTGATTTGTGGGAGATGTTTCTTGAAGCTAATGTAATAGGTGATACTAGGATTTAATCCTCAGGGCTTTAGCAAATAACCACTATCTTTTAATAGGAAGTGGGTGGCATGTTGGTTGTCAACTCTAATTTCTCCTCTAGTCTGAAAATCTTGTCCATACTTTTTCTATTACCCTGTACTACTGACTCTTACAAGAATACAGTATCTGCTTTTTACACAGGACAAAACCAGAAAGTAGAACCTTCAGCAGAAGTTCCTCATGTTTCAGAAGAGCATCTGTGAATGCACCAAATGGAGGACAAAGTTAACATTTGAAAAGACACTCTCAGAACACCCATTGCTCCTGTGGTTTGGGCATTATGCTGTTTTCCAAGAGATCTGGATTTGATGTCTTGTCCTTTGCTTTCTGGGGTGAGGAAAACTCTGAGCCCTTTGCGAGTGGGAAGGAGCATTCAATAAGGAAAGAAGGGACCTACAGCAAAGATCAAAACACCAAAATAATACACAGAAAAAACAAGAGGGCCAAGAAGACTCAACCATATGGTACCTAACAATAATTTTTAAAGGCATGAGTTTGTCTGAGTTTGTTCATCTGATTTTTTATAATGATGAACAGCTTTAAAATTGCAGTAAAATGATAATTCATACTTTATGTATAGAACAAATGATAGGCAGCTGTGAGCCAGGGGGCTATTGAGGGATCTCTGGCAACACAGGCTGTACAAGCAAAGGAACATGACTTGGGGTCTCTGTTAGCAATGAAAAGTTATATATGGCCAATTAAGTAATTCTTCCTACTACTTAATGAAAGCTGAGTGCATGTGACTGCTATTGTCATACCGTGATCAATGTGACGTGAATTTGGCTTGTACTTACACTGAGCTGAAGGAGACTTTCAGTGCTATTCGAATACTTCTGAGTACTGGAATAGGACTGGTCTAAAGCTTCTCACCAGCCCTCAGCCAGGCAACAGGCAGACAAATTGCTTCAGAGGCATTTTAAGCAGCAGGAAAAAATGAAGGCTATTAATTTCACAGCACTATTGAAATTAAATGATGGTATGGATCTGCTGAGCTTTGGAGGGCCAGCCAAGTGCAGAGTGGTAAATTTTTGCCTTATTGCTCAAGAATGGAAAGTTGCTCCAAGCAAGTGACTCCATACCTTTGTGCCTAAGCGACATGTGTGACAGACAGAGGCATGATTTAGAGACACTGTGGTCTTGTGAGCAGTGTGCATTGTGGGTCCACAGGCACAAAGTACGGAGGGGCTCTGCAATGGGTTAATGCAACCAGCACTTCATCCTTACTGCTGGAGATTTGTGGTAACATCAGAGGAACTGAAAGGAACACAGAAGCCTTGACACCTCAGTTTCCACATCAGTAAACCTATCCCGCCCCCCCCCAAAAAAAAAAAAAAAAAAGGTATTAAAACCAGGATATGTGTTCCAGTAAAACATAAACCCACATGCAATGTACATGAACTTAACCACTGCTGCAAAAATGCATCTTAGCCCACACTCAGTAGAAGGCCAAGCTGCAGGTGCAAATCACACAGGTGAATGCAGGAGCAGACTAGGAATGAGAAGTGGGCTCAGGCTGTGATTTTGCACCAAATGTGTAATAAGTGTGCTGTTTGCCCAGGATGGTGTGAAATGTTGCCAGTACAACTTAATCCAGATTGGTTGTTTGAATGGGAAAGAGACTGAATGCAGGGAATGCAGACCAACATCTAATACATTTTGTGATTGGCAGCAAGGATTATTTTAACCGAAAAAAAAAAAAAAAAAAAGTTTTAAATTTTAGAAGAAGTCTCCATTCTAAAAACCATTCAGGAAATCCTGCCAGACTCCCACAGACTCCCTCACTCTTTTTGCAAGAGGTATTGAAATAGCTCAGTAGTTATTTCTGTATCCAACAGTAATTCAAGACAAATGTCCAATGCCAGTCAAACCCTGATCTTGCCCACAAACAAATCGTAACTGTAAACCCACTCCCAACAGGCCGGCAATGGCTGCCATATTACATGTGAGAAGAGAAGATGGACCCAGGCAGCAACATCCCCTCACCTACCTCAGCAGGACTGCCTTGATTCAGCAGCAACAGCTCAGATTCCTGGCTCCATGGTGGATGAAAGCCTGGCCCTAACCCTAAACCTAACCATAGCTGCAAGCCTGGCTCTACCACGGTCTGTGATGCGGTCACAGAGTCATCAATGACTTCTGCCAGACCCAAAACTGCTCACAGCTAGGTGGTCCACTTCAGCTACAAGACTAAAACTGGATTAACAAACCCATGTAATCCAGGGAAAATGCTCAGCTCTCTGCTCTCTCTAGGGTTAGAGACGGGACCTAGGACAACATGGGGATTATTGATTGCTCCCTAGTCTCCTGTCCAGATGGGAGACTAATGTGATAGGGGCATGCACCTTTGCACTGAAAAGCCTGACAGAGCTTGCTGTTTTTATCTGCAGCTTCACTATTTTGTACAATGGGTTTGGATTTGGGATTAAAGTGGAAAGCACAAGTTTGACTGGATCTAGCTAGGGTTGCTTATGTTTACAGCCATTGCTATGCAAGCCTTTTACTTCAGGATTAATTAGGGATGATGTTAGGGTGATGTATCAAAAAATCTTTGTGACAAATGTCGATGGATTTGAGTAAACAAATTTAAAGAATAAGAGATGAGCCAGGGTGGTAATGGGACCAGTCCAGACCTCACAGCCACTAGGCATATGTCAGTTCTAGCTGTGGCAGCTACTTCTAGGGGGGAAACAAAACAAACAGAGAGAGAGAGGAAGAGAAAAGATAAAAGGAAAACTCTGCTCTGGGCCAGCTGAGAAGAGCAGCATCGAGGCCCCAGACCACAGCCATCCTCTGGGATTCTCTCCAGAGCAGCTGCTCATGAGGATGAGGATGGCTTTCAAAATGCTTTTCCTCTTGTAGACTTAATTTTTCTTTGGGACCTGCTCAAACTACTCATTGGGTGTTACTGTATTAGTGCCGATGTGAGTATGCTAATCAAGCACAAATGTTTCAACATTGGCAATAATAATTAATACTGCCTACTTTGTTGTGCACTGTGTTTGGTTTTCTCTAAAATGAACTAACATTTACAAACCAAAAGGCAAAGAAAAAGGGGAGAGAAGGTCAATTCCCACAGCAGTGGGAGCTGCTTCCCTTGAGGACTTGTCTTGACAACTCTGCCAGGATCTGCAGGTGCAAGGCCATGAAAATAACAGCACAAGAACAATAGCATAAAAACAATTAAAGAAAAATACTGCCAAAGGAGTCTGGAAAACACTGCCAGAATAACTTCAGGAAAAGATTTTGGAGCTGCAAATAGCAGGCCCTTAACTTTATGGAGGCTAATGCAATGGGGTACTTAAGGCAGCACACGTGTGAGACAAGCACTGTTTTGTAGCAGGGTGACAAGTCCTGGAAATGTCTGTGGATGTCCCTGAGGGCTCTCAAGCCTTTACAAGAACAGTCTGTCAATAAGGGATATAAACAATGGTCTGCTGCAGCAAGCAGTGAGGGATCTGTGGATCTGTGATGAGTCAGAAACAGTTCATTCAAGTAGGTGAAGGACATTGGGGGTTGCGCCTGCCTAGCTTAGATGTAGACATACCTGGTCCCGAAGGGCTTCTTCGGTACTTAGTCCTGAGCCTGGCAGGCGTCACCGCTCCTGGCCAAAAGAGAAGCTGGGTTTGGGTGTCTCGCTGAGACTGGAATGGGTCAGTGAGCTACATCTAGGGACCGCAGATATTTTATTTCCAGGTATTTCATCTTCATCTTTTTTTTTTTTTTCACATTTTTTTTCCTTTCTTAAAATTTTTTTCAAGTTAGGTGTGACACAGTATGTGCTTAGCTAAAATCAACAGCATACAAGACCCAAACCTACTCCTTAGGTATTTGCTGTGGACATAGACACAGCAATATGATAGCAAGTCAGAATGAAGTTCGAAGTAACCCCTTTCCCTTCTCTGAACACGATCTGCCAGACACTAGTCCCCACACATATAATTACTGATTTCATGCTATTGTTTCATTGTGCTGGAAGAATTCTTTGACAAGTACAACAGATCTTTACCAGCAATTTAAACTAGCTACCAGTCTACATCCTGGTTACTGCATATCTACTGCCAAGATACTGTTTTGGTAACAGTTAATAATCAGCTGTCTGGACTACCTCACTATAAACATTACAGGGTTTCATCACTCATGTTTTATTTAATTCCAGTTGTCATCAAGGTCTATTATTGGAGCCTTACAATTTTGTTCAAGAGAACTGATTTTTACTACTGTTGAAAGCTCCTCTACGTACTTTTTGCACTTTATTCTCCTGAGCTAGGACCCTTTTCTTTGGGTTCTCAGGTTCACATAAGATGTTTATTCAAATAAATTCATTAGATGATTGACAAGCTATAGGTGTCCCTGGTGGAATATGCTTGAGATGCCAGGGAGGAAAAAGGAAAAAGTATGAGGTTAGCAAATGGCTTGGGCTAAATACAACAACCTGTCTTTGATTCCACTCATTATACCACAAAGTCCCTCTTGTTCACCATCCTGTAAATGTTCGTCCCAGCTGAAGAAGGTGTAAACAGAAATCATCCTTCCCCATGTACTTCATCCTTCTCTCATGGCCTTTGTTTTCTTCCCGTTACAACCTCCTACATGTGGCCTGGAATCATAGAATCATAGAATGGCTTGTGTTGGAAGGGACCTCAGAGATCACCCAGTTCTAACCCCCTGCCGTGGACAGGGCTGCCAGCCACTAGCTCACTAGATCAAACTGCCCAGGAACCCATCCAGCCTGGCCTTGAACACATCCAGCGATGGGGCAGCCACAGCTTCTCTGGGCAGCCTGTGCCAGCGCCTCACCACTCTCTCAGGGAAGAATTTCTTCCTGATGTCCATCCTAAACCTCCCCTCTTCCAGTTTTAGCCCATTCCCCCTTGTCCTATCGTTATCCACCTGTTCAAAAAGTCGGTCCCCCTCCCACCTGTAAGCTCCTTTCAAGTATTGGAAGGCCGCAATGAGGTCTCCCCGGAGCCTCCTCTTTTCCAAGCTAAACAATCCCAACTCCCTCAGCCTTTCCTCATAGGAGAGGTGCTCCAGCCCTCTGATCATTTTGGTGGCCCTCCTCTGGACCCGCTCCAACAGCTCCACATCCC
>VXAV01011520.1:162417-179550 GCA_013399715.1 Alectura lathami
TTCCCAGGCACAGACGTGAGGCTCACTGGCCTGTAGTTCCCCGGGTCTTCCTTTCTCCCTTTCTTAAAAATGGGAGTGATGTTTCCCTTTCTCCTGTCACTGGGGACCTCGCCTGACAGCCACGACTTTTCAAATATGATGGAGAGCTGCTCAGCAGCCACATCAGCCAACTCCTTCAAGACCCTGGGATGCATCCCGTCCGGCCCCATAGACTTGTAGACATTCAGTCCCATCAGGTGGTCTCGGACTTGCTCTGCTCTTACACTGGGAAGGATTTTGCTCCCCCCATCCCCACTCGGATTTTCAGGGGCATGAGAGACCTGGGCAGCCTGACCGGCGGTGGAGACTGAGGCAAAGAACTCAGTAAGTACCTCAGCCTTCTCCACATCAGAGGAGGCCAGTTCTCCCTTTCCATTCGTTAGAGGGGGAACACTCTCCTTCACCTGCCTCTTCTGCCCTATGGAGCTAAAGAAACCATGCAGTGTAGGATTATGGAAAAAGGAAGGAATCATGCAGTGTAGGAGCAGGTACTTGAGTGGAATAAAGTAATGGCCAAAATGGTCAAAGATTGATGTAGGAGTAATGATGGAGTAACACTGCTGCTCAGAGAATCTCAGGTGACAAAACCAAGTAAGCACTTCAGCCCTTGTGACAGGCAGTGATGAGCCTGTCCCTCACACTGGCTTTGCTCTGTTTCCTGTGTCCCCCAGCCTGCACTCCTGGGGAACACGGGAGAAATGGATCCAGGCCAAGGAGTGGTAGCTCATGCACTGAACCATCTCCAGACTGAAACAGCCCAGAAGAAGCCGTGGCTGGGCTGGAATGAGCCTCCCATGTTCCACCACCCCAAGATTCCTGAGTCTGACATATTTTAACGAGAAATTCTCCTTCCCAGCAAATCTTGCTCAGAGCTGGTGCTTTCTGAAAATAAATAAGTAAATAGGTCAGGCAAATCAACATTTTCCTGGTGGAACAAGTTAAAGATCTCCTTGTGCAGATCTTGAAATGCCCCAGTGTACAAGCCAGCAGTGAATGATATTTGGACATAACAGGAAAAGACATTTGTTTCCTTGAAGTAACCAGCGGGTGCTAAGGTAAATATGTTTTCATATTAGGTCCCTAAGCATGCTGATACACCTAGGTCTAGACAGTCATGCTTAGCTCCCTGTTCAGGCACTGACTCAGTTTTGCTCTACAAGGCACATGATCACAGCTGTATGACCCAGAGCATGAAAGAATAAGTCCTGCTCAGAGTGTGTGTATAAACAGCTCAAGGCCAGTACTGTGCTATGCCATTGCCACTATTTGGCCCCAAACCATCCAGCTTCTGGACTGCTCTGAGTGCAGGTGGAGCAGATGCACAATGTTCTGCATTTGTCCACGTGGAGATCTCCCACCCTGAGGCACTCAGGCATGCTTTGCCAAGAGAAGCAAACATCTCTTTATACTGCACTTCCCTCCATCTGCCATGTGGTTTCTCCCTTCTCTGTTGTTCCTGACCTTTCTCAGATCCAAAGCTGCTGCTCCAGGCACAGTACTTGGAGTAATCACTGAACATCACTGAACAATTTTTCTGTATGGCAGAATCAATTTTCTTTGCCTGGGGCATTTTGTTGTCCTGTTTTTACCTTATTTCCATTACTTATGCTCGTCTTGGATTTTTTTCTCCCCAGTCTCTGCTTTTAACCTTCCTTTAATCCCAAGCATCATTCCCAAACACTTTTTCTGCATTTGATATTTGCTTATCCCCAAATTCATCCAGATCTATCATATGCAGTCTTACTGGGCTGGTCATGCTGAAGCAAATTTCCTTGGGCATTGCAAGGCAACAGGGAACAATGGCAGAAGATTCTCCCTCTCTTCTGAAGGTAGCGTCCTGGGTCTGCACACAGCAGTGTTTTGGTGTGAATAGAGCTGAGCCTTCATGCTCAGATTCTTCCCCAAGGCAGTGGTGTTTGGTAGGGCAGTGAAACGGTGATAGCTGGCTGATGCTGTGTGTGGTTTAGCAACTCCCCACAAGCCACTAATGCACTCCATTCCAGCTCCTATGTCCTGAAGATGTAAAACCAAGTCAAAGAAATGAAAGTTTAAAATATAAGATCCTTTTTTTTTTTTTTCCTGATCAAAGTCATGATAAAAATGTGTCTGAGGTGGCAGATCTGAAGGATTAAAAGCAGATATCAGATGAACATCCGTCAGACTTACGGGAAGTTACTCTGAAAAGCTATGGAAGTAATCTCCTGCAGTACATGTGAAATCCCATACTGTTCTCCACACTGCATATGGCATGCTTCAGTTACTGTTTATGAGCTGTTGTCATTGGCTTGTCATTACCCCCAAGGAAGGGCTGATTATTTTGCCACTGTTGGGAAAAAAAAAACAACAACCACAACAACAACCTCCTGCCCTTTTGTTTAGACTGCCCAGCTTTCCCAGTCGAGGTAGATGCTTCCTTCTAAATACTGGGAAGCTTGGAGAGGAGGCTGGCTGTTTCCACCATATTCTCATTTTCTTTTGGGTAGAAGAAAGGACACAAGGGACTAACTTGCACCCAATAGCAAAGACCTCAGCCAGGATTTCCTTCGGGTGTTTTGCTAACGTGTTGGGATAGTCCCAAGCCATGTTAAAAGGCATTTCAGTGGGCAGAGAAGGAGAAGGGGAACTTGAGTGCCCCAAAGAGCTATCCTTCTCTCCTCAGGTGGCTGGACCCAGAGCTCTCCAGCAAGGTGTCCACCTTATGGAGGCTGCAGTGGGAGCAGCTGTGTCAAACGCCTGAGCATTTTGCAGTTTTCACTGGCCACACTCCATCTTTAGCTGATCTTTGCTCCAGACTCCATCTCCCACCCTGGATCTCACCTTCAGTCATACTGGATGCAATCTCCTGCTACCTTCTCACTGGTCTCCTGGCTGGACAAACTTCCCCTTCCCCACACAGCTCATTGTGCCCCCTCACCTGCCCTGCCCATTTGGGGCACAACCTCTCCATCCCTCAGCGCATTGCCCATCCTGGCATGTGGGAGTCCCTTGTCAGGCACTGCTGTAATAACAACCGCAGAGCCGCATTGTGCTCGTGTCTTTACTAGCTTATACGGGAATATACAGTGGTGTTTTACAAGGCTATAAAAATACATCTTAAAGGAAGCAAGCACAGGAAAACAGAAGTGGGGCCAGATCAGCTGATGTAAATAAAGGCTGCACTGAATTAAATAGCGCTGTGACTATTTACAGCAGCTGCAGGACCCCACCTTTCCTAAAGCAGCGAGGTGCTGCAGCATTCCCTCTGTGTTATGGTGGATGCTGACCCCAGATGCCCATGCCCACCCACAGGAGAGGGATGCTGGCAGGGAGGAGGAGGTGGTCCCTCGCTCCAGCTGGAAGTGCAGCCATATTGAAGCTGCAGGGGGTGATGCTTGCAGCCAAGATGCTGTATCATGCCCAGCAGCAATGGATGGACATGTGCTCCTCTACCTGTCCCTGCTGCACACTGGCTGCCACCCAGGGAGAACCCCTTGTCATTTGAGCTGGGCAAGGTGTGCAGTATTCACCAAACCATGCAATTTCAGGGCTCCAAAAGCTACTTGGCAGTGTAAGATCAAATCCACTTTCTGGATTACAGACCTGCTTTCCAGGTCTTCTCCACGGCAAAACACTTTTTATCTTCCATGTATCAAATCTCTGTAAGAATAAAAATTCCAATAGCAATCCTTCAGGACAGAGAGTTTCCCACTGAGGCATCAGGCTGATGTAGACTCTTATCTCTGACATGATGATGTATGAGCTTTTAGAGAATCCAGGTATATAAGTAAAACAAAGGGACTAGTTCTGTAGAAATAAACTTTTAAAGTGGGTAAAGCTATTTTTGTGGTGCCTTTTTTTTTTTTTTTCCCCCAGGACTTTTCAGGAGTAAAGGAAGTTTTCTCTGTAGGTGTAGTTCCACTGGCAACCAGAAGAGTTTGTAGGTAAGAAATGTCACCCTTACTTACACTCAGCCAGAATGCTTCAGTTGTCTTGTTTAAGTTGACTACACAGTATGTTTGAAATATTGTATTTTTACCTCTGTTATAAGTTACAAAAATTTAAATAACCCTATTCAATTTGAATTTTTGAAAGAGCATGGATTTCCAAAAATAGGATCACTTGGTGTGCGTTTTTCCATTTGGCAGCATTTCTCTGATAAAATGCAGTTTTCCATAGCTCTTCATTTCATTTTAAAAACAAAACGAAACCAAAAAAAAAAAAACAAAAAAAAAAAACAAACAACTTCCAGGCAGCTGTAAAGAAAGTGTGAACCTCTCTCATCCCAGCAGCCACATTTGTGCGATGGCTGCGAAGGGGTGATGAAAGGAGGTCACATATGGGACAGGTTGTTCAGCTCGCGTCTCTGGTGGCTGCACTCACATCCACCTTGGCTGGGGAAGAGAGGGCCCGTGCTGGCCACGTCTGCCCAGGGTTCATTTGCACCTGCAAGCTGGGGCTGTGAAACACTGCCAGATCTGCTCAGGGACAAAGCAACACCCAGTCAGGCCGGGAAATGTTGGGGTTCAGATTTCAGGGGGTCGTTAGTTCTGGTTCCCAAATCTGTGACTGAGGGTCTGGAAGCACTCATGGGTTCCCCTGTGGGCTGAATCTTAGCAGCCATCCTGGGGAGGAGGAGGAGGATGGGCTGCGTCCCTCGCTGCTCGCCCTGGGTTGGGACTCAGGAGCAATGGCCAGAGTGCACTCAGTGCAAGTGCGGGGCTTCGCTTCTCTTGCCAGAACTCAGCACTTCCAGGGCTGCATGCATATGCGAGGGTGTAAAACAGCTTCTAAAGCATCCCTTCAATGAGCTGAGGAGATACACTGGGGAGAAGGAAAAATGTGCTAAGATGTGATTGCTAAATAAGAAATGTGCAAGGCTGGTTTGGCATCGTAGAGGCTTCTCCCTGCAATTTGGCAGGGCTGCCTACACATTGCTCAGGTGCAAATGGCTTCTCCAGGGACCCAATGCTGCGAAGTTGGGCCTCTTTTCCAGTGAAACTCAATGAGGGAAATAAAACCACTGGACCCAGCCCTGCCCTCATTAACACCCCTGAATCCTACTGACTGAAGGAAAAATGCTTCCCAGATCAAGAGACACAAAGGTTTTCATTTCTTATTTCTGGTTTGGCCAGCAGATACTCAAGTCTGGCCTCCTCCATGTGAATGGAGATGCAGTAACTTCCTTGGAATCATGAAGGAGAGAGAGATTGGCTCTACCATGATGTTTTCATCCATTGCTTTCTATGCACCATTTAGTAGATCTGAGCAGGACTCGTGGTTTCCATATTCCATGGTCCTGCTGCATCCCTGGAGCTAGGGATAGAGTCAGGTCTCCATTACCAGGAGTGTCACCAGCACCCAGCTGCTCTGGAGCTCCCTCATCTCCCACATTGATGGTGCAACAGTTCCCAGGGCACTGCTCAGTCACCAGCATTACGGACGGTTGGGGCTTTCTCCTTGGTCTGAGCATACAATGGAGCCAACAATGCAAATAACTACCTCTGTTCACCTTATTTTTTGCATGGACTACAAGATGAGGCCAGGAGGAAGCACTCATTGTATCATACCAATAGGCATTTTTATCAGTCATCAGTGAAAAATTAAAATTAAAATGTGCTGGGACTAGCCAAATGTGAAAAAACCCGACACTTTTCACAGAGCCTCGCCACTGCCAGTTCTGTGTTTTTCACTGGCAAGAGCTGCAAAGCAATTTGGATAAACTAATGTTTATCTAAATGTTCAAAGTAGCAGAGGTCTTTGATAGCAGAGCAACCCCTCTGCAGCCTGGCTTTCTGACATACACCCTGCTGGTCTCCACTTTGTGTGCTGTAATTGCCAGAATATTATACTCAGGTACAAAAGAAGTAGATAAATACATATGTTAATTAAAATAACGGCTCCTGCCCACAGATATATTTCACAGTCTTCCCCTTCTCTGGCCCTAATGTTTTATACTGTGTCAGGACTTTACTTTTGTGTGGTTGTTGAGCTACAAATTTGGCAGCCTGCTTCATTTTGTAGAGTAATTGTGTAGAGTCATTATAATTCTGTGCAAGATTTATTTATTACAGAAATATGAGTTTCTTTCATAACTTCAAAATAAAATTACAAAAGGCCAAGAAAAAAGAAGACATGATATGTGCTTTGTACAGCTTCCACTTTCAACTCAGCTATTTTTCTTCAGGACTTTCAATATTTTTATTCCGATTATTCACTTGTCCTCCTCTAACATCACTCTGCTGTGATGACCAGTTAGGCAATATATAATCATGATGCATGTGTGCGACTCCAGTGGGTTAAAACCTGACTATAATACAAGTGTTATTCTACCAGGCTGATGAACTCATTTACAGCTACACTTCAGGTGATAAAATTACAGAGCAGTAAATCCCTTTGGTCTTCTTGAGTCCTTTAGTTGATGTCATTTTTCTCTGGGAATAACACATTATTTCTTTCTAGAGCACTGGGCAGCGCAGGGAAGGTGGATAGATATGATTTTTAAATGCAATATGTGCAAGAGGGGAAACTATGCTGAAGTCAAAAATTCACAAAAATTAATAGCTTTCCTGATCTGAACTCATGTTTCTCATGCTCTTTGGATTACAGTAGGGTTACCCTTCTGGTGTCTGCACCCCGGGGATTCACATCTGTGTAAATGTGGTAATAGAAAAAGGCCCTTGTGATGAATTCATGAATTGTTCTCACTGACACTGGTTGATACTTTTACTTGGACAAGTCTCCTTTGCAGGTGCACTGACCACACACTAATTGAAAGGATTATTTTCATAACTTTCTGTGCAGTCTGCAAGGCTTTCTCTGAAAAGCATAATTGTTTCAACCAGCTGCTTGGAGTTGTTTTTATTAATTTCTTTAAATCTAACAATGCTGGATCGGCATATTTGAGACTCTCCCCCAAACTGCATATGAACATAAATAAAATTGGTGCATGTGGCTCTCACATGGGGAGAGACTTTTGCTTGCAAGTACAGCACTTCTGTGAGGAAAACAAGGGGGAAAATCGCTTTTAAAATGTACTTTTCTCCCAATCCCTTGCTATTTTTGTCCTCATCCCCACAGCAAATCCTCAATGTGCAGTATGTCTGCATGGCACCTGTTGAGATTAGCTAGGACCAGAGCAGACACACTGTGAGTCCCTGCATTTGCACTTGCTTGATACAACTGATCCCAAGTTTACGCTGTATGAAGCCTCAGCCATAAAGGTTTCTTTCAGTTGTTTTTTCCCCCTTCCAGGGTGAAAGCCAGTCCTCTTGCCTTGTCTCATCCCCCTTTACAAACTGTCCCTTGTGCCCTGGGCTCAGTGGTGGCTGGACTATGATGCAGGAGATCCTGAGCAGATAGCACGCAGCTTCAAGCTCTCCTAACACAAAACAGTCACACAACCCTCAGCCTCCACGTCCTTCCACACACTCACAAATACCCCTTCGCTCCTGCGGGGAAGGTGGTTTTGTGAGCAAACCCTGCTACTTGCCTCTGACCCACCCTGCCTGCATTCTGAGAGTCAGAGAAAGCAACTGCAAATGTTTAAAAACTGGGCAATGAGCCTTGCAAAACCAAGAGGCTCTCCAAGAATTATTATCTACTAATATGCATGTAAAAATAGGTTTCTATAATTTTCTTGATTTGGACTCACATGGGTGGTATATATTTTCTACTTCTCTCAACCATTTAAGACAGAAATTTTTGTTTCAGAAAATGATTCTCTAGATCTTGAAAAAAATACAACAAATGTTTTGGGTATTACCAGGGAAATAGCAAGCACTGGCAGTGCAGCTGGTCAAAATATATTGTATTGCCATTTCTGGATATATTTTGACATGTTCAAGCTTGTTTCCAATCCGAATCAGAGCACAACTCCAGTTGTTTAAATTCCACAGTATTTTGTTTCCAGAAGAAAAACACCTTCTATTCAGACAGTGAAGATACTGTTTTGATAACATTCAGGTGAAATTAAACAAAGCATGTACTAAGTGTGGTACAAAATTTAAAATGCCATAAAATACCCAACAGCCGAAGTAGAGAGAGCATTTCTTCCAGTGAGGCTTCATCACATTCTGAAATAGGTGTCAGGAAGGCACTTCATGTTTCTCTATCTCTTGGTTGAGTAGAAGATGAACTTCTGGAGGTTACATTTGCTTTTTCTCCAGCACTGGATGCAAAATGCTCTCGTGTGGACACCCAGCCCAGGACTTCTTGTACACCAGGCAAGTTCTCCTATTGTGAGGGTGTTGTGCCCAGGGCATCCACAAGCTGGTGATGTGCCAGTGCAGCTGGGGCACTGACAGAGCTTCTGCCACACAGGAGGGTCACCCTGCCTGCCACAACCGCTCTGTCCCCACAGTGCCAGCTCTAAATGGGACCTCCAACATCGCAGCTCAGTGCATGGGGTTGCAGCCAAGCAGCAATCAAATCCCCACGTCTGACCTGCTTTGGCACAAACACACTCCCTCTTTGATGTCAATGTCTGAGCTGCTCAGCTCACTGGAAAAAGACTCTTTCCCCACTTGTTTTCACTCCATGAGGGCCAGCCAGGCCTTATTCCCACTACCATCCTCCAGACAAGGAGGTGGCTGGCCAGGTGTCTCAGTTCCCATCCTTTTGTCCCCAGTCTGCATTTCTTTGGGCCATGAGCAGCGAAGACTCAGCAGAGGCTTTTGCCACGTTCCCACCTTCTGCTGCTAACTTCCCACTGGGAGGGAAGCGCTCCCTGAGGAGCCCAGGTCACTGTTTGTCCCGGAGCAGGCAGAGGTTTTCTTTGGCAAGAAACAAAACAGCTTTTGCCGCATGGGGCCCCGCACCGCTCAACACGGTCAAGGACAGCATTGTCCCGCCATGCAGCTGAGAGCCTCTTCTCTGTCTAAACAGGTGGGTAAATCAAGTGCTGCTTTATTTCTGCAGCTTAGACATGACTGAAAACTGTGTTAAGCTCCAGCGTCTGCTGCCATAAACTTCCCAGAAAGGCTATGTACTGCATTGTGGAAAAGAGTGTGTTTTCCCACCGAATAACACAAAGATAAAGCAGAACTGGTTCAGTAATCAGAGCATGCCAAATGCTTCCAAAATAGAAAGCACTCTATAACACGGCTTTCTGGTATTGCTCTTATGGCCTGATTGAGGAGATGATGGGGAGGATGAGGGCCTTTCTCCCACAGGGCCATGCTGGTGCGAGGCAGGTTCCCAAGCAAGTGCTCCACGCACACCCTCCAAAGGGTGTTCCCACACATGGCTGGAGCCAAGCAAGCACAATCCTGCTCAGGACTGGGAGCCACACAGGATCCAGCTGTGGCCAGGCACATCTCTGACAACTCCTGTGTTAAGTTGCGTGTGTGCACTGCAGTGTGCAAGGCAGTTGTATGTGCATGCAAGGGGCCTTTCACAGCTGTCAGGCTTTGTGAGAAGTTGTCTCACCTGGAGATTGGCCTTTAAATCAGAATCGTAGAATTGTAGAATCATAGAATCGTAGAATCGCAGAATCATAGAAACATAGAATCATACAATGGCCTGGGTTGAAAAGGACCTTAAAGATCATCTAGTTTCAAGCCCTCTGTTGTGGACAGTGTTGCCAACCATTAGACCAGGCTGCCCAGGGTCCCATACAACCTGGTTTTGAATGTCTCTGGGGATGGGGCATCCACAACTTCTCTGGGCAGCCTGCCCAGTGCCTTACCACCCTCTGAGTGAAAAATTTCCTAATATCTAAACTAAATCTTCCCTCTCTTAGTTTAAAACCATTCCCCTTTGTCCTATCACTATCAACCCATGTAAAAAGTCACTCCCCCTCCTGTCTGTAAGCTTCTTTTAAGTATTCGAAGGCCACAATGAGGTCCTCCCAGAGGAACCCATCCAGCCTGGCCTTGAACACAGCCAGGGATGGNATTAAGCTTCTTTTAAGGATTCGAAGGCCGCAATGAGGTCCTCCCAGAGCCTTCTCTTCTCCAAGATAAACAAGCCCAATTCCCTCAACCTTTTATTACAGGAGACATGCTCCAGCCCTCTGATCATCTTCATGGCCTCCTCTGGACCCGCTCCATGTCTTTCTTGTGTGGGGCCCCAGGCCTGGACACAGCACTCCAGGTGAGGCCTTACAAGGGCAGAGTAGAGGGAGACGATCACCTCCCTCTCCCTGCTGGCCACCCCTCTCTTGATGCAGCCCAGGATGCCATTGGCCTTCCTGGCTGCAAGAGCGCACTGCCGGCTCATGGCCAGCTTTTCATCAATCACAATGCCCAAGTCCTTCTTCGCATGGCTGCTCTCAAGGAGTTCTTCTCCCAGTGTGTGCACACACCTGGGATTGCCCCGACCCAAGTGCAACACCTTGCACTTGGCCTTGTTGAACCTCATTAGGTTCTCTATATGTTTACAACATAGAGAGGATGCTTTACTTTCCCGTTAAGAACTGGCTAATGGTTAACATTTCACATGCGACATTACTGTCAGTTTTTTCCTGAACAAAAATATTTTTGCCCTTTTGCCCTGCCTGGCATTACTAACACATAAGGATACCTAATGAGCACTTTCCTGATAGAGCCCTTGCTAAACAGCCACTAAAACCATCCCAGGCCAGACTGCTGTAGCATCTGCAGCAGCACTCACGAGCATCACCCAGCAATGCAGGGCTCCTGCAGCCAACTGGCACCGTCCTGATCTACAACCCCTATGTTGTCCACGGCTGATCCTCAGCAGGTAGCATGTATTCCATGCCGGATGTGGCAGGGGGTTTCACCCAGAAACACTTTTTTTTTTTTTTCTTTTTGCACAGATTCCAATTAAATGTTTATAAGCCATTGGTTACATAAAACTCAGATCACTGATGTTGGCAGGTTTTCTGTGCTTCTCTGTGTGCTAATGGCTCAGCTTAACTTTTGTTTGTTGTTGGGGGACTTTCAAGCGTGTGTAAAATATTAACATTTTAATTTGCAAGGAAATTAGTAGTTGGAAAACTATAATCCCTTACGAGCATGCACACATACACACATGTGCACACAGTCTATTAAAATCACTTATGTTATTAAGATTGTAATAAATCCATGGCGTGGAATGGCACGTGCTGAATCACTGAGGTATTTGACAAAGATCAATTTAAAGGGTTACTCTGGGGCCCCAAATTCCATTTTTAAAAACAAGGCCCTATTGAACTTAATCAATGGCTTTTCTGTGATTTTTTTTTTTTTTTCAGCAACTTTAATTAAGAGCTTTTGGGCAACTTTGAAGGTTCTTGTGTAGTATTTTTAGTTATAGCTGTGAAGTGCTACAGTAGAGCATGAAAGTCTACCTACGCAAGTCTTTATATCTCCCTCTTCATGAGCAGCTGGGAAGCTTTCCATCACACATCGGTCACGGGTAGCACTAGTTTCTACAAAACTGGCAAGAGGAAGCCTGAGGCATATCTGAATATCTGAAGCATCTATTGGACATGCTGTGACCGGTCCATATTCACATTCTGGCACAAGCAAGACCAGTCAGAGTTTTTTTTTTTACCCCTGGCAGGCTCACCCATGCCTGCTGCAGCCAGGGGAGGTTTGGCTGTAGGTCTGCATGGGGACAGGTCTCCTGCCATAGAATCACAGAATGGTTTGGGTTAGAAGGGACTTTGAAGACCATCCAGTTCCAACCTGCCTTGCCATGGGCAGGGACACCTCCTGCTAGATGAGGTTGCCCAAAGCCCCATCCAGCCTGGCCTTGAACACTTCCAGGGATGAAGCAACCAGAAGAGCTCTGGGCAACCAGTTGCAGTGCCTCACCATGCTTATAGTGAAGAATTTCTTCCGAATATCTAAACTAAACCTACCTTCTTTTAGTTTATAACTGTTGCCCTTTGCACTATCACCTGATAAAGAGTCCCTCCCATCTTTCCTGTAGGTTCTTTTTAGGTACTGGTAGGCTGCTGTAGGTCTCCCCACCATAAGTCTCACCAAAAGTAGCTTGGCATTGGCTGCATTACCTGTGTGTCTCTACTGTCCAAAGGACCATCAGAGTCATGTTGTTTGATTTTTTTTCTATTGTTTTTGACTGTTTGTTTGTTTGTTTAAGCACAGTTTTTTGCACTAAATGTGAAAATGGTGGAGAAGGGACTGACATCTTTTCCTTTTTCTCTTTTTCTTTTCCTTTTCCTTTTTTTTTTTTTTTTTTTTTTTTTTCTTTTCTTTTTTTTTTTTTTTTTTTTTTTCTCTTTTTTTCCCAGGATAAACTCTGATATTCATTTCCTTTTTTATTTTTTTTCCTAGAGTTCTTTGATTGAGGAACAGGGCCATTCTACAGTATGAAGAGATTTGGCCAGTGTGCCAAAACTGCAATTACAGCCAAATGAAAAAAAAAAAAAATCAGAAATAAATGTATTTTATTCATTTCAGCTGTTATGTCTTAATGCAAAGAAATCACTTTGCACAGTGCTGTAACTGACACCAATTTCTAATCTCCAACATTGGCAGCGTACCAGAGTCTAATGCAACTAAATGGACTTAGTCTGAGCTGGTGTTTTATTTTCTTTTTTTTTTTTTTCCTGAAATGCTGAAAAAAATAGGTAAGCTATTTCATTAATTGCTGATAACATTTTGGTTAGTTGGATTTCCTCTTCTGGATACAAAAGACACATTCCTGGAGTATGACCTAATTTTGCCTTTGGGACAAACAACAACAAAAAAGAGAGGCCATTTTTTGAAATGACAAAATGTATTGTTACAGGATTAGAGACAGGATAGCTCCAGGATTATGCTGTATCAGTAATGCAATTTAAGAGCCCTATGAATTGAAACTGAACATGGAATAGCCACAGGGAAAGACCATGGTTAGGGAGTAATACCTATGTGAAAACTTGATTGTTTTATCTCAGCTGAATTGCAACAGATTTCTGATAACTCCAATGAGACCCACCGACACCAGCTAGCAAACCTTAAAACATGTATTTTCCCCTGCCCCTTTGTCCAATGGTTCTGTAAACCAGCCCAAGTCTCAGCTCTGCATAAATAAATACTACTAACAATAACCATGACAGAAATCTTTCTACAAGTCAGAGATGGGCTTTGACAGAGGCTGCTGCTTATACATGAGGACATCTTCATTCCAAGGAAATCTGTGAAGCTT
The DNA here is from genome assembly GCA_013399715.1 of Alectura lathami. NCBI lineage: Eukaryota > Metazoa > Chordata > Aves > Galliformes > Megapodiidae > Alectura > Alectura lathami. The sequence goes on from VXAV01011520.1 coordinate 175,534, forward strand.
TCTTCATCTTAACTTTAGTGATGCCCTAATCCAATGTTAGCATCACTTCCATGCTGCAAGATTTAATTGGGAGCTCAAGCAGATGAGTTGCGCCAAATGGGCCAGTGGAAGCAATTATCAGATTTGAATATTCTGGCATCCTGGACAGAATTTCTTAGGCACAGGAAATGAATTATAACAGAATATCTTTAGACCCAAAAATTATTGGCAGTAAGGAAGGGAAGAACAATGCAGGCTTGGTTACATGCTGTCGAGCTTTGGCAGATTCGCCATGTTACCATTTTAGTCTGTGTGTGGCTATTTAATTTCTGTTCCTCAGGAGAGCTGCAGTTCCAACACCATCTAAGTCAGAGTTTGGAGTGTTTTCTTCATTTTGTTTCCAAAGAACAGTTGGGTTCACAGAAGACTGAACAAAGGGAGAATATCAAAAAAATATGGTTTGCTCTTACTGGAGGATAAGATCCTTCATGCATAAGGCTTTCTTGTGATATTAAAATGAGATATAAAATTCCTTTCTTTTTTCCTGTTGCTAAACTTGCAGCTTATCTGTACCTGTGTAATATTTTAAAATCAGTTCAGTACTCATGAAAAGCTCTTGACTTTGAAACAGTGGAGACTGAGACCAGGAGTCACCTCATCCTCTTTCAGACATTTAATTTACTTGATATCCCTCAGCAAGGACCATGGACACCTAAGGCTCCTCCAGTAATCCCAGTAATCCCCACAGAAGGACCAGCACACCCGTGCCTCTCATGGGCTGAATCACCCTCAGACACAGCTGCCACAATCTCCTTCAAGTCTTACTACTTCTGTATCTAAACCAAGGGTCTAAAATGGATGCAGTGAGTGTGAGTCTGGGCCATCTGCAGGAGCAGTTGGGCAGAGGAGCATACATGCTACGGGGACCCAGTGGCAGAGCATTTTTGCTGTGGTGGCTGGGGCTACCAGCAGGGCCAGCAACATTGGTCAAATCCTGCAGGTCCCTGACATGCCTGGAAAGAAGATAAGATTGCATCACTCATTTACCAGATGCCACAAGTGGTTCTCAGATGGCAATTTTCCACTGCAACTGCTGGCATCTTGAGCAAAATATGATCCAAAAGAAAAGGCTCTGTCTGCCATTATCAATCTGCTAAGCTCGATCTCCTACCAGCTGTGACATCATTAGCTGCACATCTGTCTCAAAACTGGAGGTGATTTTTTAGCCTCTTATCCCAGGCCCACTCTAAATAAGCTCTGAATAAAAGACACTTGTTAAAGTTCAACTGTAGCAGGGGTTGCATCAAGGATTAAGAGATCGCAGATGGGCAGGCCCAAGCCCCTTTCACTGAATACAAAGATATATGGTCTGTTCTCTCCTTATGACTCATGTGATACTCTTGATAAGATGGATGTAAGTTTCTGGCAGCCATAAAGAGTGAAATCTATACCCCAGGAATGCATATAAGTCAACTTCTACTTAAGCCTTAAGTGATGGGTGTATGTATAATAGTAGCCAGTGAAGTAGCACTGAGAAAATGTGAGATTTTTCACATCAGTGGCGTATCTGGGGGGAAGAAGTGGGAAGGAAAAGCAACTTGGGATTGATCTGAAGTAAGTATTTGAAGGAATTTTTAGTCAATTAGAAATATATTTTCTCTGGTATTTTACTGAGAGGAAAGAAAAAGATTCCAAGAAATGTGAAAAGGTGGGCTTTGTCAGCGCTGGGCTTTCCTCCTTGTTGGGACAAGCCCTTTACGAGACAATTTGCCTTAAGCATGAAAGAAAAAAGCAGAAATGTTCCTGTAATTTCCACTGGGAAGAGTTCTGGACATGTCTGGATAGAACCTGTAGAGCCATTGCTCAGGTCCCACCATACCAAGAGTCAATTTAATCTCTTACTCATGCATTTGCTTTGCAAGAAACACCAGGAACCATGCTGTGAATTGCAAAATCACAGACTGGCTACTGTTTGTGTGGCCTCATCCCATACCCCCTCCAGAGCACAAATAAGAAATTTTGACTTTTTAACAGAGTCAGGAGTACTCTATAACCCAAATGGCTTCATAATGAACAAGCTCTTATTTAGTGTGAGGCCTTATTCATTGCAAGTCTACTTTTTTACTTGCAGCATACTGTTAAAACAACCATAGCGTTGCCCTGACTGTTTTGGTTTTGGACTAAACACAGTATAGTAAGTCAAACATTATTGGTCACAATGGTAATGCAGAGTGCATATAATGTCTTTTTATTGCTGCAAGGCATAGTTGAAATATTTACATGGAATACATGAAATAACAGCAACATTCATGTTCTGTTCCTTATTTGTAAGGTATTTTATTAAAAGGAATCTGAATCCGAAGTTCATAAATAAAATAGTGATATCACTCATATCCAGATTCTAGTTCCAGCTTGTTGATTTTAATAGACAAGTATAACACTTCAAATGTGGAAACACAGTGGGTAATATTTATATGAAATCTCCAAGAACCATGGTATTTTGCTCATGTGGAATATCATGGCATTTTGCCTGGATCAAGTAACCAGCAGATTAGCACATTAACACTTTTAAGAAACATGCATGTAATCCACTCTGAATGTGGTCTTTGACTCCTAGGAGGAATACCTAATGATTTCCAAACTGACACATTACTTTATGAAGCAACTCAAATAAATAGGAGTTGCTGAGGAGTTTTGGTAAGGATGTATGGCATAAGAATGCACACGTTGTTATCAACAGAAGGGACAAGATCAACTCTTTACAGTCCCTGCAGAATCCATTGAGAGAAAGGAGAAATTTGGCTTCCCTTCTTTTTAAAAGATTCTAGCTTTATTGCTAGATGCATAAGTGGATATAAACTGATCCCTCTCATTGAAAGTCAGTTGCCAGCTCAAGGTAGCAGCTTAATAACAGGCCCTCTGAGATGGACCAGAGCTCACCAGTAAAGTTTGTTGAAACCATCACTGCTGCTGGCTGGCAAGGTCCCACTTCACTCAAAAAGAGTCCACTTTGCTAGCCAGCCATGTGCTCTAGCTGCCACAGGCTCCATCCTGGCCAGGGGTTTGGAGGGAGAAGGGCTCAAGGGTCATGTCAGTCCCGTGCCACTTGGACGAGGACACATGCCTTTAAAGCTGCACTCCAGCACAGATTCTTCACGTGGTTTTGGTCATGCTGCCAGCCTCCCTGAACTTCTTTCATTTCCCACTGGGAAATCCCTGTCCTTCCCTCACTGGGAGTTGATACAGCAGTGTGTTCACGATGATGAAGTACTTTGTGTTCACAAGGGGCTGGCTGTGTGGGATGCACATGCAAGCTCAGCAGTAATTCGAGGCCCCAGCTTATTTCGACAGCAATCCAGAAAGGAAGAAAACTTCCTATTCCCAGGGTGCTTTCAGTACGGCATAGCAACTGAGTTCAACTTCTGCAGCAGGAGACAGCAGGAAAAACCCAACAATCCCCCTCCCGTGAAAGAAGCAGCAGAGTCTAGGCCATGTGCCAAGGCATCCTATCACTAGCCTTGTAAAAAAATCACCAGGGCCACCTCAGAAACAATGGTGGAGTCATGCTTGGCTGCTGTTAGTTATGTTTTGAGAGGGAGACCGTGAACAGGTCTCACAGAACTATTGTGGCTGGCTCCTGTTAATTCATCACAGTTGTCTTCTCCTTGAGAGACAACTTCTATTAATGAAATTAATGTAATTAACAAGGGTCCCTAGTTTCCTTAACACCAACTATGGCTATCCTGGTTCATACCAATTAAGACCTTTCTTCAGGAGCAGTGACTCCAAAGAAGTCAGTGGGGTGAATCAGGCAAGGATTGTTCACAGACAATCCAAAATAAGGGTGCAGGATTTCGCACCTTTACCCTGACAGGGGCAGATGCTCTCTTCACTTCTCTACCGGAGAACCAGGAAGGAGCCCCGAGGTTCTGGCTTTTACAACCTGCAGGTTATGTGACACCAAACAGCTATCCAAGTAGAAGAGAAAACAGCCTTCCTAGTTTCTCCACTCAGGATATATATATATATATATATTAA
>VXAV01011520.1:179580-204762 GCA_013399715.1 Alectura lathami
GGTTTGGACTTTGATTAAAATAACCTGGCTAAGAAAGCCCAAACATGGATATTTGCAGAATGAAGGAATTTTAGAAAAGGAAATTGTGGGATTTGAAAAAGGGAGAAACTTGTCATAATGGAAAGAATTGAATCAAATCACCTTTTAAAGCCAAAGAAAAAAGGGAAACCAAAAACTGCTCCCCTCCTCTACTTCAGTTGCCAATTTGGAGTCTGAGGGGATCTTTCCTCTACATTCAAGTTATCTGTTGAAAAAACTCTGGATTATAATTGAAATATTAAAGCCTTAATCATGAAAAGCCTACTTGGAACACTTGCCTAGGAAGCAGTGCGGATGCCAATGTGCAACAACCGCTGTGAACCAAGAACACATTGAGTACACTGTGTTAACGTCTTGTCAAAACTCCCCGTTACATAGCACCAGTGAAGCGGAAAGAGCTCTGAGCAGTGCTTCAATGCAAGAACAGGATGAGGTTTGATGCGCTATAAAATAAATAAAGAAATAAAAATAAAAATAACTCCCCTTACTTAAATTTACACGAAAGCCCAGATTTTTAGAACATCTCACTCAAGTCAGGCCTTTCCCTCTCAGCTGGCAGACAAAACTATTTTTGAATTTGGATCAGATTTAGTGACTAGATCTCAGCCAAAAAAATTCAGGGGCGGGGGGGAATCATCAGAAAAATCTCAAGAGTATGTTTGACTGTTTCAGAAACAAAAGGTTTCCATTTTTCAGGCTGGGTTCACAGGAGGATTTGGGAGCTGACCACTTTCAGATGTGCTTGCTGCTGAGGGGCCACGGCACGTCTGCAGCTCCTCACTGCCAGCGCCCGGGGACCTGGGGTCGGTCGGAGCAGTGCCCACCTGCCCCATGCTGTTGTATCAGGCCCCACTTGCAGGCAGTGAGAGCCAGAGAAAAGTGTTTGTGTAGGCAACTGAGAGCAGCCCACTGAAAATGGTTACGCTTTAGCATTGTTTGGAGTAGCAAACCTGCCTCCACGTGAGGGGTTTCTCCATGTAGTGAAAAATAGTCTCACAGACTGAATATAGCTAGCCCTTAGGGTAAGAAAAGGGACTGAAGGTAGGGAAAGTCAAGGATGTGCTTTTCTGGAGCGTTTGTGCTTGAAGTAACATAGTATGATCTCTCCAAAAGTCCTACATTTTTTTATCTGTATCTTTAGACCAAAGCAAGTACTTCTCTAGAGGGTCCTCTATGTGGTGGCTTCTCCCCTTTGCTCTCCCTCCAGAATCTTCTTTTTAAGGTCTTTCATTAAGGAAACATGGATGTTTCGGCTTGATTAAAGGGCAGTAAGTAAAGTAGCCAGCAGAACAACTTTAATGTAAAATTACCTTTCACTTATATGCTTGTTTGGTCTTCAAGCATCATTTAAGTCTCTTGGAGTCATTGCCAGATTTCATCTTCATGAGACTGCTCACTAGATAAATATGTTTTCTGTGTTTATCCATGCTGGACAGAAGCAGTGGCTGGATGGCATGTCTTGGTGAAGGTCACCGAGGGCAGTCTCAGCTGAGGGAGAGAGGAGACTATGGTTCCCAGGTCCTACCAACCCTGGGACATCCCTCCTTCCTCAGGCAGTCACTGTGGAGGGGATGAGCTCAGCAGCAGTCTAGAGGGAAAGGGTCTGGGGCTGGCCCGGAGAAGAATGAAGTGAAAAGCACTGTGTTTGTTTGAACATCAGCTTGTTTAACCACAGTGAATTTCCAGATGTGTTGAGTTTTGCTCATGGCTTTTAAAGAGCTGCTTTGTTGTGAAATGTGATTGGAAACATGGCACTTCTCCCCAGAAGGTCCCTACGGATGAACCAGGAGCGGGAGGAGAGCAGCTCCGGTTCTGATGGTGGACTGGGCTCTGATGAGAGGGGACAAGATGCTGCTCTTTAGTCACAGGACACTGAACAAATCCCTGAGATGGATCAAAGTGCTAAAAACACCATGGGATCAGGCCCCCAAGCAAAGGATGGTGCATACCTGGTGGCCTTCATCTGTCAGATTCATACCCAGCATTTGCAAATGCGCCTCAGCTTCTGCTGGAAGCAGAAAGAGTAGAATTAGAGGGGGACTACCCAGCTAAGGACATATATATAAACTGTGCAGCACATGTTCTCCCAGGCCCTTCAGAGGTATTTTGTGCCATCATAACACCACCATACAGCCTGATTTTCCTGCCAGAATGTTAAACTCAAGCAAAGACAACTCTAAACGACACGAGACCAAAACCAAATAATGGGAGTACTAGAGATTATTTAGAAAATATCCACACTACCTTCCTGCTTCTTCCCATACTATTTTTCTGGTTGTCTGGGGAGGAGAGGATGAGGGAGTGCTGGCATTCTTTCTTCTAAACAGTATTTTCATGCAAGGCTTTGAGAAGACAGGCATTTTGAAAGCCCAAAACCTATTTCACTAGCTAACATAACCCTTGCAAACAAATCCCTTTTAGCCCAGTAGAGATGCCAGTGCTGAATTTTTCTTTCCATAGCACAGAGCAGTAGGTGCCCTGAAATCTGCAATATATGAAGAAAAGCCATGTTTCCACCATGTGTATGTCTAATCCATGCCTTCCTTCTCAGCCTACCCTTTCGATGCTTTGCAATCACTGAGCTGAGCTAACTTCCAGCTTAAGTCTTGATTACAGTATCTAACTGCTTAATTGCTACCATTTAAACTCCAGGTTTGTTGAAAACAAAAATTAGTAACACATAACTATTAGGAATTTGCAAAAAGAAGACAGAGGTAAGGAGTCTTAATTTAATATCCATCTTCTGAGGTTTATAACTGAATCCATACTGGTATTTAAATACCAAATAATCTGCTGATTATTATGCATAGTTTTCAGTCAGTGTAACGAAAACATGATGTTGCAGTCATGCTGTGAGCTCTGTAGCTAAGTTTCCTTGTTTATATTAACAGCTGTAAACACAGTCTAACTCAGTCTTGATTTAAAAGCAGATTTCCCATACTTTCATGAATTCACCACATTGTGAAAGCTAAAATTTCAGAGCTTTTCTCACGTGCTTATTGATTATGCCCAGGAACAGCCTGCAATGCTACAAATGTACTTGCAGTGACCCACTTTAGAGCCTCTGCATTAAAGGGGCCAGTTTTTCATTTTCTTTAAAAAGTAAAACCAGCTTTTCAAATCTTTGTGAATAATCCTGCCCCTTAATGTCCCAAATCCAGCCTGCAACCTTCTGCGTATGGGGCTGAACACGTACTTGATGACTTTGCTGGGTCAAGGTTTCGTATATTTATCCCTCCATTTAAAAATACAGGTTGTAAAACTTAAAGCTGTTTAAATCAGTGAAAGAGATTTCACCCAGTCAGAAACACTTTTTAGTGCAAAGTTTTGCTTTCCTACCTTTTAATAACAGCATTGGAAAACCTGAGTTGTCTTCTTACCCTTAAGGGTATGGTGAGAAGCAAGCTATGCAGAAGTGGAAAGTCAGGTGAAGAAAAAAACCTACTAGGAGCATTTCATAATATTTCTGCCTTGTGAAATGCAGCAATGCTTCCTTCTGATGGGTTGTTCTGATGTGGGTTAGAGCTCCCAGCCTGTAAATCCTGGGCAGAGCCAACCAGTGGGTCAAAGCAACCTGAGGCCAAGAAAGTGGGTATCCCCCCTGTAGGAAAAGCCCAGTTGTACAGAGCTGCTGTCGCAATTTACCATCAAAGGGGCTTTCACCCACGGGGTCTCACATGGAAAATGTGAGGGAAAAGGGTGGGTGTATGTCACATGTGTGCAGAATCTACCAATCCCATTACAAGAGCTTTTGGGATCACCCTGCACTACCACATGGTAGGGATGCTCCTGAGCAAAGAGACAGCATGTCCACACCAGTAGCTAAAGTTCCACCACTGCTGCCCAGATTTGTCTGTTGCACATCCACCAGCAATCTGTGCCTGGAAAACCTGGTTTAGATCATCACAGCATCAAAGCGCTGCAACTTCGTCACAGCACTTAGACTCCAGAGAAATACATCTCTGTGGTCAGGACATCCCATGAGCTTCGCTCCTAAGCCCGCAGGGCAAGCTCAGAGTCCAGGCTGCAGCCAGATTAGGGCCACAGACACATGCAGAAGTCAGGGTCCAAGTGTTTTGACCTGCTCTGAGGTCCAGTCTCCACCTGGAGCCTCTCTGGAGCCTCTCTGCATTGCTGTCATCCTGTTCCAGGGTACAAGGAACTGTACTGATGGAGAAACCCACGGCACATCTCACGTGGGACTCTGGGTCCTCTCCTTTGTAGAGTAACACACTTTAGACCATTAACCTCCCACCTGGCACATGAGCTGCTCTTCTGCGACATCCTGCTCACTTCAATGATCACGTGACCTTGTTCAAAACTTCATTTTTTCCCCCTTAAAAGTCACAAAGGAACCTGGTCTGCCAAATGCTTTTTCTAGTGGTACAGACAATGCTAAAGTATACCCTGGATTGACAACGGATGCACAAGCAGCTTAGCTAGGACATTCCTCATCACCCTGTGCAAGTCATTTTTGCACACCCAAGATCCTGTTCAACTTGCTTGACTTCTCAGAGGACAATTAAAACCAATGTGTAACAGATGGGGTAGCCAAGACAAACAGAGGTTAAATGACTTGCCTGGGGCTGGTAGCGTCTAGCAGAATGGGCGACGGGAGTCCTGGGTATTAATTAGTTAATATTTGTACAATGCTAGGAAAATATATAGCCCTCTGTAAGTATTATTGTAAGGTGGCCCCTGTGGTTTGGAGAAGCAGAGGGCAACAGTGCATAGGCGAGTGCAAACATCCCTCCTCGTCTTGTGGCATTTCGGATGTGCACGGGGGATGGAGCATTCCCAGGGTGCACCAGAGAGGGAGTGGGAAAGCCTGGGGAAAGAGATCCCACCCGTGCAGTGCTGCTGCTAGTGCCTGTCAAACTAGGCTACAGGATCAGCTGCATTCAGCAGGAACCTTGAAACTGAATTTGGGACACTTGTGCGTGTTCACAGCACTGAAAGGTGCAAATCTTTCTGAAGTGCCTCAGGACCATTGTGCCAAGCTGCTCCATACTCAGCAGTCCCTGGAGGAAGGCCAGGCCTGTCTGTATGAGATGAGGATCTATGGGAAAGGAGGAAAGGGTCACAGTGTCAGATTGCTCTTTTTTTCCACCTCTCTGGGGCATTCAGCCTGCTCCCATGACTTCAGATCTGATTTCTTCAGATGCCTTTTTCAGTCCGCTTCCCTTCACACCACTGCACATCTCGGTCTCCTGCTCTGAGTCTCCTTCAGGTCTCAGCACCAGCACCAGTTTTAGTCCAGGACAGCACTCACTCTCCAGTGCTTTTAACATCATAACTTTCTCTGCCACATAGTTTCAAGAGGGGTGAATATTTCGGGGCATACCCTTCCTTTCTCTTGCCTAGAATACAGACAAGTTGTGATGCATTTTCCTCTACAATTTTTAAATCATTCAGACTTCCCATTTATACTTCTAGAACTTTCATCTTGCTCTCCTCATCTTATAACTTGATTATCAGGATCTGCTGATTTTTCCCCATCATTTTAACTCAAACCCCTCTGAATTTCCAGTTGGTAATTCCAACATTCATTTTCATTCAGTTCAGGATAAAATTCTCAAATTTTAATAGCATCTCCTCAAAAACACTGGCATTTCAACTTCTATTTATTTAGCCAAGACTTTTCAACATTCCTAATTGCTGAATTTTGTTTAAATTACTTGACTTGCTTTATTTTGAGTAAAACTACCATCACGCTGCATTACCATTCCCTTGCAGGTAGTAGTTCTGCTCGGTGTGGGTCAAAATCTACAGGAAACTACAATTCAGTGTGATGTGGTCTTTACCACATGATGCAGTGGGAAAAGAACGTTGTGTGCATTGAGAAATGTGTGGTAGAGAGAGGGGCCTCACTCAGGCAGAAACAGAGAGCAGCTACTTTGTGCATGTCCTACAGCTGCACGGAGCACTCAGTCGATGCTCGTTCTGGTACCAGGCAACCTGAGGAGCTGGTTGTGGGTTACACAACGGAAAGCACGGGGCTCCATTACCCATTCTTTTCCCCTAAAGCATATGCCATGTTTATAACTGAACAATTTCGAAATGAAATCTCTTACAGCCTTTAAATTAAAAATACAAAAATAATAAAAAAAATGACTGGATCAAACTGACCCTAAACAAAGCCTTTTTCTTTTTGCTGCAGAAAATGTCCATCACTGAAAAGCTGTTTTCTCAACTGCAAAATTATCCTGATGAAAACATCCCAAATCCTCCAGTTCATCTGCCGCAATCATTATTTTCAGGTAGACAATGGTAGGACAAGGGGGAATGGGCTAAAACTGAAAGAGGGGAGGTTTAGGCTGGATATCAGGAAGAAATTCTTCCCTGAGAGAGTGGTGAGGTGCTGGCACAGGCTGCCCAGAGAAGCTGTGGCTGCCCCATCCCTGGCTGTGTTCAAGGCCAGGCTGGATGGGTTCCTGGGCAGTTTGATCTAGTGAGCTAGTGGCTGGCAGCCCTGTCCACGGCAGAGGGGTTGGAACTAGATGATCTCTGAGGTCCCTTCCAACCCAAGCCATTCTATGATTCTATGATTTTTGCTACAGCTTTAGTTTGCACCACTTGATGCTTCATATTTATTTCTTTAACATTAAACACTCTTCTCCATCACTCTGCTCCAGACTGTTACTCTTGTCTGTGATGTCACCCACAACAACCCATCTTTTGTCAGCCAGCCTCCTCATGATTCCCAGGCCCAACCCAACCTGCAAAGCCATGCAAACCTCTAAGCCTGGCTGTAAAACCCATATGATATTTACTGACAATTCGTAAAAAAATTTACTGGTTTTAGAAAGGTTGACAGCAATTTCAGCCACTTCCCTGAAATGGCTAAATATGAGTGCAGTTTTACTCAATTCTTACCAATTCTTAAATTTTTCAACAACATTTTTGATTGCCAAAAACTGACAGCCTGTTCCACAGAATAGTTTAAAAGCTTGAAGGATGCAGTTAAGCTTGTGATTTGAAAACTTTTGGAGATTTTCCTTATTAGAATTGCTATTTCCAACATAAAATATAATAAAAATACGAAGTGTAAGCCAAGAAAAATATAAACATAAATATTAAATCTTCAAAATACAGACTTTGCAGGCAGGCCTGTTCTCCTTTTCAGAATCCTGCATCAAAACTTCTTCTCAATTGTGCACAAGAAAGTGGCAAATCAGTAAATACCAAGGCAAATGCAAGGCAGGAGACAAAACTCCTAGATCCCTCTGAAGCATCACATTCTGAATGTAATTAATAAGTGCAGATGAACAGGCACATTGCTGAGATTGCCACGACCATTCCCATTCTTCTCTGCATTTCCCGTGGTTGCACGGCTGTATATTTGCTGTGTAGGTTAACCCAGGTCCTCCTGCCTCCCAGAGCTCTGGGTGAAGCCTTCTCTTTTGGTTAAAGGTTTCCACCCCTGCTATCAGGCCTGCACTCAAGGATCATTGTTCCTTGGTCCCAGGAAGCACGTGAGCATGTTTTCTGCTGCTGCTGTTGGGTTTGATTCGGTGCAGTGCTGAACACATCTGAGGAACGCCAAGTACCCTCAATTCCATTAACTTCAGTGGGAATTAGAGGGCTCAGCTGTATTTAATATTTTACAGGGTCAGGCTCTGAAAACTGTATTAGCATTCTTAGTTCCCAATAGGCCAAAATTCAGCAAGGCATTTGGTTTGAGACTTAACTGTAAACATGTGAATAGTCCCCCTGATTTCAATATGACTATTCTCATGCTTAAAGTTAAGCATATGCCTAAGTGGTGTGCTGAACTGGGGCCAGAAACTACTGTTTTCAAGTGCTACATGAGTTCACAATAGGCAGACTGTTGGTCTATAATAGCAGTTGCATAATCCCTTTTTCTTATTGTTTTTCTGAAAGACTAACAAGTCTAAAAGACTATGGATGTTTAAAATGCAGTGGCTACAGCACTTGAAGAAAATGGGGGGTTCTGAGGAAGTCTTGGGTATTTCTGCAAAGATATTAATTTACTGTTATTATTGTTATTATTACTGTTATTCCTATGTGAATGCAGAACAAGCACCTATCCCAGAGCCTTGGAGTTTCGCTATTCTTAAAAGAATATAATCCATACAGGAAAGAATAACAAACTCTCTCTGCATGACAGCAAGCATCAGCCAAGTGACAACTAAAAATATCCCACCCTCCCCAGAGACCCTCAGCCTCCTGTACATCTGAAGCCTGCCAGCAGCACTGGAGAGCAGCAGTGACTTATGTGGGCTCTGAACATCCCCACAGTTTGCCTCTCTGGTGCCAGGGCAGCACAGGGGCTGCTGGAGGAGGGTGGGCTGGCACCTCTCACATTTTTGGGATTAGAGGGGCTCCACCTTGAAATGGTGCTGACCCCCAGCAGTCAGCAGCTTGGCTAGCTTGTGTCCTGGATAGGCAGACATGGATCTCAAGCAAATTCCTTCATCCTGGGACATGCCTCAAGATCAGCTCCAGAGATCCACGCTGAGGCCACAGGCAAGCTCCTCTCCTTCCCCCTGTTTTGTCTTCCCCTTCAGCAGGAGGTTGCCACTCTATACCCAACTCTGGCCTCTCCATAACTCTGTGATCTACAAACTTTACAATGCAATTAGCTGGTTGCTGCAAAGGCACCATTAACCAGAACAAGGTGACATTTGAGATGGGACAACTGCTTGCACACACAAGCCCAGAACCTGCTGTTCTCAAGCTGCATCTCTCTTTTTAGACGTTTCACAACCCTTTTTAGCACTCAAGCCTTGGCACACATGCAGCTACCACACCGACGAGATAGCTTGTGGTATTTTCTCAGCTAGGCTGATTGGAAAATGTCCTCTGCCTTTCCTCCAAGCTCTTGTAGGAGGATTATAAAATCAAAGCAACAGCTTAGCCAAAATCCATAAAAACATAATATTAAATCCCAAACAAATCTCTTTTGGCACCCTGAACAGAGAAATGGCATTGAATTTATAAAAGAGGCTCAGGCATGCACTGCAGCACTGGTGAGACACACGGAGGACGAGTGACACGAGCTGGTGGGCAAGGCGGACGCTTGCTTCTTACCTTCCCACCTTCAGCCTTGCCTGGCTTAGTGGTGGGGGCCTCCCAGGCACGGGCACGGCTTCTCTGTAAGCATTCAGGTTGACCGTCGGAGGTGTTTCCTGAGCAGTTTGATGTCTCCAGCTGTGTGGGCACGGGGCTGTTCCACAGCACCATGTGGCTGTACCTGCTGGGGCTGGCTTTCTGCATGACCCTTGGACACCCAAAACACAACGCTGCCGAACACAGACGAGCAACAAACAGAGCTGAGATTTGTCTTTTGCCTTCATTCTGCTTCAGCCCTTCCAGGCGACTCCCGAACCCACGAGTTCTCATCCCCACTCTCACTCCCTCACTGCTCCTTGTGGGCGAGGTCCGGCTCCTGGGGATCCCCCCGCACTACACCCACGCTGCTGCCCCCTCGTGGAACAGGGGCCTAGAGCCGCTGCCGCCCGTGGGCGCCCACCCGTGNGCGGGAGCGCGGGGACAACGCGAAACACCTTTGCGCAGTGCCGCTCTGCAGCGAGCGTGTTTCGGCGTGAAGGCATCCTGGGGGGAAGGCCCCGCTGCCCATTAATCACTTCAGGGTGTCTCAGACGTGGGCAATAACACTGCGGAGAATCCAGGCCCTCTGACACTTCAGTGCAGCATTGGACCATTCAACAATAACAGTCAACACTGCTGATGCCTGTGAAAATACAGATGTGAGCCAGCTGTCTGTCAGGGTGAAAAATGTGTTTGTCTTTTCATTTTAACGTGTTATTTCCCTCTTCGACATTTGCTGCCTTGCTGCCAGGATATCACGTGCTGCCAGCACAGGGAAGATGAACCACGATCAGATGGAGGGCGGGTATCCTTGTCCTGTCTCTGCAATTTTTTTCCTGATCTAAAGCTGAGCACAACATATCTGATTTACTTCCTTCTTTTTGCCCACAGCACCATTTCCAGTATTTATTTCTAGCCAAAGTAAATCACAGAATTATTCAAAAAAGGGTCACAGAAGGGATGAAAGAGAGTGTTTGTGCTTGGGGAGCGTCATCTTGATGTTTAGATTAAGGCAAGAAAGTCTGAGATTAAGAAGAGGAAGTGGAAGTCTATATGAAGGATCAAAAATAACAGGCATAAAATAAGCACATGTTGGGATAACTCGTGCGATGGGCATAACAGTGAAAAAGGATGCAGTTTGCTTGTGAAGAAGAAAGGCAAAAAGGAAGCTTTCTGCCTAGTACGTGGGGCTTCCTCTCAGTTCCAAAATCCACAAGGAGAAAAAGCTGTTTTGTGTCTGATCACAGAGAAATGAGATTCAGGTGCTCTCAGGTAAGGAGCTGTGATGGACATCCCGCCAAGCAAGTGAGGGGAGAGGCAGCATTTTGTGAGCTGCCAGTGGAAGAGGTGATGCTCTCTAGGGATCCCCGCTCTTCAGCAACCTGCTGAGAAATAATCCGAGAGACAAGAGTCTTCATTGATTACAGTAAATGAAACAGCTCTTGAGTGCTTTCCTCAGCAGTGACACGCTGCTCCCCCGTCACATACCGCTGAAATTCCGTGACATGGTTCTGTCCTCAGGTAACTGGCTCTGTCCCGAAACAATTCCTGAGCAGTGCCTGGAGGGAGCAGGGAGCAGCAGCCAGTTCCTGTGGGCAGGGTACAGCCTCTCAGATTGGGAAGGTGACATTAGCCATCCGCTTGGTCGCAGTTTTAGAGAATAGTTGTGGGCACGTTTCATGTGTAGCAAAGCGTATGCAGTGTTCAGCAGGCTCTAGGAATGTACTGATGCCAATCTCTTGACATGTAGGTAAAGAGAAACCAGCAGAGAGAGTAGGGGGAAGATTTCTACAGATTTGGAAGTAAAAGGCTGAAAATACAAAGGTGGAAATTGAGATGAGGGTGACAGTGAAATGACACCATTTATGATCTGCAGGAAAGGGAGCAGAGAGCACCAACATCAAAATGTCCGCCTTCAAGGGGGCAGGCTTTAGTAAATGCAGAGAACAGATAGGTGAGATCTTAGGTGAGGATAGTTTTCAGGAAATAGGAGATAAAGAAAATCAAATGTTTCTTAGTAGAAATAAATAAACCTTTCCAAGGCAGGAGAAGAAGTAGCAATGGTAACAAACTGACTTGGTTAAAGCACAGCTCTTTCTTGGCTTCAAACACCGGAATACGCACACACAGTAGAAACCAGGCTAGACTGCTAAAGAAACACCGCACACAGGTTTGATGTGGGCAAGTGGGAACAAGACCATAGAGCATCAGGAGGGGAAGGAGGTCTTGGAAAGGTGACCCACAAGAAAAGACTGAAATAACACTTTGGTGGAGAGAAGGGGAGACTGAGGTGAAATGACCACATAGGTGTGAGTAAGTTAGGAGTGCTGCAGAGGTTTGGTCTGGGACAGCTGGCTCTGTCTCAGGCAGCTCCCAGGGAAAGGACTGGGGTTAAAACCCAGTCCCATTCCCAGTCAGCAGATTAAATGTGGACAGGCTGAACTAGAGGTTGAAGGAGTTTGCTAGAACAGATACAAGCTGCTACATTCCGGTTGCCCCAGTGCCAGAGAATGATCCCCAGCACATTCAATTTCCTACTATAAATCTTGCTAATAAGGCTTCAAAAAAAAAAAAAAAAAAAAAAAGCAACTTCAGTGGGGAAGTAATCGCCTGTTTTCCATCACCTACAGATTTAGAGTAAGAAAGAATAGGTGCAGTATGCAACAAAGGACCTTTAAGCTGGACATAATTAAAAATATTTGGAAGCACTGGAATACATTGCCTTCAGAAAGGCTCCATCACTGAAGGTTTCTGAGGACAAGCCAGGTAAACACCTGGGAGTAGTGCCTGAGGAACAGTAGGCCCTTTCTCATGGCAGAAAGATGGACCAGATGTCTCTTTCTTTCCCCTCCACTGCTATTTTTTGCTTCTTTCAAAAGGAAATAAGGATAAGCAGCTAACAAGTTACACTTCTCCTGTTCTGTTCAGTGAGAAGCAGGATCTCCTGCTAAGGGGCTTTCCTTCATCATTTGCTCTCATGATATTTCCATGCATGAATATAGGATCATTATGAAATTCCTCAGAAATTAATTGCACTGATTTAGCCTTCCCAGGAAGTGCACCATAATTTACATGGACACTCTGAGGAGCTACTTTTTGTTCACTATTCATCATTGGTCTTCTAGAAATAGTGTTTTTGTGGCAATTTTGACAAAGATCATTGATATAAAGAGCTCAGACACCCCGAGGACCTCACAATCAGTGCAGATAGGTCTAACCAAGAACTGATTACACTGTTGAGGTTAAAAAGCACCCATAAACTACAAACAAAGTTACTGGAGCAGATATCAGGGAGGCAACTGCTGAGATCTGAACTAAAAGTGCCTTCTTTTTATGTTTTAGAGCAGCTCTACTGTCATCATGAGGAGCAATTTAAGCCAAGGCCTTTTCATACCTGGAGAATGATTTAAGTGACACAGGAGCAAACAGAGACAATCCATCAGCCAGGATGGATATGTTGTCTGAAGACCTGTGAGTTGAAAAATAACCTTTGGTTTTGTTGTCTAACAGAACTGTTCACCAGCATAAATACACGTAAATATCTTTGACAAGGACAACGATGTCCAGTCTGTTTCCATTCATTTTAGTTCAAGGAGGAAATAATTCCCCCTGGAACCCAAATCCTCCGGATCGCTTAGGCTCCATGACAACCTGCATGGAGGAAGTGGTGCTGGGGTAGCTGGCTGCTCTGTTTCATTTTTTAGAAGTCAGATGAAACTATCTTGACATTCCTGAAGTGAAATGTAGCCAGAAGTTTCTTCTCCATGAGACACAGAGATTTTTTCCTTTCAGTGAGAGTGAAATCTTTTTTGACATGCAGTAATGTCACGCAAAATGGAAATCTTGAATTTCCAGCCACTCCTGGCTGGTTGAAAGCTGCCTGTGCTATAAAAAGACAAAATAGCTTGGAAGAATTATAGCCACCTCAGGACAGGGACACAAACATTGTGGCTCAGAGGTTAACACTTGCTCACTTACTCCCTTTGGCTTTCATGGATGTTTTGGTGCCCTGGTGCCACAATTGCCTTTGGAGATGCTTTTCTGAATGATTTATTCTTAGTCAAACAAGAAAGCTACCGCAAAGGCAGGTGTGGGACTAATTTCCAGTTACAAAACAAGGAAAGTTATGTATTTGTTTTCCTGTCCTTCTGCTCTGCAGTGATGGTGGGACCTAAAGCAGTGTTTCCATTCAGTTTCTGTGGTTTACTAATCATCAAATTCTCGTACAGACTTTGTGTCCTGAGCCAAGATTCCCCGCTAACCAGCCCGAAACATCTTTGCTCCTGAGATGAAATAAGGTCAGATTCATTAAGTCCAGACTGGCCGTCAGGAAAACATATAGATACTCGTTTGAAAAGAAAATGCCTACAATTCCTTCAGCCCAGATAATTTACTCCCTGCTAAATATCGCATGATGCAAATGCACGTAATTCACAACAGTTTCACGAATCAGAGCTTCAGAAGGCTGATTAACATCCAGCAGGACACATGCCATGGGCCAGGATATGGGGGAATGGTACAAGAAGAAACTGTGTTGATGATTTCAGGTTCTGCTGATGCTGAGAAATACAGATGAATAAAGCTACTTACACACCTCTTCAAGCAGAATATTTCACCAATTACTTCTTTGCCAAACAGAAAGTGCCTTGTATTTTCAATGGTGCAACCATACTACTAAAGTAATAAGATAGTATGTATTGATTTATCCCTTTTCCCTTTATGCATTTTTTAATGGCAATCACAGGATAAGTAGGATGAAAAATATAATTCAAACTTTTGTATTATATTGTTGATGGAATTTTTCCTGCAATATATCCAGATGAGTTGTATTTTGATATTCAGATCATTTGAGGATTTTCTTTTTTTCTTTGGGATATTCATGTAGTTCTTTCCTTCTACTCATAGATATTTTTTTTTTTTTTTAAGCAGTGGGCCTGCTGGTTTGGATAATCTTTTCTTTTCTGAGTCTGCCAAGCTGAAATTCTTTACAGTACCACAGTGCCATGGTGCTACTTCACCATGGACCTAGTGCTAAACAGTGCTCATAAACAGAAGCCTTAGGACAGTCTACATATACAAAAAAAAAAAAAAAAAAAAAAAAAAAGTATAAAAAACCACATGCCTGATTCTCCTCTGTGAACAGAAGAATTGAAAAATTAATGTTATGACTGAACATCATTTGGAAGAAAGTTTCCTTGATGTGCGGTTGTCAACATACTGGACAGAGCTGTTTACTGGTTTTAAGTACACAGGGGGGAAATATTTGCAGGTGATATTTATCTGTTTTGACCTGCCAAGAATTCAGGCTAGACCCTTAAAATCTATTTCAGCCACATATCTTTTCATCCTAGGCATCTTTTTAATTCTAATATATCTTTTAATTGTAAAAGAAATATAATAATAATGGTCTCTAATGAAAAAACACTCACAGATTGGGCACTGTGTTTGAAGTGAGAAGTGTTATGGGCAGCTACCAATATTTAGTGAAACAATCAGCCTAAACCCATTTTTAATTGAAAAAAAAAAAAAATTAAAGTGGAGGGCTTATTTATTTATCTGCATACACTATAATCATGCATAAAATAATTACAGAGAATACTTTCCAAGATATGTTTAAAGTGTTCTCACTGATGCTGCATTAAAGAGACAAAGAGACATCCCCCTTATATGAAAGAGCAGTCCGATGAAGATACATCTCCATACCAAGCTCATACACCACCAGCACAGGACCGGAAAGCTGCTTCGTCCTTCAGTGGCCAGCTTGGAAGCCTTGTTTCAGTGTCTTACTGAAAGCCCACTGGAATGAACAACGGTGATTTCAGGGGTCCCTGGATCTGGCCCCATGCTGGCCATCCACCAGCCCTAATGCCTGAACTAGGTCTGTGGTTGGCCATGGAGGTGCAGAAGTGCTCCTCAGCAGTGCCAGTGTGCCTGCTGAAAATCTGACAGTGTCTATGGAGGGCCATGCATGCAGCAGTTAACTAAGAATGAAGACATCTGCAGTCGTGATGGCTTGGCTCTACCTCTGATAGACTCAACAGCCTTGGTGGTTTTCCAGAAAAATAAAAAACAAAGGAGTTGCTTCAAGGAGTTTTTTCACCAACCACTTGTACACCTCTGAGGCTCTCCAGACTTCAATCACATCTCTGTAAATCAAGATATGCAGCGCATGTCAACAAACTCAGAGAAAAACAAGTTAAAAAGGGACTGTACAGGAGGTATGAAAGGAAGAAAACACACGTAATGGTGAAAAAAAAAGCTAGATTAAAATCGGTTATGGCAATGGCATGTCTGGAGTTGTGATTATGTCAGTGTTTGCCAGTACAGTTGCAATAGCGCAATTTCTTATCACTATTTGGAGAGAGACACAGAAGAAAATGGGATTGTGTAGGATGTTAGAAGAGAGAAAAGTAGAATAAATGGGGTATTGTAATAAGGCATTTTAAGTTGAAATATACAGAAACTTTCAAGATAATTAGATTTGTTAAATCATGAAAAGAAGAGCAGACCTAAACTCTGCGAAGTGTGCACTAGAGAACCAACCAGTGTTGGCAGAACAGTGGAATAGAGTAGCTCACAGATTTGCTTTCTGTATCTGTTTTCTCCTATTTGGTAATTTGCAGGCTGGACTTAGGCAATCCTGTAACTCTGGCCTGTTTATTCAGAGTTTTCCCAGTTTACCCAAACTGCCCTCTCTGGGAAGCCACCTGGCAACGTGCACACATTCAGAGCTACATGGTGCTTTCTTGTCCTGCCTGGAAATGCCACAGAAACCACCTCTCCAGGGACCTCAGTACTCACTCTTCCCATTCCTTGATGGGAAACAAGCTTGATGGTGGGGGAAACTGAAAGCCAGAGTCATTAACAGCTCTCCTTGCTTAGAGAGTAGGAGCTCTGCACAGGCAGAGAAAACTCCCCATCGCACAGACCAGCTGCTTTCTATGGGCTTCAGGTTCAAAAGCCTTTGGAGGCACTGGGTCAGGGTCAGCCTCAGCACAATGAGTCATTACACCAAATCAGACATTTTTCCACATTGTCAAGGCATTGTTAGTTCTTGCTCAAGGAAAATGCCCCTGGAGAGCAACAAAGGTCCCTCAGCTGTCCCACTCAGCTGGGACTCATGGTTTATGGGGCCAGTGCTTCTTCCAGGTGTTGCCTCTGTGACCTCATATAACTCAGCAAGGGCTTGGCTTCTTCAGAAGTGCTCACCCGGCTGCAATATATACTCATTCACAAGTGGTGGGATGGCCAGTGTGACTGAAAACCAGGCCTTCATCTCCCTGTGCCTTATTTTCCCAGCACTACAGTAGTAATTATATTTGCTAGGCAGGGATAGCTGCACCCATGTGTGGTGATTTAACCCACGATAGCTCCCAACAGTCGCTCACTCACTGTCCCCCCAACCCAGCAGCAGGGGATGGAAGGGGCCATTTTGGTCTGGTGTGGGGCCCTGCTGGCTTCCTAGGGGAGCAGCTGTGCAGCATCTCCTTGCATCAGCCACACATCTCACTGATCGCCTTCAACCCCAACCCCAGAGCTCGGTATGGACCAGATCCAGGTACTTGAGCGGTTTTACAGCTTGTGTGGTTTTACAGCTCCATGCTGCCCCAGGCAGACTGTTCCCTGGACTCAGACAAGTGAGTCTGAAGCTGACTTAGCACATGTGGGTGATGCCACAACCCTATCTTCCTGCTTCAGTACAAACCTGGCCTCTGGTTTTGCATCAGCCATGTAGACTGCTTCAGTGCTAGCTGTGCGGTGACCCTGCCACACTCATAGTTTAACAAAGTTTGTTCAAATAGCTGCAATAAAAGCCAAATCTCTCTTTAAATGTTACAGCCCGTGGCAGACCCCTGATTAAGAGTCAGAGGAATATCACAAAGAACACGAAGAGAACGGGGAAACGGATTTCACCCCAGTTACAGCTCTGATAGTGTTCTTTCCTTCTAGCTTTGCAAAATTCACTGGACTATGTCATCACAAGGAGTGTGATGAACTGCCACTAGCAATGCCCTGCACCACCCCACTGCCCTACTGCTCCCACCTGTACTGGAGCAGGACCCCTGCCCAGTGCCAGATCACTCTGCCAAAGCCTCCAGCACAGCTGATGAACCCTCACCCCTGGCTTTCCAAAGTGGCCACAGGACTCAATAATACTTAAGGCCGTAATTTGAACACTGAAAATGGCAGGGCCTCAGTTGGAGAGGAAACAGTGAAGCAGGAGGAATGGCCATCTCCATATAGATGATGAGAGATAGATTACATTCAACAGGAAAAAAAAAAAAAAAAAGAAGAAGAAGAAGAAAAAGAAAGAGAGGGAAAAAAATAATCACAGAACAACAGAGAGGTGGCTGGAAACCTTGGAAAACCCCCAACTCAACAGAACATCAGTATTTTGAAAGTCCCAGCCAGGGAGCAGGACACAGATACCATGCAGTAAAGTGCTGCCAGACATGTTGGTTATTGATTTTTCTGAAGATCCCACCTGAACTGAATGTGTGGACTGAATCCCAATGAGAGTCCCAGATGGAGTGGGCAGTTGTGGAGGCAATGGACTTATTACTCTTTAGGACTCAAGGGACCAAGATAGGTTTTTACAAGCAGCTAAAACGAAGAAAGAGATCATATGGGAAGGTGCTAGGCTCCTATTGTTTCCGGACATAAGTCCTATAACCCAGGGCAAAAGGGAAGAATTAACTGTGGTTAAAAAGAAAAAGAGAGATTTGAGATATAAAATGTGTCTGCATCAGTTTCTCTGGCTTGCCAAAGAGCACGGTTCACAGTGAGAAACCCAGCATCTCTGGGGGTGTGGAGGCAGCATAGACATCTCTGTCAAAAGCATTTGAGACAAAGAAACTCCACTAACACTCTCTGCAATGTGCCACATCCCCACTGCTCCCACATCCCAGTGGGTAATGGAGGGGGACTGAATGCTGGCACCCCTTGGGAGTAGGAGGAAGGTACTTATTAGTGTTTGTTTCCTTTTCCTTTGTCCTTCTCTTGTGTCATCTCTTCTTTGATATCATTCTACTACCTGTGTAGCAAAAAGTACCTGCAACCGCTGGCTGGAGTTTTAGGATGAGCACATCCAGCCCATCACAGAAAGTTAACAGTACGTGGAGTGATGTAATCTCTGTACAAACACCACACATACAGTTATCTATTTTGGCATTTTCATCCACCTACTGAATGTTTCATGTGTTAAGAAAGAACATCAGTCACATCAGAGTCCCCCCACAGTTTCAAGTAGGGCTGAGTCCAGGAGCCCAGGCAATATCTCCTTTGGACAGCTCCGAAATTACCCTTGAGCAGTATCGGCCCAGGTGCCCAGCCAGGAATGGACTTGTGGGTCTCCCCATCTCTCTGGAAAAGCAGGAGTTTCTGAAGGGGGAGAAGCACAACTGCTCTCCCTTTCCCTGCAAGGAAGTTTGAAGACCATTGCTGGTTATGTGCCCCCGAAAGCCCCTGGCTCCAGGAGGAGCCAAAAATCTAAAAGAGAAGCTGTTGTGAAGCTGAGCAGGTGGGAAGGGGGTCAAGCGTCAAGGGCACAGTATCTTGCCCTGTTGCTGGGGGTGGAGGACCTGAGATGTATTCCAGGGCTCTGGCAAAACACAGGCATTTGGAAGAATTTGTGCTTGATGTGTCTCCATCCCTGCATATGACAGCAGGGGAAGGAGGGTGTGCAGAGAGCACTGCTTCTGTGATCCCAAATTAGCGGCTTCTGGTTTATCCAGCTTCAGCCCCTTACACACATGAGAACAGCTTAACCCCTGCCAAGAGATCTGCCACCTCCAGCAGCTGCTGCTTCTGAAAGCACTCCAGGAACCACCAACCCTCCTTTCTCCTTTCTCTTCTCCATACAATCCCCTTATCACAAGAAACAGGCCAGAAAAAAAAAAAAAAAAAAAAAAAAAAAGCAACACAGGAACTGCTATCTTTAACTCTGTTGATTCTACAGATTTTCCAGACAGTGATGGCCTTTCCACCATTAGAGGCTGGGCTTGTATCCCCAGTTCTTGGGAGTACATGCAAATATGTGGAATCAAAATAACACGAATGCCACCTGCTAATAATACCCATTGAAACACATCAGCATTTGACTGCCTTCTGCTTAACTGCTTTCTTTTCTTTAGCAAATGTATTTTGCTGTTATTCTCTAGATTATAGTGCAATAATGAGTGAGAAAAGAGGTTACTCCATACAAAGAGATGCTTAGCTAGAAAATAAATCAACAAATCAACAGATAAATAAAAAGTCATCCTACATTAAATAAAGATGTACTGCCACCTCAAGTTACTGTCTGTTTCTACTTTGACTGCAGCGTTTCCTTCAGACCATTCTGTCAACTATGTAAAGGTTGAGCTGGCGGCTATTGCTTCCAAACATGGTGGGGACCCAGGAGACACCCAGTGTCCTTTCCTCCTGGTTCCAGAGGAAGGTTAACTGGGAGGAAAAGAAGGAGAGAAGGAGAGAAGGAAGGAAGGAAGGAAGGAAGGAAGGAAGGAAGGAAGGAAGGAAGGAAGGAAGGAAGGAAAGAAAAGAAAGAAAAGAAAGAAAAGAAAGAAAGAAAGAAAGAAAGAAAGAAAGAAAGAAAGAAAGAATGAAGGAAGGAAAGAAAGAAAGAAAGAAAGAAAGAAAGAAAGAAAAAGAAAAGGAGGTGGGGAAAGGAGAGTTTCTTCTTCCCAATATCCTGCATTCTTGTAATCTCTTTCTTTCTCTTTAAAACAGCTCTTCAGTTTGGAGGGATATTAAAAATAGAAGAGTGTTAGATTTGGCAATAAATTAATGTCCAGATGAAGGGAAAACAATTACAAATTGGAAACAGATTTATTCACACTCAGTGCATTAATGAAAACGTTCAAAAAAAGCTAAACTGGGTATACTGTGTGGAAAAAAATAATGGCCCAGCAGGTCTACTTTTTATTAACAACTCATCAGTAAGCAGGTTGTAATTCATAACAAAGAATTTACCCCAAGGAACACCACAGGACTGTGAGCTTTTTAGTTTCCTAAGAAAATACATATGTTGTTCCACTTGGTTTCCTTTCAATAAAACCCACCAGTTAGCACTTCATTTTCGAGCTGTTCTGACAAATCAGGTGAGTTAGTTTTGTAGAAAAAAACAGAAGCCAACTTTTCAGCTGAGAATTTTAGGGAATTTTTTAATAACTTAAATAAATTTCCCAAATGGCAAGGAAGCATGATAAAAGGCTGAGAAATGAGTTTGTTTGGAACAGCTTGAAAGAATTTTTATTTTAATTTACTTCATTAATTTTTCCTGAGGAAATATTTAGAGATACATCCCTTATTGCTAAGGTATGTGCTTGAGACAAAAGGAATTTTTATGATTTTTGTTGTATTTTTATAGTGTCCTGAAACCTGATTAAAGATACTGATGAAAACCTGCCCACTAGATCGCTGCTATGCGCAAGGCCAAGAATTGAGGCGCCAAGAATCAGTTTTGTGAAGGTCACTGTAATGTGACGTGTCTCTTACAACATAAAAGTCATGCATTACTTTATCCAACTGCCTCTATCACCTGCACAGAGTAAAGCACTCTTGAAAGAAAAAAATAATCAAGGGGGCAAGTAGAAAAACTGAGAGAATTATGTGAAGTGCAATGAAAGTAAAAGGACCTGAGGTGTAAAACTGGTAGAGATTTAAATAAATCACTCCAGCTTAAACTATTGTAGCGCAGTGCTGGTCAGGACACACACACAATGTTCAGCCTGGGTTCATCTCACAGAGGTACTGGACCTGCCAGCAGTGTTAGCTCCAGGCTCTGATGTTCCCTCCTGGTTCTACCAGCACCTGTTACAGCTGAGCAGGATCCTCTGTTTGGTCGTTTCTCAGAAGGATGAGGTCAACCTTTCCAATACTGTGTTACTGCACTCAGTCTTTCTACATGATTTGAGAAAAAAAGAAGTAGAGCATAGATCTGGCACACAGCTACAGGAGATTACTGAGACTTTTCTCATCAACTTATCATTTCCTACACATTGTGTATCAACCAAGCAAAATGAACTACCTGCTCCAGGATTTCCAACAATTATATCAGCATGTTATTTGAGATACAGAGGAGACTGGTTTCCTATTTATTTATCATTCCTAACTTGGCTATAGATGAGCACTGAAAAAAAAAATCAAGGACTATTAAGGAACATGGTACTTACATGGAAAGAGTCATTATAGCCAACTGAATAATTACACTGAGTAAATGCAGTTGGAAATTAATCCTAAACCTTCTCCAAACGGAGAAACAACTGGAGCTGAGATTCAACAGCTTCTCTTCCATCTGCTGTGTCTCTGACAAACATCCAACCATCACTGCCTCAGGTTCAAATCACAGAGACCATCAGCTTAGTGGAAGAGAAATGCACAACTGCTTGTTTCAGAAATGCTGAGACATGGGAGTGTTGGTTCATGTGTCACCGCAGTAACTTGGTAGGGTCAACAGGAGCTCCAAGAGCACCTACAGCAGCTGGTAAAAGTCTCTGTGATGTATGTGTAGATTATAAATCTCACATGAATCAATCCAAGTGCACTCTCAGACTCAACAGCAATCTTTTAGAAGGACTGACTCTCCATAAAGCTGCTTAAAGCAGTAAGATCCTCCCTGGCAGATGATAATAGAGTATCTCTAAGGCAGCACTTCTAAACCTTTACTTCCAGACCCACTATGCAAGATCCAGCTGCAGAGATGGAGAAGTCTAGCTGTGCCAAAACCAACCTATTTCTGAGACTGTCAGGATAGAGTAGGACTTGAACATTGATATTTCCAAAGCACTTCATCTGAGAAATACTAGTCAGGCAAGGACTTAATGCTTAGAAACCTCTGCTGTGACATACAAATGGAAACAACTCCCTCCCTTTTCCCTTACAGTAGGTCTGGGCCATGGTATCCTCTGTAATTAGAGACAGTTTAAGTGCTTAAGGATGCAGCTCATAGCCTGGAAAGTGTAGGGAGCTGAAGTATTTAGGTACACGAAATCACTGCAAGATTAAAATACTTATTGTGTTCATCCACTTTTAGCCAATATCCAATTTGTAATCTGTCCAGAAAAAAATGAGATCATATATCTGCTACTCAAATTATTTTACTATCTGCCAAAGAATGCTTCTGGGAAGGGTTATTCTTCCCAGCAGAAATGTAGGAAATAAGTTGGAAAACATTAATTCATATTAATAAAAAAGGCCTGTGAAGACAACAGCTGTTTGATCCTTAGATAAACTGTAGACAGTTTTCACTATTTAAGTCGTTGTGAGTGATGTACTGTAGGTTTATGGGGAAAAGAGGAGCCAAGAAAAAGAGAAGAAGATAAAAAAGCCTGGAGAAAATATTTGCTTGCATACTTTTTGTAGGAAAATATAAATGTGGCTAATGAAATAGATTTGTTTAGATACTCTGTAGCTCTCCCTCAGGGATCTGGAGGAGATATTTTCCACCGATTTCTGAGATCACTTCAGCAAACACTGCCTGCATTCTGCAGCAGGACCCTTATGGGGATGGTTTTTAACATCTAGGTACCTTTAAAACAAAACCTGACCAGAACCCTACTGAAATCGAAAGCAGAAACCAGCACACAGGTTGTCTGCTCCAGGGAGACGCAGCCATGCTGGGAACATGAGGGTGGGCACAGCCCCTCTGAGTGTTCTCCAGCAGTGCCTCATCCAGGGCTGGGGTGGCCTCAGCTATGTCCGCAGTGTGGGGTCTCCAGAGAGATGAGAGTGAGCTTTCCTCGGGTCTTGGTCAAGAGAGAGAGGGGAATCATGCTGCAGGTTTCTCCAGCTTGAGATCTGAGTAGAAAGGCTTCCTGTCTTCCAGTTCTGCGGGTGAAACCGGCCCCAGTGTTCTCTTTGCATTTTAGTGACCTAAGTGCCTTGGATATAGAATTAACTGAATATCTCATAAAAATTAAGTCTATATCAAATGTAAAGCACTCTGTTTGGGGCTGTTTTCTCCCCATAATTCCAGAATTAATATTTATTCCCTGGTGTCCCCACCTGACCCCTCTCCTCATAGCCTGGCAGAGGCGAGGGCTCACCTGCAGATCCTCACACAGGGACAGACCAGGTGACTTGAGGGACCCTCTGGGAGCCTGTTGATAAGAGTTTGTCAGTGGAACAGACATCTCACTGTGGCTCCCATTTACAAGCTTCTTAAACTAGCTTCTAAACTAGCTTTTAACAAAGAAAATGTGTTAAAGTACCAATAAAACTGCTCTAATAAGCCCTCCATAGCAAGCTCCTAATTGAAGCTCATAAAGAGAGCTCTAAACAGTATTTAAAGTGCAAAGAAAACATATTGGTCCTCAATGCAAACAAGTAGATGTGGTGCTGATGCTTTTTATTTGACCAACATGAAAGCTGCATAACACAAAAATGTAGGTGTGGGATGTGTGTGGTTAGAAAGTTGGTTATTGGACTTACAGGCAGGTTTAAAACCTCTCTCTACAACAGGCAGGCACACACAACAGCACATACAGCCTGCCTGCATCCAGAAACTTATCTAACTACCTTTTTCACTTAGACCCTTTCTTACACTGAGGTACCTGCATATGGAGGACAGTAGCATTTCTTGCTGCTTACTGATTTATTTCTGCATTCCACCTACAGTAATTTATGCTTCTCCTCTGGCTGGACCTGTGCCACAATTCAGGCCCTTAGTGACAGCACAGAAACTTAAATTACTCTGCAACATGATGACAGCTTGCCGTGACTCTTCTTGACTTCTGCAAGGCATCCACTTGCTGACAACATCTTGAGAGTCTGCTGTGAGAGCTTGTCCATGAGACAGCCGTAAGGCTTCTCCACATCTACAGGTTTCTGTATGGCCTAAGGGAAGAGAAGGGCACAAAAATGAGAAAGAGAAAGGAGAGGAAAGGGAAATTACATTCAGGAATGGTGCATGTTGGAGAGAACAGACCAACTCGTGGCAACCCGTCTTGCCTCACTGCAACACCTGTACCTTTGGGAAGCAAGCTTAGAAGTAAATATATGCTCCTCCTGGTTGTATATCCAGCTACGACCTCTACAGAACTGATCTGCAACCAACAATTAATCGCTTTGGTCCTCCAGATACTGCTACGCTTGCTCCTGCTGAAGGCAATAAAATTAGGGTGGCAGGGTATCAAATGTCCTGTGACCAGGACACATTGGGTGTCTTCAACTCAGGACCCTGCATGCAATGCTAAAGCAGGTCAGAAATCTCTGGTTATCTCCAGAGTCAGAGCAGCCCGGGGTTCCCTTGGTGCTCGGAAATTGTGCAGCCACATGTGGAGGGGAGTCTGGTGGCGTCAGGCAGAGTTTAAAAAAAAAAAAAACATGAGATGAAATTTTGGGATCAAAGGAGAGGAAATAAAAGACTTTGAAGATGGGGGAGGAGGGAAAAGTAAATCTTAGAAGACAGCATTAGATCAAAAAATCTTCTGAAAGAACACTCAAACCTTGTACAGCATATTTAGGCTGTAAGACTGATGCATCCAGTGGTGTCATCTCCCAGTCTCAGTCTTCCCCCTGCTTTTCTCAAGACAAAGCTGCACTGACATCCATTGTGCTGCTGATGAAACACTTGTGGTTTTTGCCTCAAGTAATTCACTGGTTTTCACAAAAACTAAAGGCATTTTTAATAGGGAAAAGCTGTCATTTCACCGTGCTAAGCTGTTTCTGCCATAAAAAGGTGTGATTTCACTTCCTGCACATGTGTGAAAATTTAGGATGTGTTCCAGTATAAAAGAACATGTTGCCACATGAAAAGCTGTGTTTTTTAACAGCATTTGCAAAATCTCACCCTTGACCAAATTTGTCAGTTCTCACAAAATCTTAAAGACCAGACTGTGGCATGTTTTTCTGAATGCACAGAAGTGTTAAAAAACTGCACTGGTGGGAGAAAAAGAAAAGAAAAAAAAAAAAAAAAAAAGAGAGAGAGAGAAG
This sequence comes from Alectura lathami, assembly GCA_013399715.1. Classification (NCBI taxonomy): domain Eukaryota; kingdom Metazoa; phylum Chordata; class Aves; order Galliformes; family Megapodiidae; genus Alectura; species Alectura lathami. The sequence goes on from VXAV01011520.1 coordinate 204,628, forward strand.
TAAAACAAAAAAGAAAGGAAAAAAGAGAAAGAGAAAATAAAAAAAAAGAGAGGTAAAGAGAAATAAATAGAGAGAGAAAGGAAGGGAGAAATGAACGAGAAAGAGAAGAGGGGAGGAAGGAAGGAAGGAAGGAAG
>VXAV01011520.1:204830-217755 GCA_013399715.1 Alectura lathami
AGGAAGGAAGGAAGGAAGGAAGGAAGGAAGGAAGGAAGGAAGGAAGGAGTGAATTGTCCCATATCTGCAGAGGCTTGACACAGTTGTAAGTGAGGGATTTACCAACACTTTCAGTGGTGTAAAGATCGTCTGCCTCAGGCAGAAGCTGTTGTCCCTGTAAGAATAAGAATCTCTGACCCTGGGATTCAACAGGAAGCAGTGTTTTTGGGTTGATGGTTGGACTATATGATCTTAGAGGCCTTTTCCAACCTTTCCTGCCTGATTCTATGATTCTATTAAACAGGAATCTCAAGACCATCAGATGTGGTCTGCTAGAAAAGAAGGGGAAGAATATTCCCTGCCAGGTGTGTTGCCCACTTGAGGGATACGGCAGACCTCTCACTGCACCCAGAACCCTGAGGATGGAACAGAAAGTTCCAGCGCACAACACCAACAAATCTGTAAGCTTTCCTAACATCAGTCAAACACATCTTGGGAGGCCAGACTTCCAAACCTCTCCATCATCTACAGAACGTTCAGGTTAGACTGGACTGCACATACAGAATGAGACTGAGAGAAGAAACAGTCGACTGAAGCTCTCCAACCACCAGTACATCCTATGAAGTTATCATAATCCCAAAATGCTTTTTTGTTTTCAGCTATGAAGCTAGAAAGATTAACATAAAAAAGATTCATTAAATTATTTGAGTACTGAAAATTGAACACATGTAGAGCACACAGAAGCTAATGCTGTGGTTTTCCCCACATTGAGTGAAAAATAAAATAGTGTAGTAAGAATGGAAATTGCACATAACCAGTTCTTTGTTTACTTCAACTTACCCTATACTATTTGATCCCTGTGTACTCTATATGGCCCACAGTATATTCTTGTGTGTCTTGGTAGCACTCAGATGTAGTCATTAATCCTATATCCTAACCAACTTCACTGTGTAGCTTCAGAAGTTACCTAAGACTGTGAGAGGATCAAGACCTTGCAATGAAGTTCACCAAAGTCAGCAAGAAACGCTCCATTTCAGTTAGAATTGTGAGTACTGATGAAAACTGAAGTCACCAGAGAGCTTTGGATCAAGCCCTGAACTGGCTGTCTCCAAAACAGGTGCATAACAGAGTGACTAACTCTAGGGCTGAAGTCAATTAGACTCACTCAAGTTTGGTCTGTTAGTCATCCTTTTGATCACTGAATCTGGCAGAGAAGTATAAGTGCTAATTTTTACCCTGTTCTTCAGCTGTGAGGGCAGGGGAGGCTTCTCTCAGCATTGAAGCAGAAAAGTTTCTCTAGACTTCTTTCTTCTCTGTCCCACGCATTATTAGGATTTGTGCGAGAGGATAGGCTTGTAGCTGCAGATGTTCAGATCAAGTGCCGAGGAATGGCTTCCCAAAGGGCACTGCGGGCAGAGCTTCCGGATATTAAAGGAGAGCAAGCTGATATTAAGCCAACATAAAGCCGAACAAGAAATGGCACAGGGCTAGGCTCAGCACTGCAGTGCCTGAACTTTCACGCACTCCAGCTGGAGACCTCAGATCCTCAGCAAAAGCAGCTGGAGAACAAGTTGGGACAGGAGCAACAAAAAAAGTTCTGCATAAACAGGCTCAGCTTCACGTCTGAATACGGTGCGGAGAAGAGCATGAAGAAGTGTGCCTGAAGGACACCATGCTTTCTTCCATGAAAGCATTAAAACATCTTAAGCTCCTGATCTCTTGGCAGTTGCCCTATTCACCCTGGTCTTCCTGACCTCTCAGATCCCCAGGCGACAGTGGGGAGGCGACTGGTGTGCCAGTTCCTGGGTGGCCGACCTGCTTCACCAGGAGCAGGATACCCTTGGTGAAGCCATGGGAGCTGCACGAGGGGAACCTGTGGCTGATGCATCCACACAGGATAGAGTCAAGCAGTCCCCACCAGCTTCCTTCCTCATCTCTCCCCTCTAGAAACTGCCTGGCACAGCAGTTTCCAACTCCTCAGTTGGACTTTCTCTTAAATAAAAATGCCCTTGTTCCACAATAATCAACTCCACCTTTTACAGGTGGAATATTCATTATTCCTGAACAAAGTTTTATCCTTTGAGATAAATAGTTTTATCCTATGGGTTAGTTTTCTCATGTGAGAGAATATGGGAGTTATCCTGGCACTGTTGAATCATATTAGAAGTGCTCTAGCAGAAGCAATATTTTAGATTAAGTAAGCCAGTCAATTTTGTGTGCAGGGATAAGGCCTAAGACCCACAATAGATACAATCATCATGAACCTGTTTCCCAAAACAAAGTTAAAGCAGATTCAAGGATTACTTATGGTAATGAACATGTGATTTTGCATTAAGACACAAGATACAATTTGCCTCATAGCAGTGAAGCTTTTATTGGTAGAAATATAAACTGATTTCCTGTGCCTTAGCATAACGATGTGTACTCAAACCCACGTCAGCTGGTAACCTCAGATCACAGCTGTCCCTGTGGGACCGAAGCACTGAATGTCTTGAGGATGGCATCAATACAATATTGAAGGCTCAAGCTGCTGGATATAAGCCAAAGAACATAAATTAAGAAACATTTTACAATCTAAACATACTGGAAACGGTATGCAGATCTGACCCTTTTCAGGGTGATTTGAAAAGCACATGGTTTTCGATTATTTTAATGGATTAAGTATTTTACTGAGCCATTTGCTTTAGCAGGTTCTAATCAAATTTCAAAGAATAGAAGTCTAATATTTTTAAATATTAATCTACTGCAGGATAAATCAAACAGTTCATAGAGTGAAACTCTGGCCCTGCTGAAATCAGGAGTTCCTCTTTTGGAAAATCCTGTTGACTTCCAGAGTGACAGGATTTCCTCCACTGCCTTGAGAAAGTACTCCCAAATTGGTTAAACATGGCACACTTTTCTTCTAACTGAAGGATTTAGGAAGAAAAGAATCCAATGTATTTTTGCCAAAAAAGGTATGTCATATATGGTCCTTTATAACAGAGAAGGCAGAAGTGACTAAGATAAATTCCCTGGCATTTACATTATATGTCTATATTGTTCTCATGTGTGATTGGTTCTAGGAAGAATCTTTATCATGCAGTGTCTGATAAACTTCACAGGGCTGCGTGAGTCTCTTCCATACCTACCAGTCTCCATTCAGTTCATTGTCACTGCATGCACCCAACCCTGGCAGCTGAAAGGCTCCATGTGTAATACAGACAATGCTGCTACACTCTGAAGTTAATGGATCCATTACCAGCAACTGCTGGTGTAATTCAGAGATTCACAGAATATCCCGAGTTGGAAGGAGCCTATAAGGGTCATTAAGTCTAACTCCTGGCTCCACATAGGACCACCCAAAATCCAAACCCTGTGCCTGAGAGCAGTGTCCAAATGTTCCTTTAACTCCAGCAGCTTGGGTCCATGCCCACTGCCCTGGGGAGCCTGTTCCATGCCCACCACCCTCTGGTGCAGAACCTTCTCCTAACCCCCAGCCTGATCCTTCACTGACGCAGCTCAGTGCTGTTCCCTTGGGTCCTGTCACTGACACCCAAGAGAAGGGATCAGAATTGCAATGGGCAGGTTGCTACTGCAAATGCGTGTCCTTCAGACCTCTGTGTTTCTTCATTGACAAAGCGTCTCCTGTTAGGAGACAGAGAGAAGAGGAAGTCACAGGCATAGGCAGAGTGGTCAAACTGTGGGGTACTACCAGGACTGGCAGTGAGTCTGATGCCGTAGGAATGAATCACACAATTACCACTGCTTTAAGAGTGCTGAGTGACTGTGTTGGGGCACAGTATTTATAGGCACATCTCCATTGGTCTCTAGAGCATGCTGTGTCATTCACTCTCACATTTTTTTACATGAAAGGGATACTCAGTGAACATCCAAATGCCAGAGACACACAAGGGCTTAAGAACACAACTCCTGCCTCTGTACCCCTGCAGATTTGAGCCCCAGATCCGTTACCTCTGAATGGAATTTGGCTGCCAGCTGTCCCCTAGGGACCTCGAAGTCTCTGTGTACCAATATGACTGGAGGTAAATAATAACAGTCCCTCTTGTGCCACTAATCCACAGGAGAGATTTTCTCCTCATCCATGAAAGACTTCCCACCCGTCTGTTTGTGGGGACGCAGACATCCTCATCTAAATGGTGGTACCACTGGAAGGCAGCCACCTTCCTCGCTCACTTGGGAGCTTTCATAGCCATCAGGGGCGGAGGTGGTCAACAAAATAAGAAAGCAGCACATGTTGGCCAAGGCATTTGTAATATAAATATCTGCCTTGCTGTTGCAAGTTGGGCCTCCACTCCAGATTTTATCAATATAAAGTTTTCCTAAAAGCCACCATGCTGCAGACCAACACCACTCTGTCAGCAGAAGTCTCTGCACAGGGTCAGTCTCAGAAGCAGCAGAAGTGGGAACTCGCTTTTGCTAGCCCCTGGGGAGGCAGCCGCTCCATGAATTTTGTACATATAGAAGTTGTTGATAAGCCCTCTTGCAACATCAATGCCTTTCCCATAGGCATTGGAGTAACCACTTCCTTTCTTCTAGTTTGCAGCTGCCTGTTTAGCTCAAGACAGAGAGCAGAGATTAAGAACAGCTTAATAGGAGAGAACACCTGGAGCAAAGCCTGCCAGCAGCTCCTGCGTTCCCAGGAACAGCTCAAGGAAAGGAAAGGGCCATGGCAAGCTCCATTCCTTTGATGGGGAACAGTGACATGACCCTAATTGTAATGGGGACTGCAGCCACCCTCCTGCTCTGCTCCACGGAGAGCTTGATGGCTGTAAAGTTTTATTTGTATGGCATTTCGTTTTCCTGTGCTTGGAAAGTTCTGCATTTGTTGACTTTGTGTTAGCTGATGAATTGGGTATTAGCGATGCTTTGGGTGAAATCCTGGTCCTGCTAAGCAGGAGGGGAGTTACACTGGTGATTAAACTCAGAGGCTGTGACTGAATTTCCATACCTTTGCTTCGTATATGACAGCTTGTGTGACTAGATCCCAAGGTAATTCACAAAGTGGAAAACACACCCTAGTTGTCACCCCCATCTTTGAGCATGCTAGATATATTTCACATATTGAAATAAGAGGAATAACCTCCCTTTGACGTAAAGATTATATGACATTGTGCAATGCCGTGTGGACAAGTCCTTGGCTACCATCTGTAGGAAGTATGTGTTACCTTATTTATTTTTCAGGGGTATGAAAATAGAGCTCAGACCAGGGACAGCCAGGGCTGCCTCCTTTGTTTGGGCTAGAGTCAGACCTGGAGAGCACACTGGCTACAACGTACTCTGCCCAGTTTCAGTAGCCAAGCTGATGCAGGATGCACTTCTTTTGGCAGTGAAGTCACTTTTTTTCTGCTCTGTGTGCAACTCTTCATTTCCACATCCTGTTTACCAACCCTTGCCTGAAAAAGCAAGTAATCATATGGAGGCTGCGCATCTTAGAGGCTGAAAACAAAAATGACCTTCCCCTGGAAAAGATGTTTTGCTTTTTAACCTGGATTACTCTTGCTATTTTGGTTTCGGCACAGCTGCCCAGGTAGCAGGGCCAACCCCACCAGCAGTAAAATTGCAACTGGGGAGCAGAACAGAGCAGCCAGGAACTTCTTTCTTTGCCTCTTTCAGCCAGAGAAAATGCGTGTGCTGGCAGGGAAGTGCCTCCTCGCTGCACAGCCAGGTTCAGGGGCAAGAAGCTGTGTACAGCAAAGGCAGAGATGACATGGGATGAAATGTCCCCAGCCTTTCTGAGCACTGATATGAATAGAGCCTTAAAGCTTCCTGCTCCATTTGTCTATCTTTCAACATCACAGTCTGGGTTGAGAGAAAATAAAGACCAGATGGGTACAATCCCACACATTGTACCTCAAGATCAGAGACACTAAGCTGCTGGTTCCCCAGCCAAACTGATGGCTTTGCCCATGGGATGTGGAGAGCGACCAAGCCTTTGCCCTCGCTATGTCATGTCCTTGGGCAGCAGAGGCAATCCAAAACAGAGGATGTGGGAGGCCATGAAGAAGAGGCAAGGTGGTACCTGGGGTATCAGAGGAGCAGCCTGGGCAGTGCAGCAAGTCCTGGAGCACAAGGCAGTGCCTCAATAGCAAGCTACCTTTCCTGGCTGATGAAATGTAATGGCAACATTGGTCATCCAGAGTGCTGAAGGTCACCCACTCCAAAAATAGCAAGCATAGGGGTATTTTACATTCCTGCATCTCCCATGCTGGCACTGGTCCTTTATCTGGTAACACCTGGAAAAGTTATTGTACCCTTTTGCCTCTCATGGGGTTCTTGCCACACTGAAGGATGCCATTGGTGGTGCTGAGCAGCAATGCTCCCACTGCACACCCAGAGCTGGTGGGGAGAAAAGGAGCCAGGATATGCACCTGGTTCAGAAGAAGCAGAGTGGGGCAACTCTTGTATGTCTCTGAAGTCCATATCGGCTTGCTGTTACTAGTAGGCAGAATCCTGAGTGCTAGATATGATACATAAATCCTGATTGTTTTTAGTGCTGGCTACCTATCCCAGCTTCATAGTGGTTAGAGAATTTACTGAGGGATAAGATAGGATTTTTACTGCAAATGGCTGAGTTTCTGTTCAGCAAGTTATGCCTACTTCATTCCTGAGAGAAGTTATGTGCAGCAGAGAGGACTGAGAAGTCACTACAAGCACAGAGAAGAGCACCAATGATAGTCCGTGGCCTGTGCCCCAGAGCAGAACTTCACAGAATTACAGAATGGCTTGGGTTGGAAGGGACCTTAAAGCCCACACAGTTACAGCCCCTGCCGTGGGCTGGCTGCCACCCACAGGGTCAGGCTGCCCAGGGCCCATCCAGCCTGGCCTTGAGCACCTCCAGGGATGGGGCACCCACAGCTGCTCTGGGCAGCCTGTGCCAGCGCCTCACTGCCCTCTGAGTGAAGGACCTGCAGCTTCAAAGGAATAAAGAATAACTAGTGCCAATATTCACAGCAGAGCTCTGTTCAGGGAAGTACTGGACCACAGTTGCTCTTTCAGCCTCTCTGGTGACAGCAAAAAACCGCCACCTGCTGATAAGGCTGGTGGGGCTCTCTGTGAAAACAATGCTCCCACTTAAAGATGCAGTTTTGCAGGCTGGCATGGAAGGAGTCAAAGAAGAGGTACCAGAGGGCCTTAGGGTCTTATTCACTAGCTGAAATCCACCAATGCAATATTAAGCACGTGCTTAAGGGATAACTTCCAGCATAAGAGACCATAATATTTGCATTTATTTCTTTAAACCGGATCTTCTATAAATCTTCATCACTCTAAAAATGACTACTCGGTTAGGCTCCAAACATACACCATTTCTTCTAATTGCCTTCCTTCATTGGTTATTAGAAATAATCGCATCTACATTTTCAATCAATGATCTGTGATTTTATTTTGACCAGGTTTCTTCTTTCACCCGAGGGTTTCTTTTTGCTGTTGGGTTCCAAGATAACTTCCCCCTGGAGTTGGAAATTATGGGGCTGTTCTTCCAATTACAGAGTGAACTTAGGCTTCTAGAATTCAAAATTTGAACTCAATGAGTTTGACAGGCAAGTAAAACCTAGGGCAAAAAGAGAAAAAAAAAAAAAAAAAAAAAAAAGGGGAAAAAAAAAAAAAGGGCAGCTTAGAAGATGGAGACTGGCAATGAGGAAATAGNAGAAGAAAAACAGTGAAATAACAGTAAGACAAAAGTTTTTATAAATTCGGAAAGAGGGTTTCTTGCCAGTTTGTTTTTATTAACTGTTATATAGGAAATGAGGCTCAAAGTATTGAAAAGATGGTGGGGGAGAAGGATCAGGTAAATGGATTGCAAAACCACTGTAGAAATGCTTAAATTGGTACACTGAAGAATGAGGCTGCATGTACCTGAAAATCAGTAACCAAGAATCACCACTGGCTATAAAAGTACTCCCAGCTAACCAGTAATAACCAGTAATGATCATTTGCTATGGGTTTTTTTTTTTTTTCACTGTAAAACAGTCAGAAAGAAACAAAGAAAAAAACACATTTGAGTTCATATTGTCAGAAATGTGCAAGAGATTTTGTGTGTCACACTGGAGTTTTCTTGGTTTCCCTTCAAAATTCTTCACCTGTTGGCACAAACAGATCTGCAGAATCTCCCAGAGCAACAAGTACAAGAGATACTAAAGGGTACAGCACTGGCAAGTATATAAATCACACACTCGTAACTAAAGATAGACATGAGGTGTTTGGGGAGGGAGAAGCCGTTGGTGCAGACTGTCTTTCTGTTTGGGTTTTGTTACTATGGTTTTAGGACTAGTTGAAGTCGTTGGTCATCTAATAACTTCCACAGAAAGGGCTTACTTTCCAGAGAAATACCCCTTTGATTTCCCCATAATCCATCTTCTGCCTTCCCCATTACACCTCAACAATAATGCATCGTGTGCACATTTACCCTTCTCTCCCTACTTCATAGACTTTACATTTGAAATCAGAGGTGATTTTCATTACTCTGATTTACAATTTTTCACCAGAAAAGAGTTCATACAATTTTTCTATATGCTATAAATAACAAAATGTGTTCTCAGATTGAATAACAAAGCTATAATTCAACCTGGGAGCCCTCCTGCCATTCATAAACCCTGAAGTTGTACCCTGGTGGTTACCATTGTCAGTAGAAGCCCTTGATTGAATTATACATTTGCAGTCAATCAGGGACCACATATTATTCACTTGGGATATTTCTATAAATGGCAGGTTTTGAATGCCCTGAAATATAAGGCAATACAGGAGGAAGCAGGATGTTAGCTATAATGAGGACAGCTAATTTTTTATGCATTTAATGAGATGGTGGCATGGCTTGTGGTTTTTCCTTTTTTCCTTTTCTGCTTCCTTGGGGAAGTAAATCCTTCTTGCTCATATAGGAAATAATATCTGGAGATAATAAAATTGTTTTCAATTCACTGTCTAGGAAGATGAAAGGGAGAAATGAAGAAAAACGGAAGAAAAGGAAGGAAGGGAAGGAAAGGAAGGAAGAAAGGAAGGAAGGAAGGAAGGAAGGAAGGGAGGAAGGAAGAACTAGCAATTTAACTGTGAATCAAGCTTGGTAGAATTACATGCAGGAGGGCCCTGTGATTCGTGTTTGTTTTGCAAAGTGACAAATGCTTTGTCACATCTCTTTTGAGTTTTCCCTAGAAATTCTATGTAGTGTTCCCCCCTAAGCAGGCATTTTTCAGAGGGGACAACATCTGTAATTGACCATCATACAAGGAAGCAGTCAAGTGCTGTCAGAAATTTATGGCCGCTGAAAGCAGGAACATGCTCTGTGCTGCACAGCTGGGTCTTTCACTGAAACATCAAACATCAGCAAGCAACTAAATGATTCACAAGCCACACGGGCTTTCATTTGAAAACCCTCCTTATATTCCTAGTGACAAAGAAGATTCACAGTTGTGTTGGGGCAGGGCTGGTTTTTAAGGGATTCGCTGGAAGACCATCAGATAATTCTTTGATATATATTCTGAGATGTTTCTGGTAACAGAAATATTCGCTCTCAGTACTTAGCAACCTAACTTTAATTTAGAATTGTGATATAAAGAAACATTCCTTTGGTTTTTGTTTGTTTGCCCAGGAAAAATTTTTATTATTATTCTTTCTGCAGCCTTCAGAAGTGACCTGGTCCCTCTTCAGGATATAATAAAGGAAATAATTAAAGTCCTGGGAAAGGTTTGTTATGGAATCACTGTTTCTCTAGAGCCAGATCAAGTAATAAAGTATTTTACTAGGATACAAAAGGCCCTGGTAATTTAAGAGAGAAGCAAACTTTTTTCCAATATAGTTTCAGATTATATCATCTCTCAGGAATCCTTTGTGACTGGACTTCTATTTAAAGAGAAATAGCCCCAAACTAATAGGATACTTGACCCCCCCAATTATAAATTATCCTGCTGTCATAGTCGGCACTATTTTTTATTACTGCTCATGTTTTTCTTTATTTCTCCTTCAAATAAATCTATTTTTTTCCACTGTTTTCAACAAACATGGGCCAAAAGAATCAAATTTTTGATTCCAAATTCCAAAAACCTGATGTTGCAGGAGCTGGTTCCACAAACTCAAGCTTTGTATTATTTTTTACCTTGGCAAAGTGGATCACAGGGCAGGAGTGAAATCCTTGTTTCCTGGGTTAAGCCCCTTCCCTCAGTAAGTCCCTTCCCTCATAGGGAATTTTAGTTACTCTCCTGCATTTATGAAAGCGATTGCCACCAACATGGTTGCGTCTCTCTAAGCCCAAGGCACAACTCTGTTCTCACAGGAATATACAGAGCCATTTACCTGATGTTGTTGACCATATTTCTTAGAACGATAGGAAAAAAAAAAAAAAAAAAGTCATAAGATGTTTGCAAGAGCTGTTTGCTTGAGGCTACTCATCCCATGTAGCTCCCTCCCATTCTTCCAGTTATGCTAAGATTCCGTATTGCATTTTCAGGCCTTAAAATTGCTATTTTAGGGTCTGTGGCCTTAAACACAATGAGATTTCATAGCTCATTGGCTAATTGCTTGCAGCAAAAACAGTTCATATCATCCACTTGTTAGACTTCTAGCTGAATGTTGGTAGGAAAATCACAACAATTATGTGAACTTAAACCTAACCTAGCAGCTACACAAACTTCAGGTGCTAAATAGGATGAATTCTATACAGCACAGTAATACGAAAAAAAATACTGTTTGTGGCCAATTTATTGTTGTGTGTAATGCACTTATTCAACGGGACAATTCTATGTCCTACATAATAGAGCAGCCATTCCTATTCCTCTAATTCCTGTAAAAGGTCAAGATCTTGCTTTCCAAATGTGGAGATAGACATGAACTTCTTTTTCCCAAAAACTTTCATGTTATCAAATAATCATATTTACAGTGCAAAACCTGTAATTGAACTGATGGATTTTCCCTGAGTTTTCCAATGTTCACATATAAAAATGTGTACCTGTTTACAAATCCATCTCTCTTCTCTGCCCTGGAGACATGTTACCTTCCTTCAGGATTCACAGAGCACTGAGTCTTGCACAACAACCAGGGGCAATCCTGGCAAATGCAAAAGTCAGGTTGCCACTACCTCCACCAGCAAGGCTGGAGCTCTGAATATGTGGCAAAGGAAGATCAAAGGTAAATCCTTTGCCCTGCAAACCTGTTCCCATCCTGAGCATTAAGAAGTGAAGCAGTTCAGCCAAAGCATTCTGCCTTTTGGGGGGGAAAAATTGTGATGCACATACTTAGCTGCCTTACTATAGCCACCCAAATCTGACTGCTTTAACCCCAGCTTCCCACTCCTACCTGTTCCAGAGAGATGCTTATCCACCTCAGAGACTATGTAACAAAGATTAACTCGTTCAAGCCCATGCTGTGTTATGAACAGAGAGAGTGACATATCAGAGTTTGTCCTTACAGCTGCTGCTGCTGCTACGTGTTGCTGGACTTCGCAGAGATATCACCAATGCAGAGGTGAAAGCAGTCACTGCCCAGTGTCCTGAGGATTTCTGTAGCCCTACACAGAGCCCACAAAGTCACACTCCAGCCAGCTCATGAGAGTCACCACGGCTTGATGTAAACAGAGGATGAAATGTTACAAATGGATTTTGTAGTCCTGCTTAAGTAATATTTTTCTGCTTGACTAAAAGGTGGTGACCCAAGAACTAGTCAGCATATAACTATCATATGTCTTATATACCAGGAGTCCAATATTGTATTTTTTAAATTCATTGGTTTCAGTAGTAGCTAAGGAGACTTGCAGCTATGCAAGAATAGGTGCTAAATCTATTTTGCCTACAGAAATTGTATTTTGCTTTGGAAAAGCCCCAGCTGAATTTTGAAGAGACTTTACAAGTTCACAGGTTGCACCTGTAGATCTAATGCCTGCAGCACTCTGCAGGGAAGCCAGTTTCTTGTGTGAATTCCCTGCAAATGCAATCTCATCTCCTGTAGCACCACCTAAGCACTGGCTATTAGCTATTACAAGAGAAGTAGTAGCTACAGCTGCACCTCATCCCCATTGTACTGCACGTTGGCTCACTCTACCTAGGAAAACCCTCCAAAACTTTTACATAAAACACTTGGGTAAACAAAAACTGATTGTTTATATGATCTCATGTTGCTGTGCCAGGGCCAAAACTAAGAACTGTCATTAGGCTGGCCTGCCAACCAGACCTTGGTTTGTCTGGTTCAGTGCAGATAAGTTTGCAGTGCTGTTGCTGATACATTGGAGCTTTGATTGCGGCTCTGACTACCTTGTCAGTACACAGGTGTTCATAACTGCACTAGAGGCTGCCATCTTCACAGAGCTGTGCAGATGTTAATGACACTTCTCAACGTCTCTGTCATCTGGGGAAAGACCCCTCCAGTATAACCAACAACATTTCCAGAGGTGGCAGAGGTGTAGTCAGAGGTGCTCAGACCTTTATTTCAAACACATCTGCCTGAAGTTGCAGAGCAAAACACACAGTCAGAATTGTAAACAACCTTATACAGAAATGGACAAGTATTCAGATGTCTGTATCACCCCCAGTTTCAGCAAGAAGTTGGACAGTGTCACAGAGAAGCACCATTTCTGAACCTGGCATTAGCTATAAGTAACAAAAAATATATGCAGCGGGGTATTAGGAATGATCAAAAAATGGCCAATCCTCTCTTTAACTAAATTAAAAAAAAAAAAAAAAGTCATAGTATTTAAACTTTTTAAAGAAACACAAATGTTTCACTTCAAAAAAAAAAAATCCAGGAAACTTTTAATCTCTGAGATAAAATTTCTAGTTGGGAAATTCAGCTTTGGATAGCCAAGATCCTTGTCTCATCTAGTGCAGGGGAGATGCCAGGTCAAGTTCCTTATCCGAACCATTGCCCTAAACTTCTAGACTAGAAGGCTCTCTTTATCTGCCTATTTTCTACTTTTTCTCCTGTCCCTTGAAAAGGAGGAAAAAAAAAAAAAAAAAAAAAAAAAAAAAAG
>VXAV01011520.1:217833-252471 GCA_013399715.1 Alectura lathami
AATTATGAAACCACAACATTTTTTACAAAACAGAATTCTTGTTTTCCATCCAGCCCTATTACTTCTTATTATCAATATTTCAGAGACTCCAATTTGAAATTTTTAGCTAAGTTTCAGAGGGAATGAGTGCCAGAGCCGCAGTCAGCGCTCCAAAATCCCCGACTGCCCATTCTGCTAGCTCTTTCACACCAAAGTTGCCTCTCCTCCCCTAAAACAGCCCAGAATGAAAAACCACTAATGATCTTCATCTTTGCTAAGGAAGCCATCTGAGCTTTGCGTCTGTGCAGCAAGAACTTCTTCTGTCCTTTCCCATCATAACCGGCTCAGATATTTTTTAAACAGCTGTAACTGATGCCGTCCTCAATAAAGTAAATGGAAGAGAGGAAAAACACACACGGCATCAGGTTTGACAGTCAGACACCTAGAAGAGACGCAGTTCACACCCCGAGGGACACTGCGTCAGCACTTTGCTGCTTGAAACTCTGCTTTCCGACCATGGTTGGAAACTGTCATGTTTTTGACACCTTCCTCACAGAAATGCTTCCCTGCAGCAGATGCTTCTGTGAATAACATTAGGGAGCTTGGGGCAAGCCTGACGTCATCATGACATCATTCCTCCTGCCCCCAGGGTACCTAGGAAGCAGAGCTTCCAAAACAGCTCAGCGCCCATGACCACCTTCCTAGGTGTGTTTTAGTGCAGTGAAACTTTGAAAACCTGTCTCTTGCCTCTCACATCACCGAGCTTGGCTTGAGCACTTCATCCAGATTTACACTCCTGATTTTACTAGCACATCAGGCCAGGGACATACCCTCTGGCAGAGACTTGTGGAATGTAAGTAAGCGGCTGTGTTACTTGGCAAAAGACAGTTTCTCTGAGAAGCTAAAGATCTGAGGGTTTTTACATGGAGCACTTTTATTTTTGCTGAAGAAAGGTCAAAATAGAAGATTTGGAATTGTCTAACATGTTTCCCAGAGCATTCTCACATGCAGAGAATGGAACTCTCCCTGTTCCTGTCTTGCTAACCACTCTTTTGTTGGAAGTGTAATAACACCTTGTGTGTGTGTGTATGTATAGCTAGATAGATGCTGAAGCCTTCAAAATGGGCTGTTGGCTTGGAAGGGTGTAGGGGAGACAGTGTTTTTTTCTTGCATCCTCTCAGCAACAAGTATTTGATTAAAATGTTCTTGGCGTCTCCCTTTTATTCCATCCAGCAAATGAAGTCTCATCAAAAATGTCTAGTTTTCTCATATCTAAACCCAACACCTTTGAGCAAAAGCTTTTTTTGCTCCACAAAAATGGGTTGGAATGGCGAAGAAGCACACTAAGGATTTAATAACCATTTCCGGGTAGGTCTCCTCCTATATTCTTTATTACTGAAATTAGGGGTTGTGCCCAGTCCTGATGCAATGCAATTGCCTGCACCAAAAGTCATGGGCTGAATTTAACCTCTTTAAAACATAAAGGAGTAGATCACTCTGGCAGAGGGGCCCAGTAAACATCTGCCATGTCGGTTCAAAGCAAAAATTGAGTATGAGCTCCTACTTTCTGCATACACTTAGGCATCCGGCAAAATTTATCTGTACTGGCCATAGGACTATGCAAGAAATATCAATCCTGCTGTTTTTTATGTAGTGTTCATGAAAGAAATACTTTGCAGACAAGAAAAACATTGAGACAGTCTGCCCGCAGGCACTTTCAAGGAAACTGCATCCTGGACATCCAGAACCAAATGCAGATCATGTGGTACCACTCAAAGCTCCACTGTTATCAGTCATTTACATTGGCTCTGACAGTGGTTCTCTGGGCTTACTGCACATAAATGTGAGGCAGCAAGACCTGGGTGGCTTTATGAAAGAGATTTGCCACTTCCATACATGAGACCTGGTCAGAAGGAGAGATTTCGTCTTTGTAACACAGTGGATGTCATATCAAAGGGCTACCTTTACTGTGCCACACCTCTTAGCCAACTCAGGGAAGACACTACGCTTATCTGGCTCAAATTTGGCGCGTCCTCCTCAGGAAAGAAAGGCAGTCTCCTGTGATTCACCTTAGCTATTAAGAAAAGTCAAAACATTTCAGCGAGTAACAGCCTATGAAAAAGACTGATCCACTGGAGAATTACTCCTTCACGAAGAGGAGACGGTCAGTGGAGAGGAGAAGTGGGAGGAGAGGTGCTGAACATTATCATCAGTTGGAAGTAGACACTGGGCCATAAATCACGGTGATGTCCTGGGCTGCACTAAGAACTCCCAGGAAGGGGTTCTAGATGCCTGCTGTTCCAGGAGCCTTATCTTGATGAATGGACGATGCCACTCCAGCGGATATTGCCTTTGCCATTCTTCACTTTTACTGCTAATTGGCTGCAGGGTGAAGACAAATTGTCTCCTTTCCCCTCTGAACAGTGTCAAGATTAAACAGTGAAAGACATGGAAAGAATAATTGCTCAAGGCTCTGGCGTGATGTTTTCTCCTGTACAAACATACAATTAGGCTGTCTTAACCTCCCAATGTAGCAATAAACACCACTTCACAAACTAATTTACAGGCAAAAGTCAGAGACTGGGCTGGAGCTCTGCTCTGCAAGGCGAGCGCCCTGTCATTCAGCCAAAGGGGCAGTTCCACTAATTTAAGCCAGCAAAAATCCTTGTATGCTTTCCTCCAACTCAAATGAGATTGAAATAAAATCTATGCATTTGAATCATTGAGCAAACCAGCTCATAAAAACTGCATTTGTGACTGGTCATAAAAAAAGAATGTAATTGGTCATACTCGAGAAACTACTCCAAACAGGGAAGCAAGGGGAACAAGGTCTTAATAATATTGACTTTTCTAACACTTTGACGTTTTTCTGCCTCCACAGCTATCTGTCAGTCAATAACACCTACGGGCAGGGACTGCCAGCGGACATGTCCTCAGTGGAGCTGACGGCAGGGCCAGGATTGCTCTGGAGACCCTTTCAGACACTGGAGACCTTTTATGTGCTGCCCCTACTCCATGCATTGCCCGCATCCCGCTACGAGTCACACTGACTGTATTTGGTCCTGTCTTTATATGTCTATAAAGACAGGACAAGCTTTCTTTTCTAAATCAAGACATACACTCCACAGCACAATCCACAAGCCACAACCCACTTCTCCTTCTTCACGGATAGTGCTTGGTAGGGGTCATGAAGGAAAGCAACCCTAGGTTGGCAAGGGTCTTACTCTCACCACTGTGTCCTATTTGACACCTCCTGCAGCCGTAGCACCACCCAGACTGTCCAGCCAAATAACGCACAGCTCTGAGGGAAAGACTGCAGAAATCCTGAGAGATTTCAGGACTCTACAACTGGCTGTTGCAGTTTACTTTGACGAGGTGAAAGAAGCCCAAAAGATGGTGCAGCCTGAGCTCCAGCCTCTTGCATAGACTTGAAGCTGAGGTACAGGCACAGCCTAAAACACAAGTCATCTTGTTTTCATAAAGAATTCAGACCAAGATAGTAAACTTTGACTATCTAACCAGAGTTAAAAGTGTACATTCTTGGCAATGCCTAGATGTGCTGAACCAAGAAATCTACAGAGCAGACTTTCAGAATTGCAGTGGCATAAATAATACCAAGTTATTCCTGTCACTCTCTTACACAGATGCTGAGTGAACCTGACTGGGATCCATTTTCACTGGTAACGCTGGGAGGCATCCAGTCCACGTTCTTTGGACTCAAGTTGCTACAAGCTCCAATTTCTGGTTCCTATCCATGGGAGCAGATGGAGTCCCAATCCCTCTAAAATAATTGCTAAAATTTAAAAGCCTCAAGTAAAGAGCCATTCCCTCCAGCTTAGACATGTGCTTCCTGTTGAGTGCACAGCTCTTAGGCTCCTCTAGAGACCTACAGTCATGTTGGTTTGAGTTTTGGATCTCTGTGGGGATCCAAACCACATTTGGTTTCAGTCACTTGCCCTGGACCCAGCTGGAGCTGAGGGTCTCCTCCAACTGCAACTAGATACCGGAACAGCTACTTTTGGCCACTAAAATTCATTGCCCGGGGATCCTTTAGCCTAAGGAGGGAAGCACCTCATGAATGTAGGTGCCTGTGAGGTTAGGAAAGTGGCTAGACTACACTTTGGGTCTTATGTTCTGGAGTTTCAATTTAGGAGAAGTGAATCCCATACTATATTAAGAGGCAACAAAAAAATATTCCCTGCCCCAGAGGGATCCCCTCCCTGGCTTGGACGATGTGCACCACGAGTTATGCACCACATCCATCACTGGCTATTCACTGCGGTAAGTGTCACCTGTATTTTTCCATATATTTGGCATGCTTGGGAGGTGTTTTCACTGTGACAAGCCAGGACAATCAATATTTTCACCGTTTGCAAAACTGTAACGTACTGACCTCTGTCAGCTGTCTTCGTGTCAGATTCACAAAAGCATACTAGATTTTATTTCTTTCATTTATTTCCTCCCATAAGCTGTCAGTATGGTTCATTGTCCATTGTTTTTCCTAATGTGTCCCTTCAGGGTAAACAGAGCTCTGCATGACAATAACATTTTACTGAGGCTCCTAACTAGCCCTTACTCTAAGGCTGTGCCTGGTTTTGTCAAAAGCAGTATCACTTTCTTCAGTAAAATATCTTTGAGCAGCAACAGCATCTCCATATTTTGGAGGGTGGGCCAGCTTTTGCTGCACAGCTGAGACATTGCAATCTTTCCACTCTTCCACCACATCCAACAGAACAGTGAAAAAAAAAAAAAAAAAAAAAAAAAAAAAACAGAGGGGGGGAAGANAAAAAAAAAAAAATCAGATATCTTTGTTTCCCATAAACGGTTACAGCCGCAGCTTCTCTGCCAAAATAATAATAATAGTAATAAAAGGAGTGTTTTTTCCAGTGGTTGCTAAATTCAGAATCTCACTGAGAAACATCAGTGGAGGGGAGGGCAAGAGAGATTTTATGACCATAAAACTAATGAAGACAAACCCCTGGAGGAGTGAAATGCCTACCTCCAAGTAAAAGCTACCTATGCTCCTCCAAACAGCAGATATTCACCATGGCGTAAGCAAACACACTTCCAGCAGTGAAGACGTACCATGACAATAAAGATGTTTTCAAGAATTTTAAAACTGATAGCGAGATATTTCCCTCTGAAATTTGAGTAAAGCCTGATGTGATACAGATGAAGACTGTAGATGATGTCACATGCTGAGGGTGGATCAGACTAACCTGCAGCAGAACGGTTAAAAAGAATCCTGAGGGGACATGTACAGAGAAACTGGGCTTTATCCAGCAGGAGGGAAGGTGACTTAGCAAATGCTCCCAACTGGGACTCACCCACATCTTAAACATTGAGACAGGGTGTTGGCACTTCCCCAAACCCACATTTTTGTGATTCTCGTCTTTAGAAATGCATTGTAAAACAATATCTCTGAAATAACCCTGGAAAATCCAATGAGTGATAATGATGATGAGCTTCATCTACATGCAGTTGGGCACGAGGGTCTCTTCATCGTCAAAGGGTAAAGCTCACCTCAGCTGCCATGAGGTGCTTAGGGTCAGCGCCTTCAACCAGATGCTCCCTGCCTGTGCCAATGCCTCAGGTTTGCAGACTGCCTGAACGATCAGGTAGAAGAGGCTGCCCCACACATCTCAGACAGTTCTGGGAACACCAGTACTGCCAAGGGCAAGGTCCCAGCTGCCAAGGGCAAGGTCACAGAAGCAAAGCACAGAAGGTTTGCCTAAGTCATGATGGGCATGATGAGACCACAAGACTAGATTACTTTTTTAAAGGCAGCGGACATTCAGGTTATTGCTCGTTGCCACCAAGTTCCTGGAACTGAAGAGGTTCACACAATGGTGCTTATCAGGGGTTTCAAGCTTTCATCTCTACCTGTACTAATCAGATGAGCACTTTCTGCTTGTCCTGACAGCAAAAACCTCCTGATGAAGTTATCATGAAAGTCCATTGAGTATTACAGCCTGCTGGTGAGCTCTGTGAGGATGCAGGCAGCCAGAGCCAGCTGAGAGCTGGAGTTACCTCCAGGCAGACAACCCAGTCTCCCAGTTAGCCTTGTTGCGTGCTCTGGACACAAAACC
Organism: Alectura lathami; assembly: GCA_013399715.1. NCBI lineage: Eukaryota > Metazoa > Chordata > Aves > Galliformes > Megapodiidae > Alectura > Alectura lathami. The sequence continues at coordinate 223,902 of VXAV01011520.1, forward strand.
CTTTGCATGAACAAAGGAAATCCCAAAGAGGAAACCTCAAAATACTCAGCCCCCCCATGTTTGAATCCTGCACACTTCCACCTCACTGAGACATCAGCCATCCAGGTGAAGGCACCACACAGTTGCCCTATAAGATTTCTTGCTTGGAGGGCCACTAGTCTCTTCAAGGTCCTATGTTAAGCTGGTGTGTGAGGTCCAATCCCTCAGCTCCCCCTGCCTTCCCAGCTTTGGCTTTGGGGGAATATGTACATAGCAGGTTTCCAGGAACCACATCCGACTATGGGAACCAGCTTTGCCTGGAAGCATGTGCCTTCAGTCTCAGCAGGGCTAGCAGGCTGTTCACAACACACGTCAGAAAGCATGTGGGCCAAAAGTCAATTAGACTTTTTTTCCTGAGCAATAAGGCTGAATTATCCAACATCAACACACAGATATTTCTGCAAATGTGTGACAACATGCCACAAACCTGCAGAGCAGTCTTCCCAAGAAATGCCACCAATGCATTAGGCTTTCTGCCATGATATTCTGGGCTTATGAACAGCAGCAAGGCAGCCTGGGATTGGCTTGAGAGCTGAAACAACAGCTAGGTTTTGCCTGTGACCAGCATTCTTCTCCAAATTAAAACCCTGATATTTTATACTGTGGAAGTCAGTCTTGGAAAATGGGGGGATTCGCCAAGGTAAGGAACAATTTAGTAGTTTAATTATGAGCCCTTTAATGTCTTTTCATAATCAGTTAATAAATACCTTAACAATAAAATTGAATTTAAGCTTTTAATAGGCTGTGTTGGATTGAACCTAAACAAAAGAATTAGCAGCTCCAGGCATTGTGCAATAACTTCTCACTGCTTGGTGCCAGGAGAAACAAAGCATTTCAAGTACATTTTCTGTACCTCACTATAATAAACGCTTGTAATATTCCCCAATTTCTGGAGTGTAAGATGCAGATCTTATTTATCACAGTATGTGACACATCTGGCACAAGGATCAGGAAACAACTGTTTTACTTCATTTCTGTCATCACCTTCCAACAGATTTCTTTCACATTCCAATTTGGACGAGAGAACTCGGACTTTCTCTCCATAAGTTCTCCATTAACAGTTTCACAGCAACGAGCACTATTGGTTCTTTCTCCTTCCACAGCAATTAGTTACACCAAGCTGCATATTTTGACTTTTATTACAAGTGAACATGCAGAATTGATGGTATTCGCTCCTATCTTCTCCCCGAGCCTCCGTCCCAGGGCAGAGCAGACACATGCTTGCTGACTGTCATTGCCCCTGCTCAAAGCCACCTCCAGCCAGTGTCACTGCCTGGATACACACTGCTGGCTTTGGCCACCTCCCATCACTGCTGTTAGCACATGTTTTATTTGCAGGAGGGCTTTGGTTGTGTCACAGCGCTCGCTTCACAGCCAAAGAGAGCGCCCTGGCTTCTGCTGCTGCGAATCAGGCTGGGCAGGATAGGACCTTTGCAAGCTGCACGAACGGCTATGCACTAATAAAGCTTGAAAAGCTTGAATTACACTGTAACCCACAAAAATTTTCAAATTAAAAAGCCATATTTAGAGGCCCCCTGTGGACTGTGATTTTATTTAGTTTAATCCCCTCTAGAGGCCAATTAGGTAGACACCCTTCTGCACATGCACACACCAGGACAAAAAAGTGTATATGCAGGACTAGTTTAAAAAGGGGGGTGTATATCACTCATCCATCTAAACACAGAAATTATTTTCCCTTCTGTTGTCCCTGAAAATAACATGGTTGTCAGAAATCAATAAAAGTGCATGCAAACAGCACTTATTGTATTTTCCTAGGCTGTGCTTTAGCCTTCCCTTGTTTCTTTCGGCAACATCCAGTAAATTTTCACTGTCGCGTACGGTTTCACTGAACTTCTAATACATGCGAAACCTCCGGTGTTACTGGCAGGGGAGGGCCAGATGCCTTGTTTCTTAGTCTGGGAAGTAAAGAGATGCCACGCAAGTAAATTCCTCAGCCAGTCGATAGAGATTTATCATGTATGTGTAAGGTGTGTGCATGGGGTGGGATAAAGCCGCATCCTGCTTCCCCAGCTGAATCCCACTAAGTGCAATAGGCTTAAAGCCCAGAGAGAGCCCAGCTTTATACACACAGATTTAATTCTCTCCTCCCTAGAATATGTTTCTTTTTTTTTGCATAAACTGCTGGCAAAGGGCCATATTTCTCGCTGCTGTTCTTTGCATCAGAAGTGCAAACTTTGTCTCCTTTTTACCAAGTGGTAGACACCACATGTCCCATATGAAAAAGGAGTTAATAAAACACATGCTGGAAATATAAAAGAAGGTCAGAGGTGATGTTTTGGTAATGAGGGCTTCTCTGAGTGGGGAAAACAAAAGATCAAAGTTATTGTAACTGTTACAGCTGTCTACAGCAAGGGCAAATAACAAATAGATTGTGCTACCCATCTCCTGCATTCACTGCCAGGATGGGTTAGGAACTACTAAGTTCTTAATCTCTGAGAACTATTAAGTTCTTAAAGATCTTTTGGACATTTAGAGGCAAAAGAAGCTTTATTTAAGGCAACAAAGGCACCCGTGTTCAGGGCAAGCACGAGCTATCGCTAGAAGCTGCAAGCTGCCGCTGCAGTACAGGGACAGCAACCCCCAGGTTGCAAAGGGAAAAGCGGTTCATGAAATTCTGCAGCTAGGCTGAATTTTCAGGGTAAGCATCTCTCTGATTATCTGAGGCACAGTATGGGGTCTGCGCTCAGGTCCGCTGACTTAAATCTCTGAGAACAACATAATGAAAACAAAGGCTGAGGAAATGCTCCTGAAATAAATTGTAATTTTACGGCACTTTAAAAGAGATTAGAGAAAAAAGTCTATTTTATTTTACAGGACTTCTGTCCCGTGCTCATTGCCGGGGTGTTTGCACAGCATTCAGTGCCTGCCATGTGCTGTTTGTTCTCTCGTCTGCCACACAGGGGCAATGGATCTGCAGGCACTGGTGGGGAGGCTGTTGCTGGGCTCCCATACAGCGGCTGCGCAGCGAGGCGTGGTGGGGTCACCGTGTCCATGCATCCCGCCTGGGATTTGTGCTGGAGAAGTACGGTGAGAAGGGGAAAGATTGTTCAGAAATACGATCACTAGGAAAATTCAGCAGCCATAATGAGAAAAACTCCAGCTGAGTGAGAGCCCCGGGATGCAAATCCCTGTCGGGTGCTCTTCCCTCCTGCCAGAGCTTCTTTTTGATTCCCCGAGGAAGTGCCTCAAGGTTCCTCCTGTCATACAGCTGCTAACAGTGGAACTAAAATCCATCAGATTTTTATAGACCAAGGATTAAGCTGCATGGGAGAATCTTTGTTCATGCTGCAGATCAGGTAAAAAAGTCTCTTGGCACAATGGGAATAATCCTTTACAACAACTAATGCTGTCATGACTTTGCAGATACTTGAAAACATGCACACACATGCATAGACAGTCGATAGGCTCATCTCTTGTTCAAGGTCTGGGAAAAGTCTTCCAAGACTTCCTTTAGGCTCAGACTGAGATATGGGCAACTGAAGGAAGAAATTTTGCTCCAAAAATCAAACTCAGACACAGCAATATACCCCAGTTTTACCCTAGTCAGCTCTGCAGAAGGCAAGAGGATAGAGGAGAAGGTAGAAAAAAATATGGACCCCACCCCAGTTAGGAAGGAAAACAGTGGGCCTGCTTGTCAAAGCATGTTCCATGTCCCCCAGGGCCACCACTTGCTTCCCAGCAGATGGCTTCACGTGCATGGAGCTGGGGCTGGGTCCACCGCAGTTCAGTTCCTGGGCTGGTGCAGGTTGCTGCTGTGGTGGTGATGGGACTCCATAAATGCTCCTGTTCTTCAGCTGCATTAGACAAGTGGGTTTCGTTAAAGCATAATAGAAATTGCACACTCCCTCTCTTCTTACATTTATGCATATACAAAGTGTACATGTAACATAGGGAGCTTTACAACCACCCTGAAGAATTTCATAGCAGATGAAACCACTGATGAGGAAACGAAAGCTGCAAAAGCAGAGTCTGTGGGACAGTTAACAAGAAAAGGTATTTCTGACTCTTTGTTTTCCCAGCATCTGTAAATTAGAGACGCAGCTGCTTTTTTCTGCCCTGTGGAGAAAGCAAAGCCGAAGTCCTTCCCCATCCCCCCGCCATGCAGAAAAGAGCAGGAAACTGCACTCTGAAATTCTTTGAGTTTCCTCTACCCTACATGTGTTATTCCCTTGCAGGGGAGAATGGGGCCTTTTATGCCTCCATAGCTCTGGGCTCTTTGAGTAATGAAGGGAACACATTTATTGGTACAAGGTTTGGTGTTTATTGATGCTACCCATTTTTCACCAGGTTTAGCACTCTGTGGGGAAGGCACACGGACTTTCCAAAACACATTTTATAATCAAGCCATTTCAAGGTTTATGCAGTATAATATGTTTAACTGCTGAACTGTAAATAAAAGGCACTGCCCTATGCTGAGCCTCCTTGAAGACATTATAGTCAGCTACATCCCTAATTATCTGATTTACAAGCAGCTCACCAGCACTGCTGCATATTACGCGTGCTGGTTAGCTGGCAGGCTTCAGGCAAAGATAGTGTAGAAAATCATCCTTCTGGAAGGGGCTATGGGCTTAACCCACCCCTGCCTCACCCTGCCTCAGTGAACAGGGGAATAACTCCTTCCTCCTGTAAAAGCAAACATCCTCCTGCCTCATCCTTTTCTCAAACAGAACTCTGCTTTCTAACACAGGCACCTTTCCTTGGCTGCCCTTTGTGGTAGGGGATGCTTTCCAGCCCAGTTGCCCAGCCCTGTGCTCCCTCTTGCGGCAGCACCTGAGCCGAGCCGGGCCGGGATAACCCCAGAGCACAAGGCACTTATCCCCAGCGAATAAAGCTGCAATAAAAGGCAGGTCCAGATACACCAGGAGAAGGTGTTTTAGGAGACAGAGCCACATCCATACATATGAAACCCTAGGCCCTGGAGCAGCTATTTCCCAGCCTGTATAAATCAGCATGGAATTGATGTGCCGAGCATGGGAAATGCTGTGTTTGTGTTAATTAATGAGGCAAGGGTGCTCTTTCTGCAAGCCATGAGCAGGGCCTATTTGATGAGGCATAAGGAGCATTGACTGTTTCCCAGATCCCACACCCAGCACTGATTTAACAGCATAAGGCCCTGGCAAACACCACTTGTGCAGAGCAGGCTTCCAGGGTGTTTCTGTACCCTCGTGTGCCTTTGGACTGTCATGTAGCAGCTGCTGCAACTATTTCCTAACATTGTTGTTATTCTTCCTCTAAAAGCCAACAAGTTAATGAAGGCGTAAATGAATAAAAACATTCCACCTCAGGAAGTGGGGAACAGGCACCCCATCATTTTAGTTGGTAAATCAAAATCCCCAAAGATGATGAAGTACTTCTTATATTTTATGACAGCACACCTAGATCAAATGCTCCTCATGCCAAGAGGCAAACTCACGGTGGGGAGCAGAGATTCATTCTCTTTCTGGTATTGATGTGTTACGTAATTTATTGATCCACAGAGGAATGAGAATCCATTAGGAATTTTTAATCCTAATTCTTCCTTTTAAATTCAAAAATTATCATTTTAATGGAAACGCAGCAATGAGACAGCCCAAATAAGATACATAGAGAACGTGGTAATGTTTTCCCATTTTTTTTTACCATTTTTAGTGCTGTTTGGAGATTTCAAACCCATGCATATGAAGGTTCAATTAAGTTACTAGGGACTCTGTAAAAAAGATACACCAAGATAGGATAAAAGATGGAGACTTCCATTCAGGTGCCTTCTACATACTATTGTTAGGAAGGAGGGAAAAGCAAAACAACCTGACTTGGCCTTAATTTACTGGGCCCATTTCCCTTGATTCTAAAGTGTGTATCCCTTTCACTCCCATTGCATTTACATAGAAATCAGCAACATATCATAGAAACACATGCTGAGCTTGAAGGGACCCATGAGGATCATCAAGTTCAACTCCTGGCTCCAGATAGCACCAAAAAAAATCATAGAATCATAGAATTGTCCAAGTTGGAAGGGACCTCTAAAGGCCATCTAGTCCAACTCCCCTGCAGTGAACAGGGACACCTACAGCTGGATCAGGTTGCTCAGAGCCCTGTCCAGCCTGACCTTGAAGGTCTCCAGGGACGGGGCATCCACCGCCTCTCTGGGCAACCTGTGCCAGTGCTTCACCACCCTTTATGGTAAACAACATTTTTCTTATATCTAGTCTAAATCTCCCCTCTCTCAGATTGAAACCATTTCCCCTAGTCCTATCACAAACCCAAGCCCTATGTCTGAGAGCGGTGTCCAAACGCTCCCTGAGCTCCGGCAGCTCAGGGCTGCGCCCACTGCCCTGGGGAGCCTGTGCCATGCCCACCACCCTCTGGGGCAGAACCTTCTCCTAACCCCCAGCCTGACCCTCCCCTGACGCAGCGCAGTGCTGTTCCCTCGGGTCCTGTCGCTGTCCCCAGAGAGCAGAGCTCAGCGCCTGCCCCTCCGCTCCCCTGGGAGGGAGCTGTAGGCCGCCATGAGGCCTCCCCTCAGCCTCCTCTGCTCTGGGCTGAGCAGACCGAGGGACCTCAGCCGCTCCTCATACCTCTTGCCCTCCAGACCCTTCCCCATCTTCATAGCCCTCGTTTGGATGCTTCAACTGTATTCCAAAAATGAACACAAATCATGGATTACTGTACATCCTTATACCGCCATTCACTCAGGGCTTGTGAAGGGCAGCAGAAGAACAACTAAAAGTTGCATTTACTAAAACACCGCATGAAACAGAAGGGCATTTTTCTTGATGTCCTTGCAGAATTGCCTTTCTGGAAGGAACATCACCCAAGGAGAGCCTGCTTTTCTCTGAATTCTAGAGAATTAGACAAAAATAAAACCATATCATTTTTCTACTGAGCAGCAGATTCCTAAGAAATCACCCACTTCAAGTGGAGTCAATGGCAAGCTTATTTTGGAATTTAGGGGAGTAAGACCTGGACAATGTTGGGCTCAAACTCACCAGCACTGAGCAATAAATGCTTTTTTTTCTCACTTTGTAAGACTTCTTCAGGACAGAAAACAAAATGAAATGAAAATATCACATCTGACATTAGAATACCACCAAGTTACTGCAATCCTGTCTACAGAGAGAACAGAGCACAAAGAGGAGAACAACACAGTAGCCATCAGCTGGGCTAGGAGAAGAGAAACTGAGGCGCAAATCCTTCTATTTCCTTCCATTTTTATAACCAAGACAATGATTTAGCCCATAAGTCAGTAATCCAGTTTTGCTTCTTCTGTCTTAATGAACTTCCATTTATTCACAGAATTTAGGCAGTCCTCCCTTAATTCCTGTTAAAGCAGCTCTCTGTGCCAGAGGACTTCAGAGCAGGACTTGGGAGGCATGTGTCTCCTGTAGTCCATATGAAAGTTTAAGCACTAATAAATTGTTATTTACTTGGTCCTGTAATATTTGTCATATTCTGATCAAATTCTACCCTGAAGCAGAGAAATCATTCTTATCAGAATTATTTCATTCCCATAAAACATTAGTTTAATTTATGCCTAGTGAAACTTTCTTTTGTTGAAGAATTCTCAGGCTGTTACAGTCTCACAGACGGCGGTAGATGGTGGCTCCTCATGTAGCGCTAAATGCAACTGGCTTGGTGAAATCTCACATAATAATCAAACCAAAACCTTTGAACGAAGAATTGCACAGTCTTGGGCATGCTCCACCTGATGCACTGTCTGTTGACAGTTATGTTCTTCTCAATGCCCACTGTTGTCACAGTAGGACCAGGATTTCGGGTCTTATTTGGGATGCGCACAGTGCTCCCAGCCCATGATCTGTTGTGCAGAGTTTTGCTGTGCTGAAGCTCCCTTTGCTCTGTGACTCCCATTTCACCCTCCTTGTTTTCAACAACTGCTCATATAGGAATACATGCCGTAAGACAGCGGGATGCCATCAGCACTATCCTGAAAGAAACTTATTTCCTCAGTTCAAAGTCTTCTAACTAGGGCTCTATTTGCCATTTGATCGGAGGTTTACTGCTTTCACATCGTCTAGGTATCCTGTGTATATCCTTGACTTAGCAGCTGCTGAGAAATGAATACGTAGGCTGAATAAATTATGCAAAGCACTTGCTGTTCTGACAGGTCTAGAACTTCTAACCACAGTGCTGCTCAAAAACTTGAACACTTCTTTAATAAACACACTGGTTAACCAATTAAAAAGTAGAAATTAAAAAAAAAAATAAAAAAAATTAAAAATTAAAAAGAGTAAAATTAGTGTAACAGCTTACTTTATTGCTTGCATAATAGTTTGCCAAACAGAAAATGCAATTCAGTACACAACTATATTATTTCAGCGGGTAAATAGACTACTAAAAACATGGATATTGCATTATAAAGTAATGATTTGTATCCTTGACATCACAAAAACACACATCGGTTGTGTACAATTTGTGATCTTTACATGTCCGGTATGTCAGTGGTCTTGGTCAGTGGATACCGCTCCTACATGGTGCCGCATGCTTGGAGACAGTGGATGGTGAGGACTGAAACAGAGTGAAGGAAAAATAAGAGAAATCTCACAATCACACAAACGAAAAGCTCCTATTTTGTTCTTTGTTGCCAGCAGTATATTAACCCTTTGAAAACAAGTAAAACATTCAAGAAATTGTTTTCTCTAATTATCCACCATTCTCTTGGTCTCTAGTGATTATTCTTAATTGAAGGGCCAACATATGTTTATATTAAAGTTCATTAGGAAACGTTATGGTCTCCACCTATCTTCAGGGGGATTTCAAGAGTACTTATTGGCATGATTTAGCTCCCATTTCAGTGAGACGCAGTTTTTTGCTGACTTGAGTGAGAACAGTACTAGGCCTATATTGATATTGAGAGTTTTAAGGGAGAAAAAATTGCCCATTACGACTGGCTCCAGACAATAACAGTATCACTTTCTTATGTTCACAGCGGTAAAGCAAATACAAAACAAACTAAGAAAAATGGTAAAAGGTAAGTTCATTCTAAGTTCAGTCTATTAAGAATTACAGTTTGATACTGTTGTTTTCCCTGGAGTTCAATAAAGAGAAACTCGCCAAAGAATGAGCGCCTCTCCCTTTCCAAAAGGCATTTCTGAAGACAGGTAATAATGAGATCTGACCTTATCTAATCAATGAATAGCCCCAGCAATACAACTGTGTCTTCTGGAGTCATCAAGCTGCTGTGACCATAAACCCTTCATGCCTTTGTGATGTGAGCAGAAAGTTTCAGTTCAGTTTCCAAAAGATGGGTGTAGGTATCTGTGTGGGCACATTTGGTGGTAGATGCCAAATATGGTTTTGATTTGAAAATGGCTGTTCTTCTCCTAACACTGATTCTTTCAAGCCAAATTGAAACTAGGTTACTGAGATACTTCTTCCATTTCTGTGCTTGGTCCAGATACACAGAAGATTATTACCTCTTATTATAGCACAGTGTTGGTTTTGAAGATAAAACCTATCGGTATCCATAGGGTTTACATTACTGTAAATAGTGCACTTGTATTGAATCCACAGAAGCCACCTTTGGCTGAGAAATCATTGAGTGACAAGTGGTTGAAGTTGGGATGTGTTACTGGGACTTTTCATATAGGCTTCACCTAACATGCTCCAGGTATCTGGTTTTGGCTGTGCTCTGGATACTAGCTAGACAGACTTTTAGTTTGACTCTGTATTCATTCCTTTTGCTACTGATGTTCTTGCATATATTCAAGAACCAGACATGACACTGAAACATGAAAGAAACTACAAAGCCTACCTCAAGGAGTAGAGTAAGTGGTACCAGACCACAGTTGCCAATATGCATGGGGAATAAAGACCTTCATTTAAAGGAAATACATCTAACATAAATATTCCATCTAAAATATACCATAAATCAATACTCACAGATGATTAACAAAAGGTGCAAGAATTTTTTCCTAGAAATGGAAAACAGTCTGAAAATGAATATCCATATGCATGAAAAACCTTTTGCAAATCTTGTAAGTACTTATAGGTTGGCAGAAAGACAAAGACCCTCTGAAAAATAAACCTATTTTTCTTTCTTTTAATTTAACAGCTAGCCTAAGGAATCAGTACAGAATCAGACAGACCCAGTGCAGATATGGATTGTGTGATGTATTAAATGAGTAAAACATGTTAAATGAGTGGCATCTTGGAAACACACTTACATGAATTAAAATTTACTATATGATGGACAACATAGTATTCAGCTCTTTTGCAGGTTGATCCAACTCCTTATGAAGACAGAAGAAGTATTCCCATTTACTCGTGAGAGTGCTGGACCAGATCAATACCGAGAAAAAAACAACCCATATGTTTCCAATTCCATGGACCTGTTGGTGGCAAAGAACAGCCACTCTTTGCCTAAGGAAGTACTAAGACTCTCACAAGACAGTGACTGCACTGCTTGCTCTGACAAGCCCTGATTTGCAACACACTGGGAGCAGCCTGGCCTGTCCTTAAGTCCATGCCTTCTTAACCCCTTAGCACATGGCAGTAAGTAAATCCTGCAGAAAAGCTGCTGACCTTGCACATGCAGTAACTTCTAGAGTAAACTCCACAGCTGCCAAAAAGTGTATGAGAAGTCAGAAATAACTTACAATACAGCAGGTGTTACAGTGCAATAAGGGCACGTCTTAGGTACATTATAAAACACAGGCTGAAGTGGTTCCAGAATCTGAAAATTATTACGATACAGACCATGAGGTTGCTGTTTAGCTGAAATTCCTCCTACTACTTCTTCAAGCCATTTTTCCCCATATTCACTCCATTCACCACATTTAAATGCCACCATCTTGGATTTCCTTCTCTGAAAGGGAAATCCCCACTTCTAAGTGTGAAACTTGAAAAACTTTCAGTCTTAAAAGGAGCTACCGAGCCTACGTCCTACACCTAGGTAATCTAAGCCATGTGGAAACATGAACTGTTCACAACCCTCAAGCCCTCCAAAGCCGGCCAAGCTCAGGAGCTAAGACAGCAACATGAGTACCTCCAGCAGCAGAGAGCAGAGATTATGGGGAAAGGTACGCAAAGTCAAGGGCTTGGAGCAATTTACCAAAGCACCCAAGAATATGTGTGCATTGAAGCACGCACTTGGAGAAGAGATGCTTTCATTGGTTCTCTGTCGCTACATTGCTGTGATAATGTCCACCAAGGAGGAGATGCTGACTTTTGTTCTGAGGGTTGGATGCTGCAACCCAACTACCAAGCCTTGTCTCCTAGAGCATCATAGGATTCCTCCCACATGGTGATGCTGCATGCAGCCTCCACCATGTTGGCACGACTTTTGTGCCCTTGGAAAGCATGTCTTTAGGTATAGCACGTCTTTAGGTATAGCACGTCTTTAGGTATAGCATGCACCCTGCAATCACAAAGGGACAGACTATGAGGAAACTCAAATCAGATCAGTGGGACTTAGCTCTAAGAATCTGACTTTTTGGCTTTTTTGAAAAATCTTGCACTAGATCTGCCATAACCGGTAATATTCACAAGGGTATAAATTAGGACTTTAAAAAAACTATGCTAAGAACTAAAAACCAGCCTTTCATTAAGCCAAGGCTTCACTCTGCAATGGCAAAAACCAGAAACTGGGACCATGTTGCCTCATCTCTAACCTAAGACAAGAAAAGTCTTTGGTTAAAGCTACAGGCAGGATTTTGTTTTGCAAGAGGAAGCCTAGGATGGTGGCTGCAAAATGACAAATTCCTGATCATGTGGTTTTATTTCTGCTGAACGCAATTAGGTTATTAAACTAGCTTGGCCTTCGCATAAAGTAACTTCTACACACAGACAGCATCAAGTTTTCTGAGTCAGTAGTATGGATATGATGAGAAATGATTTTCATTTCAGTTTCTCTAGAAGGTATGGAGTGATAAAGCAAGTCTGCTCTTCTCAAGCCTGGAATTAGCCTACAATCTCTATGAAAAGCATTTTTGTACTTGCTGGTAGGAAAACTGTATGCCTCCTTCACATCTGGGGTTTTGTTGGTTTGGTTTTTTACTTCTCAAGGCAGCATAACTGCCCCACAAATGAATGCAAGATGGTAAAAATATGAGATGGTTTGGCCTGGGGCTTGTTTAGGGAAGAGAACTGCTTGGGTTTTGAAACCATTGAGATGTTCATTCCTTCTGCTGCACTAACCTTCCTTCTTTCTGGAGATAATCCCTTATTGGCACCTGTCTCCTCTCAGTGATCTGCTTTATTTTGTTTCTTCTCGCACTCTTTTCTCATTGCGGTGCAGCAAGCCATGTACCAGCTCTATCACAGATAGGAGGCACTACTAGTGCTGGTAGGTGGCTCCCTTCTTTATGCAGGATTTCACCTTCATTTGACTTCAGATCAGAATTGGTGGACTTTCTAACACAGAAATGGAATCTCTTTTGCTCCTTCAGCCCTTCCTCCTTTTTTAATCCTCCAGTGTGCCAAAAAATTACTTTAGAAGGTATTATGAAGCTTTTTGACTTCAACATTTTTGAAGGTGTGAGGTTGGGCCCTTCCCCAACAACAGCAATAGTTAACTTAGCTAGCTATCATGTTTTAAGGTTTGTTATATTTTTAAAGAGGTTTTTTCCTTTCTGCTGAAATGTGCCAGAAGTATGGGGTTTCTGTCCCACACAGTGGTTTCCCTCACTTGTTTTTTCTTTCTTGTTTTTAGTGGGAAAGTTGATGAACAGTGGTCTAGGAAGACAGGAAGAAGGAAAAGAAAACAGTGAGCACAAATCAAGCAGAATTTCCTCCTTCCTTCCTCAGAAAACCATGTCTCTTTTCTTCTGGACTACTATACAGAACAGAAAGAAAGCCACTTAATTCAGCAAATAAAGTCCCATTCCAGCAGAGCCATACCTACAGCTCAAAGCATGACAACTGTGTTATGCGCAGATAGCCTGCACAGATTTGTGAGGTTTTATCATTTATTTAGGTGCTAAAAGGCAAGGAATGCCTGTGCCTGCCAGCAGCTGCATACAGGTGGTGATGCACTGAACTTGCCCACAATAGTTTGAACTGCAAAGCGTACAGTAAATCCATTTTGGATTTTAAACTTTTTTTCTCTTTTAATGCCTTCTCATTTTCACTCATCCTGGAAAATTTTTGCCCTTTTTGAGTTCATGAGTCAAATCAGGCTAGCAGAACATTGCTTATTGTTCGTCTCCAAGTGACGAAGGGTGGAGAAAGGATTCGTCATTATGCTAGGTTATGGGAAGAGCTTTGGTTCCCTAAGATTTCTCTGCAGTCAGTGGAGAGAAATGGCAACTCCCGGCTCAAATTGCAGGTATGTGAAAGCACTCTCTGGAAAGGCTCTTTTCTCTCCATGACTTTAGAAAGGACTGAGGTAATGAAGCCAGATATAGATGGACAACAGCTGAAGGAAAGGAAAGGAAAGGAAAGGAAAGGAAAGGAAAGGAAAGGAAAGGAAAGGAAAGGGAAAAGAAAAGAAAAGAAAAGAAAAGAAAAGAAAAGAAAAGAAAAGAAAAGAAAAGAAAAGAAAAGAAAAGAAAAGAAAAGAAAAGAAAAGAAAAGAAAAGAAAAGAAAAGAAAAGAAAAGAAAAGAAAAGAAAAGAAAAGAAAAGAAAAGAAAAGAAAAGAAAAGAAAAGAAAAGAAAAGAAAAGAAAAGAAAAGAAAAGAAAAGAAAAGAAAAGAAAAGAAAAGAAAAGAAAAGAAAAGAAAAGAAAAGAAAAGAAAAGAAAAGAAAAGAAAAGAAAAGAAAAGAAAAGAAAAGAAAAGAAAAGAAAAGAAAAGAAAAGAAAAGAAAAGAAAAGAAAAGAAAAGAAAAGAAAAGAAAAGAAAAGAAAAGAAAAGAAAAGAAAAGAAAAGAAAAGAAAAGAAAAGAAAAGAAAAGAAAAGAAAAGAAAAGAAAAGAAAAGAAAAGAAAAGAAAAGAAAAGAAAAGAAAAGAAAAGAAAAGAAAAGAAAAGAAAAGAAAAGAAAAGAAAAGAAAAGAAAAGAAAAGAAAAGAAAAGAAAAGAAAAGAAAAGAAAAGAAAAGAAAAGAAAAGAAAAGAAAAGAAAAGAAAAGAAAAGAAAAGAAAAGAAAAGAAAAGAAAAGAAAAGAAAAGAAAAGAAAAGAAAAGAAAAGAAAAGAAAAGAAGGAAAGTTTTTGTCAGTCATTCAGTCATTTCTGTAAGGAGAAAAATACTCTCACACACACTGCTACATTTTACAGAAGAGGAAACAAATCCCAGAAAATGCAAGATACCATTGTAAGACCTGTGCTCAGGTCAGAACTCTGGGAATTAAATGTGCTAGGACTGTATATATATGTTTGTACTCTTTACAGCAAATACATAAATGCTTGCACAGCATCAGGAACTCAACTCAGCCTTACACTGACGCCCGCTACCACAGTGTTATGAGAATAACCATGGGCCTTTGCACACCAGCAATATGCATGCAAGGAGATCTATGGCTCAGTTTGGTGCAACTTGCACTGAGCATGTATTTAGAGAGCTATCACAGGTGGAAAAGAGCAGTGTGTTGCAGACTGGTGGTGGGATTATATGTCACCTGGCTTGGCAGCTCTGGGGCATTCACTGACAACACGTATCAGGTTAGGTTAATCATCATCACCTTGTTCTGCTTGAGCAGAGCCGTGTGCCTAGAGTGGAGATCAGTGACAAAAACGGAGTCCCAGGGGGAAAGGATTAGCTGCTCTGCACTCAGCAAGGTGGCACTTGCACCACAAGACATGCAGACTTAATGCCTGGATCTGCTGGGAATCAGAAGCTACATCTGGGAAACAGCAACACAGATCTGGCTCTCCAGGGATGCCCACTGCAACCAAAGCAAACCTGGAAGACAAAATAACAGCAACTGGCAACTTGGACAGGATGTTACCAGAATGGGAGAAAAACATAAAGGATACAGAAATACCTCATTGTTTTAGCAAGATGCCCCAGGAGACCTGGCAGGACTTCCCTCACACCAAACAAGTTGGGACTTATCTGGTAGGAAAAATGATCAACAAGGGCTCATTCGCCAAGGTGATGGAGGGGTTGCACATCCCCACGGGGGAGAAGGTAAGCGCCTGGTGCGAGGGCACCCCGGACCAGGCATTGTGAGTAGCCTCGCAGTAGCTTATGTCAGAGGATTGCAGACCATTTAATCTGCAGACCACAATCTACTTTGTGAATTGTCCTCTGAACCTCATCCTCATAAATTAACCTCATAAATTGAGTTTATTGCTCATGTATAATCGGTCGCATGTGCGAATATGTACTGAGTGCAACTGTTTTCACAATTATAAGACAATTGTGTATTTGACCTCTAAAGCTACAGACAACACTGAGAAGCCAGTCACTCCAAATGCAGTCACTTAAATGGCAGGACACAGATAACCTGTTGTCGCTAGCTCAGCTGGGCTAAAATAATGCAACACAAGCTCTGACTGTGAAAACATGGCTTACCATCACATCTGAATTGTTTTCTTGATTCTTATTTTCCTTAGGGCTTCAGTAGCTTCACTGTTTGACTGGCCTCTCAAACTGCAAAGGTCCTGATCCCAGCTTTCTATATTGTAAATGGTCTTAGACCAAGTCAGAGGGGAACATGCTAGAAAAAAATACATGGTATAGTACAGATGTAGTTAGCATGTAAGTTTTTTGCAGTTGAGAGCATTACATACATACTTACTACTGCAGTCAGAGGGGTAGATGTGACAGAGATCAGCCTTCCTGATTTGGCCTTTAAGAGAAATAAAGTGTTTTCTTTCATCAGGAATGTCTCAGTGATAACAATTATTAACACCATGCCAACATTGGCTTCTCCCACATGCCAGCTTACAACCCATCCCTTTGAAAATTGATCTGGGTTGCAAAGCTTGTTGCCTATTTACATAAATCCTGTAACTTAGGTAGCCATAAAAGTCATTGACAAGAGAAAAGCCAAGCAGGATACCTACGTTTTAAAAAACATGAAGCGGGAGCCTCGGATACACCAGATGATTAAGCACCCCAATGTTGTCCGGCTGTATGAGACTCTGGAGACTGACAACTCCTACTACATGGTGATGGAGCTGTGCCTTGGCGGTGACCTTCTGGACAGAATCTGTGACAAACAGAGGCTGGCGGAAAGGGAAGTAAGGAGATACACCAGGCAGATTCTGTCTGCAGTCGGGCATCTTCATTGCCATGGGATAGTCCACAGGTAAGATGTTTCTCCCTTCCGAAGAACAGTAAGGAAAGAAAGTGTGCGAGAACATAGTGTGCTCTTGGAATCATAGAATCATAGAATCATAGAATCATAGAATCATAGAATCGTAGAATCGTAGAATCGTAGAATCATAGAATGGTTTGGATTGGAAGGGACCTTGGAGATCATTTAGTTCCAACCCCCCTGCCGTGGACAGGGCTGCCAACCACTAGCTCACTGGATCAAACTGCCCAGGAACCCACCCAGCCTGGCCTTGAACACAGTCAGGGATGGGGCATCCACAGCTTCTCTGGGCAGCCTGTGCCAGCGCCTCACCACTCTCTCAGGGAAGAATTTCTTCCTGATGTCCAACCTAAACCTCCCCTCTTTCAGTTTTAGCCCATTCCCCCTTGTCCTACCATTATCTACCTGTGTAAAAAGTGGATAATCTCTTCTTCATAGAGAATTTCTTCAATCTTCCCTGTTAAAAATAAGGTTTCCAAAGACCACTTTCTCTCAGCCCAACATGAATTTCATTTCAGTGATGGTAGAAGACCAGCTATTACCCACTCCCTGGGGGATAAAGTAGCGAAGTCCAGGTATGAGCACAACAAATTAATACTTTGCCACGATTATCTCAGAATCAGCTGATGAAAAACTTGTATGAAATTCAAATATTCCAGTGTGGCTATGCATATAAATACTGATTTCACTTGGTTAGCCACAACATATTGAAACAACTACCCATCACCCAGGACTGAGTGGCAATTCAGCACACTGTAAATGGAGAACCACAGCTCACTAAAAGCAAAGAAATCATCCTGTGGGTCACATTGAGTGGCTTGACACTTTGGCTTCTGTGTTGTGGGGAAAAGTCATGACTTAGCTGCCGCTGGAGGGCCCTGAGAAGCCCTTGCAAGGAGAGCTGGTCTTCTTCCCCTACTGTGAACTCCAGAGCCTATGCCAAGAGCAGCAGAATAAGGACTTCCATTTTAAGCAGAATAAGCAAGAAGCAGTTTTTCCCACCATTTTTCTGTTTTATATAATAATTCACAGTCAATCAGACCATTTTAAATGATAAATGCACTCATCAAAAAAGCCCTCAGGACCTAACAAGTAATCCAGTTGACTGCATCGTTACAGCAACCATGCAATAAATTAGCCATGAATATGATGGCTCAGCATTTGCAAATGTTTTGTGTGGTAAACTTGCAATGCTTGCAATCCAGCATTTAATTTTTTAATTTTTAATTAATAAAGAATGGATAAGAAAGAAATAGTCATTTTCTACTTAGAGAATTCAGACATACAACCAAACTAAAAAAAAAAAAAAACAGAAAACAGAACCAAAGAGCTTCACCCATTTAGTCCAGGCTGACATGCCTGCCTTGCTGGTTCCCTAGATAATCTATTTCACATCATTTCTTCAGTGCCCATGAACATAACATTTAAGTTTTTCTCATTACAACATTTCTCATGAATTTCACAAGTCCTCTCCCTTCTCTTCGCTTGGAAACAGGTCTTCCCAGTGAGCATGGGAGTAGTCTGACTTCTTCCCCCACTTTTCTCTTGAACTGTTGTTCTTGTTTTTTCTGGGAAAGCTTTGCAAGAGAGACATTTGCTGCACACCCCAGAAGCAGTCAGGTGCAAAGTGGTGCAAAGTGGTCCTTGGGAAACTTGTTTTGCTATCAAACACCCTAAGCAAAGGAAATCCAGGGTTTAAGAAGTTGCATGGTCCAGCAGAAGCCCAGCTGCCTTGCTAGGCAGTGGGGATAAGTTCCTCAACTCCTATTTCTCTGCTAGGTTTGAGGGCCACAGTGATGGCCATGACCTTGCACTGGAAGCAGATTGGGAAAGAGCAGGAATTTGTCCCACCAAAGTGATAGCCTACTGACCTCAGCACGTCCCATGGATCTGGAAGTGCTTCCCTGCTCAGCTCCAATTACTGTGATTTACAGTGACTCACCACAGAGGTTAAATTGATGAGGATAATTGTGGGTGTATCCTCTTCTGTAAAGAAGGCGTCAACGTTTCCAGAAAGATGAGCACAGAAATAGAAAAGTTACCTCACAAAGTCAATCAGATTTTGTCATCTAAGCACTCAGTAGAGCTCAGCTCCTTGCATTACTTTCTCCAGCTGCTGCTGGGAATTGCTCTGCTCTGGGAGTGTCAGGGCATTGCTGGAGAGGTGCTGGTAAAACCAGGCATTGTGGTACCAATTCCATGAGATTGATAAGTCTGTGCCAGCACCTGTGGCTGTGCCCAGGACCTTTTTGTTTCACTAGAATGTACACGTTTGATGACTGCAAGGTCTCGTTCCTAAGTGATGAGACTAGGAATTGGCTACTTTAATTCCCTTTTGCTCATATGCACATTTCTGATTTTTAACCCTGGGATATACCTTCAAAAAAAAACGTATTTTCCTTTGTGTTAATAAGATACTTGATGAAAACCTGGCCAGTTTCTTAGCTATTTTTAGTCCAAGTTAATATGGCTCACTAGATATCTTGTGCCATATTTGGACAGCAATTTTGTTCCCTGAACTTCACTTTTCCTAATCAGCACTAAAATTAGCACCGATCCAACAAATTCTTATGGTTTAAATTAAGGCTGAGCCTACTTTTCACAGGGAAGGTAGTGCCTTTCTTATTCACAGAAAAGCACAGTAGATTTTGATGTTGGAGTTGCCAAAATGAGCAACAAGGTGGGGCACTGCCTCATTTGCCCATTTATCCAGCATTTAACATTTCACTGACCCAGATACAAGAGGGCTCTGGCACAAGACCAGGTTGAGCAGCTTCACAAGCTCATGCCCATCAGCTGAGCTCTGCTAACCATCCCTGTGCCAGCTCTAGACATGCCCAATTGGTGAGGTAACGCATCTCATCTTTAAAGACTCAAATAAAGATATTTAAGTTAAATCACATTACCTCGCAACTGGATTGGGCTAGCACATGCACACAGCCAGCTACCAACTCCTACAGCTGGCGCTTGCTAACTGTCAGAAACCTGCCTGTGTGTACAACTCCTAATTTTTCCTGGACATTTTTCTTGGATATTTTCCCCTTTCCCATATAAAAAACATATATATCCTTTTGAATCATTACTGGACCAAAGACCTGGACGAACATCACAAGCTGCTGTCTAGGCACTCTCTCTGAAGTCCCCATAGAAATGAGAAAAGTTGCATGACGTTCCTTGAAGTTACACCATTTCTGGGAAAAATTCCTTTGGAAAAAAAAAAAAAAAAAAAGAACGAGATGTATTTTTGATGCAAGATAACTTCAGACACTTTGTAAATGTTAATAGCTATCATTATCAGGTTTATAAAGCAAGAAATCATGTTTTATTAACTGAGCACGCAGTTCTGTCTATAGACCAACAGTTATGAGGTTCCAAAGTAACATCATTTAATTGCAGGGCAGTAAAAGGCATCAGAGTGCACCAAGGGGTGTTCAATATGATAGAAGTGTCAGATTTGCAGTGGCCTGAGGCCCAACTTGTTTTAAACCACACAGTTTAGTGCACAGGGTTCAGCCACAGGAGTAGGCTAGACACAAAGTTATCTTCAATCTACCTCCGAGCTTCTGGGCGCTGCCTGATTTGCCACCCTAGAACACACTCCATTCAAACGAAAACCTATTAGAAAGCTATCATTAAAACTGTCCCCATCCCGTCCTCAGCCTGGGGCAGCAGTTTTTTGAGTGCAACACTGTCTCATCATGAGCCACTGAGGCAAACAGATGTTCCTATAAAAACATGCATTGGGAACACTGGTACACCACCAGACTGGTTTTACCCTGCAGAAACACGGTGCTGGCTGCATGGTGCTGGTCCTCCCAACCCATGCTCATGTCCTTCCTCCCATCCAGGTCTTTGGGCTGCTGAAAGCACTTCCTCGTATCCAGAGCTGCTTCTAAAATTTGCTGTCTCCCCTCTGTGCTGCTATGGAGCAAAAGGAAACCTCTCCATTGCCACCAGCCACTCCAGTTCCAGTGTCACAGGGGGCCAACGATGGGGGCCAGCAAAGCATCGCAGGCAGCTGGACCGGCTGCCAACACCCAGCCTACGCTGGCAGAGGATTCCCCCACACTGCAAAACATTTCAGCTGCCACTTTGGGCACTCCCCACTGCGGAGCAATATTCTGTCTTTTGGTTTTAATTTGTAAGGATATAAATGTTCCCACAATAAGCAAGTAAGGCACTGAGACAGTGAGGAGCATTCTTTCTGCAGCTCTGAGTTACGTCCTCCTTCAGCGTGGCAGCTGGTTCTGGCTGGTCCAGGTTAGCAGGGCATCACTGTGGAGGTGGCTACACCTTTGGAGTATCTGCCCTAACCCACCTCGGGCACAGCTCCAAGGGCAAGACAGGGCTCTCTTCTGAGTTCCCCCTCCTCATCCAAATCCCATGGACACAATGTGCTCCACAGGAAAGTAGAAATACTCAACAGCACTCAGTGCTTCAAGCAGTGACAAAAACACTCTAGGTCCAAACATGCTGCAACTTCCTTTTTTACTCAAACAAAGAAATAAATACTATTTCTTTTCCAAAATAATACACACCAGTAGAATAGATGATCTCTAAAATGAACAGTCTATTTAAAAATACTAATAAAATACTCCATTAAATACAGAATGTTTCCATTCAGCCAACTTGAAAACTTCAGGATCTTGTTACAATTGTAGGCAGAACTGTGTAGAACCATTGTTATTATTTCAACTAAGTTTTGTTAAAATATATCTGCAGATGGTTATCTGGGACATCAGACATCTTAAAGTTTGCTTTTTGTCTTCATTTCAGGGACCTGAAAATTGAAAATTTTCTTCTTGATGAGAACAACAACATCAAAATTGTTGGTAGGTGCATGTTAACTGTGTTTTCAACATTTTTTTTTGGGGTGGCTTTCAGTGGCAATTCAGCTGCTATTTAAAGATCTCATTGTTATGAGTAAACCTGTGGTTTTTCAATGAACATATTCTAGCTTTCAGTATAAATAAAAGTTATGAAGTCTAACTTCACATTTTATTTCTTTGAACTTTAATTAAAATATATTTTTAGGAGAAACAGGCAAACAATTTCATCTAGCATTTTCCCTAGCATATTGCTGGAGAAGCATGAAAAAATTGCAGCTTTTATGTGTAGAAAGCTGTTCCTAGCAGAAGTGATTTGTAGAGAAAGAAATAAATCTTCACGGCTGAAGTGCATGTATGGGTGCATTAGCTTCTGTAGAGTCATTACTCCAACTAGAAACCTCATCATTTGGTCACTAACAGAAACTTTGCTAGGGTTCCGAAGAAAATATTTATAAAAATGAGGGAATTTGCACCAAGCAGTTAACACAGCTCAGAGAAACATTAATTTTATTCTACAGAAACCGCATGGAAAAATCCCCACAAGAGAAGCTCACTTTTAGAGACGCCACATGTTTAACCCAGTGTTTCCCAAACTTTTAAAAGCTTAACACCTCTGAGAGAAAAAAGGAACCAGCTTTTCACCCCAGGTTGACAGCCAGCCAGTCCTGTGCAATCGCACCTTCGCCTTCCTGCCCTTCCACATGTGCACTCATACAGAGAAAAAGGCTTAAGCTAGCACATTGTACCCTCCGTTCACAACAGGCTCAAAGCACAGCCTGCTGAGCTGGATGCCGTAACTCATTCAGCCATGCTCACGCAGCTGTGGGGCTGAGGTCCTGTATGAGCACACAGCCAACTGAGGCAAGCCAGAATAGCTCAACCAAACCCAACCGAAGAAGGAGTACAACCTCGTGGCTGGGCAACTTTGCCGTTACTCCTCCAGTCATCCATGCCATATTTATTTGAACCCAAACAAGCATTTGCAGCTGAGATGTCACCAGAAGCTAACGCTAGCTGGGTGGCTTTTGTCAGCAAATATAGCCAAGAGCAGATGATGCCTGAGGAGACGGTTACTCAGCTTGTCTCCTCCTTGTAAATGATCACAGGAGTTCTCCTTCTCCTCCTCCTCCTCTGGGCAAATCCTAGGGATTTTTTTAGGCCACCAGCAGTGACCACCAGGCCCCATGTCTCTTGATGAAGACCACAGGCCATCTCCTGAGGCACTCACACAGCAGGAGACCCTCTACTCGGCCCCAGTCCCTCAACCCGCTGCTTTGGATGTGCCAGGATACCCCTGCCATCAGCCACCACGTCAGGCCCACCATGGAAGTAAGTGTGGACTCAGCAATGGCTCCACCATGTGCCTCAGCACATCTGGGTTGTTTGTCTCCATTGCTCCACATATATTTTGCTGCTGCAAGTAATGGCCCCTCAGGAAATCAGCCTTTCTGTAGTCTTCACATATGTTTTTCAGATACACAAGGTTGCTCTGCTATATGCAACCACCACAAAGCTCTGCCCTAAAGGCATCTGTGATACTACAAAAGCTGTGCAAGGAGATAAAGTACAGTTAGCTGCACTCATAATGCGTATTGGTTCTGTGTCTTTCTCCTGTCTTTGGCCAACTGGTAAAGTATTTTGAAAAGAGATCTCTTGACCTTTGTTTTGATGACCATCAGATTTTGGACTGAGCAATACTGCAAAGTTTGAAGGTCTCTCTCAGGAGCTGTTACACACCCAGTGTGGGAGCCCAGCTTACGCTGCCCCAGAACTCCTTGCTCATAGGAAGTATGGTCCAAAAGTGGATGTCTGGTCCATGTAAGTAGATTTAAAATGTACTTATCTAAACGCTCGAAACACTGGATGGTTTAGAAAAGACTTATATAAATGGGTTTGTGGCACTCTGCTTTAGGGTATAAACGGAGAAAGCGGAGAAACATTAGAGAAGGGTTGACAGGAGGAAAAAAAAAAAGAAAAGATGTGAAAAATGGATTTTCAAAAGCGCAAAACACTACAGAAAAAGAATGAATGAGCAATATTGAATGAATGTGCTCTTCTGGAATAACCCTGTGTCAAGGAAAGCTGGCAGAAGGTAGGGCATCAGGCTGTAGGAGCCTGTTTTGAAGTGACAGAGAAGGAACTTGCACATAACAACCCCTCAAACGAATCCCTCACCCTCCTGTCATTCTGGTACAAAAGTTAATCTCCTTGGAAGTCCTGTGCTGAAAAATTGGCATTTTCTATCTAAAGTACAATTTACCAAAAGAGTAGATCATCTAGTATCTCCGCTAACAAGTGGTAGGGTAAAATTCAGGGTGCTGCTGAACCCATGATAAAAGACAGCAGACTTCAAACAGCTCACAAGGCGTGTAAAAGTAATTGCACTTTTGGGCTTACAAGTGCCTCCTCCTATCCCACCCCACATCTGCATTGATCCAACATATCTTAATGTTCTACTGCTGGTAAACACGTAATATTGCACTTGATCCAAACCCAAACCACCTCATTTTGTACGCCTGCCAGAAGGAAACAGAGGTTCGGTTGCACAGAAACGGGATGCCCACTCCATTGCCCATCTACAGGTACGTGGAGTCTCCTTCAGGAGTTCTTAGCAGTCCTTACCAAACTGTGTATCTAGAGAGGACAAAGGATTTCAGCTTTACACCAGTGCTGGTAGCTACATACAGGTATTTAACTTGGGTGTCTAAAGTAGAAGTTTGCATTACTGTATGCTCAAAAGAGAGAGAGGAATTATATCACCCAGAAAGTGATTCAGAGCATCCAGATTAAGAGACTACCTCTCTCAATCAGCTTTACCCGCATAAGTATACATATGCGGACATATGCGCACATACACTCATAACTAATGTTTGTTATTCTTCTCAAGATCTGCTTATGACTATGTACTAAGGTTTTAACCTATCCATGATTCTTACATTTCACCTTCCTCTAAATTTATAGGGTATTAATGGTACGCAAAGTTAAGAATGAAGGACAAATTCTTCTGAACTACTTCAGTATGTCTGGATTTCAAGAGTGCTATTCTGAATTTATCTAGATATATCCAGATGAATCAGGTCTAGAAGATGCTGTCAGCACTTAAAAAGGATTATGCTTATTTCACATTTCAGATGGCTAAATGAAGGTAAAGCTGTAACCTTAGAACCACCTATTGAGCTCTCTCTGTTAATAAACATCACAAAACAGGTCAAGGGCTACATAAAATTTGTACAAGGCCCTTGGTATTTAACACAGGCATATTATGCCTTAGGCATAAAACATTTTAAAATTTAACCTGAATTGTTCACATTCCCATCATGGGAAAGGGAATTGTGGTGGACTAACATTAATTAAAAAGATAATTTTCTACCATTGTCACAACAGTACAGATCAACTGGACCCTGGAATCAGAGGATTTCAGTGTAGTGGAGAAATACTGGCTTTACACATCAAAATAGACAAGCAGTAGTTATAAGGGAAGTAGGAAGCTATTTTTCTTCAGAAGCACAGTCAGAAAACCAATCAGATTCAACTGCAGTACAGCTGAGGCTCCCATGAGGCAACATGGAACAGCAATGCCCATTTTGCCTATTGATGGCTTTGTGCATAAGATTTTAAAGATAGTTTGGAGGACTGGAAAATGATTAGCTGTTGTGCACCAACAGAATTAAGACAGCAGCTGCTCTATTCAAACAAATCCAGAGAGTTTGGTGGGATAGAGGAGAAGGAGTCTGTTATATCTAATAAACATTCAAGTCCCACCAGATTCCAGTTACAATTAACTATTTTGTTCATTGCTGTTAACTAGCTACTTTTTGTGCCTAGAGTTTTGAAAGAAATTTTAGGATGGCAGCTCCATCCATTCCCCAAATTCCCCTCCTTGGGGATTTCCCAGTCAAGTAGGCTGATAAAGAGAGCCATTGCCAGTTTAATGCACCAATTGTGTACATCATCACCAAAAAGTTCAACTGCATGGTAGTACTTGCAGTGTTGAAAACAGAAATGTATTTAATGTTGTAATGATATTAGAGATCCATCTGCAATGCATGCTGCTCCTACTCACCAGATAACATCTAGGGGCTCTCCTCTCACTTTAGTTCCTGCTACATTTAACCCACACAATGTTATGGATTATAGAACTATAATCCTTGCTACCCCAATCAACTAGCATATCCACGCTGCTTCCTTGCAATATAATCTTTACTCAAAAGATTCATCAGGGAAGTTTTGGAAAAAAATTGCATTCAAAGACTAGATTTATCAGAAGTTTTGATACAGTGAGAAGGGATTGATTTCACTTAGTTCTGGCCACCTAACAACCAGGGATCTGGGTTATACCATGCAGCTAGTGTCCCACTGTTGTCAGTGCAGGGAGATATCTCATTTCCTGGAACGCTTAACTGGCCCAAAAGAGCTGTATAACATATCTGTAACGACTCTTCTGGGGAGGCCTGCCTCTTTCCATTTAATAACTACAGATGCTTGGGTTTCAGTTGCTTAAAGTAAGGCAAGTTCTAGTCTAGTCCTAGTAATTAAAAGCATTTATCCACAGATTATTAGTTCAAATGCAATTCAACACAACAGTTAGGATGGGATGGGATGGGATGGGATGGGATGGGATGGGATGGGATGGGATGGGATGGGATAGAACAGAATAGTTCAGTTTGAAGGGACCTACAAGATCATTAAGTCATATTGCCTGACCTCTTCAGGGCTAACCAAAAGTAAATGAGGGCATTGTCCAAACACCACTGACACCCATGGGACATCAACCACCTCTCTAGGAAGCCTGTGCCATTGTCTGACCACCCTCACAGTAGAGAAATTTTTCCTAATATCCAGGCTGACCCTCCCCTGGCACAGCACTGTGCCATTTCCACGTGTCGTGCCATCCATCACAGGCAGCAGAGCCCAGTACCTCACTCTTCATTCCTCTGGAAGTTGTAGAGAGCAGTGAGGTCACCTCTCAGCCTCCTTTTCTCCACAGCGGACAATCCAGGTGTCCTCAGCCTCTTCTCTCAGGACACGCCTTCCAGCCCTTCTACCAGCTTTGTTGCCCTCCTCTGGATGCTTTCAAGTACCTTAACATATTTTTTACATTGTGAAGTTCAGAAGAAATATGTGCCACCATTTCCACGAGTTTTTTCAACAGTGGCATCATCTTCTCATGTTTTTTCAGCTCTTTGAAAACAGCAAAAATGTAAATTTGCACCGTGATCAGATCTCTGTTTCACAAGTAACACTGTCATCATCTACACTAGCTTCTGAACCAGACCAATCAAACTGGAATTGCCTGGACTCCTAAAATGAGCATCTCGACTGAGCTCACCAGAGAAGCGACAACTGGACGCTGTTGCAGTGCTGCAGCTCAGTCGGGGAGAAGGAAGCCTCACGGAGACAAGGAGAGTGTCCAAGGACACTGCCTGGGCTGCAGCCTCGGGACAGCACAGCTTCCCCAGCGCTGTTACTTCTCCAGGCTGAGTGTCAAACCTTCATAAAGCTTGATCATCACTGCTAGCAAACTATTACTCTTTCACAAGAGTTAAAGCTTTAGGTCTCTAGCCAACAGCAAGCTGTTACCAAATGAATGCCTTCTAGGCTTAAGTCACACCTAATTTAGCAATCTGAGCAAAGCAAGAAGAATTGAATTACTATTTGGAACAGGATCTACCAGATCAGTTGCAGCTCTGTGTTGTCACTCAGCTTCCAAACTGAAATACTTTATTCTGATGGGCTGGGTACACTGCACTAACACTTCAATGAGTTTATTTTAAAAATAAACAGCAGGTTTCCACTTTCAGCACTGCAGGCCCTCCAGTCACTCACTGTACAGCTTCTTTTATGCACACTTCCCACAGCATTCTTTTCTTGATAAAATGGCATTTACACAAAGGAAAAAGTGTAAGATGGGTGCTCAATGCAAATTGCTGTTTGGAGATAATTTGTAACCTTGTTCTCCTAACTGAAGGCAAATCTCTGAAACATGACTCACAGCATTGGAGATTTTTTTTTTTTAAAGATATTTATTAGTATTTTATGGAGCTCTAATGTTTGTCTTTTTCTTTCACAGAGGTGTTAGCATGTTTGCTATGCTAACTGGCACATTACCCTTCACAGTGGAGCCTTTCAATATCAAGCAACTACATCAAAAGATGGTAATTGGGGAAATCAGCCCTATTCCGTCAGATATCTCCCCTGGTAAGGCACTGAATTTTGTTATACAGGATACTAATGTATATATATAAGGTCTAATCCATGAGATAAAGTTAATTTAGCAATACTGTAAACTTCCTCCCTGGCAGATAATGGGTACCTTTTCTGGTTTGTTTTCATTTGGAAATAACTTCTGTGTCTTAGACAAGATCCCTGTCTCACAGGCCAGCAGGAAGATGACACTGCTGCCTCTGAAAAGACTGCAACTCAACTCAAAAGACTGCACTGCTTGGTTCTTACATACAGGTGGAATGAAACATACATTACTTTTACACAAGCACAGAAGTTGTGAAGTAAATGAGAACATCCTCATGTTCAGTGTGTCATATGCAGGAGACAGCCAGGCATTCTGTCCCATCTTTCCCAAAAATCAACTATTAAAACATTGGATCATTTTTCCTGAAGAGTTTATCTTTTGTCTACAACGCAATCCACAACATCTAGGTAATTATAGAAATTGGAGGGTTTTGGTTTCTTGTGCTTTTTTTTTTTTCGCTTTTTTTTTTTTCTCCCATGATGAGTCTGTTGATATTTTTCCTGAGAAAAACACTGAAATACAACATTTTTGACTGAGTTTTGCTGACAAAGTCTTCTAGGACAACTGGCAAAGGTAGTTTTCAGCCTGGATTAGAGCCCATGGCTCTAAGACCCTGCAGCTTCACTGATGAAGAAAGCAGAGAGAATGAGTCAGGTCTTGCCCAGCTCCCTACCAGCACAAGTTCAGATTGCTTTGAGCAGTTTTGCTCTGACATCAGGCAAGAGTGAGTGAGGGAACCAAGATGAGCTGCAGTGGCTGCTTGCAGCCAAGCACTGAGAAGCAGCAGACTGTTCCAGGCCAATCTAGCTAGATCTAGTTAGTCCACAGACACAATATTAAGATACAGTGATGATATAAATTCTTTTTCTCCCCCAGTAAATGGTATGAGGATATCTACCATAGCTGTCCAGAATGTTTGTACATTAATCACTCATTTATCTTTCTTTGGAGATTGGCTACCAGATAGCAGTTTCATTTTTCTACAAGCTCTCCATAGATGCAATTATAGTATTTCTGATTTTTCTTATTTATGCTATTGTTATAGCTGCTACAAATAAATGTATTATCTCTGCTTTTCACCAAAGCCCACACAGTTAGTGGAAGATTGTGGACAACTCCATTGTTCCCTTGCCCACTGGGAATTTGGTGAGACAAGAGTAGTGCAGCTTTGCATACTTTAGATCTAAGTTCTTCTGAAGGCGATTACAAGTGAAAGAAGCACTACGTCCCCAGCTTAATGCTTAGTTGCCATTTTGTTCATTTCAAAGCATCCCCAAGGAATATGGAAGAAT
>VXAV01011520.1:260970-273396 GCA_013399715.1 Alectura lathami
ACCATTTAAAAAAAAAAAAAAAAAAAAAAAAAAAAGAGAACACAGTTCCTGAAAATTCCATAGAAATATCCTTTCATTTGGCTTTAAAATGGCACATTGTCCTTATGCAGGTTAGTTTCTAGTACTGCTAAGGTAACTCTAACAATAGACATTTATCTATTAAAAAAAAAAAAAAAAGGCAAGTATTTAAATTCCCAGGCTGAATGCGAATATGGTGTAAGAGCCATACCTTTGCTACTCAGGAAGGAGTTGCACTCACTTACATGGCATCATTTTCTGTAGTCTCTACAAACACAATGCATGACAGTGGATGATGACTCCAGATCCGAATTTAGACCTTCTTCTGCTCCAGTTACTGGATGCCCACATCTATTCACATATGTGACATGGTTAAATTGATGGGATAAACAGTGCCAGAAGCAAAAAAGAATAATAGTCACTAAAATCAAGAAAGGCAGCATTATGCTGAGATGCTCATTTAAGACTGTTCATCCGATCAGAAAAATGCTGATTGCATACCTCCAGATCATTATTTTCTTCAAATATTTAGTTCAAAATTGTATCCTATGCCAAGGCTTTTTCTTATGTATGCCTCTATAAGCGTTCCATCTACAATTACCCTGACTTATTTATTATGTGACAAAGCTGTTTTGATATTAATGCTATTTTTCTTCATTGCAGCAAAAGCCAACCTGACTTATTCTATATTCTATTTAGTTTCCAAATTTGCAGACAGAGAGTTGGTTCATCTTGGACCTCCTACAACATCAAGCAAAAGTACGCTGTGTGAGCCCACATATCAGGCACTTTTGGGCTTTCAGGAGAATCTGAATGATTTTGAGGACTTGACTGAAGCCAGAAAATCATGCCTTCAGGAGAAATCACAATTCACTGTAGCAAACAATCAATCTCCCTATTCCAACATCCAAGCAGTGATGTGTGCAAGAAAAGTTCCTCCCCGATCCCTAATGGAAAACAGAGCTATTAACAAGAGGACAGGACATTATCAGCAGGACATGAGGCTTAAAGATTTTTTGAAGGCAGTAGATGACAATATTTCCATGCCAACGCGGTGGCACCCTGGCAAAGAAGGCACCAACCTCCTAATGATTGGCTCACCCCAGATCTCCCCTCTTCCCAGGCTGCAACAAGCTGCCCTGAGAGAAAACATGGCTAGAAATATTTCCAGGCTGAGATCACAGCAATGTACAAATATCTGCCCGCTGGTTTTGGTTGATGGTTCAAAACTGCCAGCCTTCTCCATGTCCCAGGAGCAAACACTTACCTTAAGAAGTATGAGGCAGTCTAAAGAAAACCCAACTCATTTCTTCAACACGAAAGCAAAGAAAAACTTGATCCAACTCAGACATACACCTAAAACTATAGAACTAAATCTTCCAGTTGTAGCTCCACCATACCAAGCCAAGCTGGGGAAAAAGACAGAGATTTTAAGGTTAAATTTTGCATAAATAAAGCACCACAGAGCATCAGAAGAAAATAGGTGGAAGGAGAAGGAAAGAAATAAGGATGGTCAGAACCAGAGAGAAGAAGGAAGAAGAGATTAATCAAATCGTAAAATGTGACATCTCCAAACACAAACAAGGATGGTATGACTTCAGTTGTGTATCCCCTGATATCTCTCACACATTGGGTTACAAATTTTGCAGAGCACACCAAAATGCAGAAGAATAAACATCACCGTAACAGAACAGCATCGAGCACATATAATTGAAAAAGTGGACACTTCAGACAGAAGATGTGTTTTTAAATATTTTGAACGAGTACATGAATTTTCCCAAACGTGTTACTTGTACTTACACACATTTTTCAGGAAATAAATCTGGTCAGGCAATTTTCATTAAGCTGTGAACATAATGCAAAAGGTAAACAAGCAGTAGCAATGAGGGAATAATAGATTTTTAAAATTGTCTTAATAAACAAAATAATTGCACTAATCTTTACTTATTTATTATCTTTAACTGTTGTTATTCTAATTAACAGAGACCATGCAATGTAACTCCCCTGAAAGGAACAAATCAACACTTCTTCCTTGTAAATTTAATAGCCTAATTACAACTGCATACTTGCAACTGTGTGCCTTTGCAACATTTGTCCCTTACTATTGAAAATGTACATTTGCTTTCAATTTCAACAATTTATGCTTCTTAGTTATGTTTTCATAGCACTAAACTTGGAGCCTGATTCTGTCCTCAAATCAGTTTTACATAAATTTATATCCCTCAACTTCAACAGATTTGAACTTAATTTACTCCAACAGAGATGAGGATATGATAGGATAGGATACAATAGGATAGGATACAATATTTGCGACCGTGGAATTTTTGCAAGCTTACGTGTAGAAGTAAAAGATGTGTCAAGGTTTCTAAGTAATGCTAGATGATACTTGGGAATCATGTGGATAGTCATCCCTACAACTAAATTCATGACATTGCCATTGCTTAAACAACCATAGATTTTGATGTGTTACATGCATATTGTTTTTATTCATAAGTTGAGCATATTTATGAATCCAAGTTCTATGCTTCATTATATTTTAAGCACTGTTAGGTCCATTAAAGTTTAATGACTTAGATTTTTCTCAATTACATCTCATTCTTTTTCAACCAGGGAAGAAAGCAGTTGTGGTCTGTAGGAGTATGCGCCTCTAAATCACTGGGTTATACGAAGCACCCAGAGGGGAAGGAAGGAAGGGCCCCTGGTCTCTGGACAGGAGCAGGTGGCGAGCAAGCACAAACCTGGCACTTGCTTTATGTGTTCTCCAGCTAACAAGTAGCACAGAGGCCATTTGCTGTGCACATAACAGTGGCACTATGAAAATCAGAACCTGGAAGTAGCCGAGCGATTCTCAAAGTTTTTCTTGGAAAATCTGATTTCCTCAGGATTTATACAATGTTTGTGTCTCAACATTTTCAGCTTTGCATCTGCCTTAGAAAATGTTTTTGTTTGAATATATGGTCTGACACAAATGGTTTTAGCTGTAAGTTGACATTTCTATTTACTGTTTCCTTTCACAATACTGAAGTGCTTCAATCTGACCATAAATGTCTGAAAGCTTTTTCCTCCACATCATTTTTTTTCTCCCAAGAAGAAATGTCTTTCCTTAACACTTTTTAATATTTTGTCTTTATCCCTGAATTCCAGATGACAATAACATCAGAATACTCTAACTTTTCCACTGACTTGAAACTCCATTTTCCAAACAGCTCTGCCCCCATCTTCCGTGTCTTCTGAGAGCCCTCAGAGGCAGGAGAGCAAAAGGAGTTTCCCCTTTACCAACTCACTCCACATGTGTCTATTTGAGTGCCCAGGAGATGACAACCACGGGAAAACACACACTTTCCATTACAGCACCTACCTAAAACAAAGTCCAATATGACCAATATTAAGTGAGTGAACATCTTTGTGGGGTCCCTGCAACCTCCTGAGTCTTCCATCCTCAAGGCAACATGGTTTTGTATTTCTACAACTGTTTACTAAAAAGCAAGGAATATTAAGAACATGCCTTCTTCTGCCCTGCTTGGCCGCCTAAAGATCACAGTGTGGAAATAAAAGTTTCTTCATTGTTCCACAACTAAGCACTGCTTTATAGACATTATGTGGAGAAAGATTTTCTATGTTTCCTTTCCATACACATATTCAAGGGCTAGTTTCAACCTGGCCTTCTCCTGAGCTGTTCCAACATCACTGAAATATAGATCTGCAGCTAGCACGGAGGAGCCATATCTGACCAGGAACCCTCATCTACCACGTATATTAACACTTTGAAATGAAATCCACCTCATCCTGAACGGGAGAACAGATGAGTGCGGTTAATGGGTTGATGCCATACGCACTGCTCCCAGATCCTGTCCTGAGCTTGGAAGGGGCAGGAAGCGCTGCGCCTCGCAGCCGATAATGGAGCGCATGCCGATGGAAACACCTCCAGGCAGCCAGGCTGTATGGGTGGCCCAGGCAGGGAGCTGGTGCCAATATTTTAACAAGTGGCTCCCACAAAATCGTTTCCCTTCAGCAGGTGATAAATTTATGCTTCAGGGATTCAGGAAAAAAAGCAAGGGACTCTGGAATCCACCCTTTTATTTCAAACAATGTAAAGAAAAAATATGCTTCTAACTAAGGAAGGGGACATTGCTGCTTGGCAAGAAAATGTACATTAAGATGCAGTTGGCCAGAAATGCACTGAGTCACTCTGAGCAGTGTTTGACCAGTGTAATTTATAAGGGGGCAGGAGGGGAGCTGAATGCATTGCCCACGAGTCCCACAGCATCCTACCTACTTCAGAAAGGGTTATTGAAAATTCCTAACACTGAGTAGGGTCCTATTACAACTCTGATAAAAAGCCAGTGCTAATAGTATGCAGGGCAAGGTGACGACGGAAAGCGAGGCTTTCACACTTCTCTGTAGTCTGGCAGAGGAAATGCAACTACAGGCTCCCAAAAAGAAAGCTTCTGAAGGAGCATTTAGATACCTTACATCTGCAGACCCTTGTACAAACGAACTCCACATACAGTCTCTGTGGGGACCAACACTGGACCTCTAGGTCCTTCAAATGAGTCTCTATACGTGGATCCTGCTTGTTGCACAGTCTGTCAATGCAATCACAAGAGATTCCCAGCCCTCCATTTCATAGGTTTTCCATTTACACATAGGAAATGGCACCTTTTACTACTATCCTGTTTCTGAGCCATATTAATAAGTTCAACTGCTTTATGAATTACCAGTTTCAACACTGTTCTGCTTTTCAAATCACTGTTTTCATGTCAGCAAAGGAATTTCAAATCACAGGAAATTCTGGGGATGGAGTACAAATATACACTTAGAAAGACCCATCAGGAAGCAGAATCAAATCTACATTTGAAAAAATATGAAAAAAAAAAAAAAAAAGAAATGTCACTTCATTCATGCTACACTTTTAATTTCATCATTCTTTAAATACACAAATGAACAAGATTAATAATTTAGCCACTGAAGGAATTTCTTCTCAGCTTCTGAAAAATCCCTGAATAATTCATCTGTTCTGACATCAGATAGCCTTTGTAATGCTGACACATCCACACAGGGTAAAATGCTGAAGAGAGATTGAAATGACCGACTCATTCTCTCACAGCCCTCTCACATTACAGCTTATGAACAATAAAACCCTGCAAATCAGCAGCTCACAAAAACAGAGGAGGCAGCTCAGGCTCACCTGTTGTCCATGCCAGCAAGAGGATGAGAAAAGTGAAACAAGATCATTTTGCTCATTCCTCATAAACACAGTGTTAAAACTACAACATTTGATCTGGAAATGGATCAACTCCTTTGACTTCCCTGGGTTTTAACCATAAGGTATATGTAAGGTTTAAAAAATTCAAAAGATATGCAGCATGCAAAACCATTTTAAAAGTAGAACATCAGTGTTTATAAAAACAGAACTGAGCATCAAAAATATATAAACACATATTTTCTTCTATAAACCAACATTTACATATATATGCAGAGGCAATTTTTATCTTCTCTACTACGTAGCATGCATTGGTCTCACCCATACACCTGAAAATAAAATGTTTCAGTACCGTAACGATATTGAATTATTCCCTTCCCCTCTTGCATCCCTTTTTGAGTTCATAGAATCATAGAGTTGTTTGAGTTGGAAGAGACCTCTAAAGGCCATCCAGTCCAGCTCCCCTGCAGTGAACAGGGACACCTACAGCTGGATCAGGTTGCTCAGAGCCCTGTCCAGCCTGACCTTGAAGGTCTCCAGGGATGGGGCATCCACCACCTCTCTGGGCAACCTGTGCCAGTGCTTCACCACCCTTATCGTGAAAACTTTTTCCTTATATCTAATCTAAATCTCCACTCTCTCCATTTGAAACCATTTCCCCTAGTCCTATCACAACGGGCCCTGCTAAAGAGACTGTCCCCTTCTTTCTTCTAGGCCCCGTTTAGATACTGAAAGACTGCTATCAGGTCTGCCAGGAGCCTTCTCGTCTCCAGACTGAACAGCCCCAACTCTCTCAGCCTGGTGATTGATTTGGGCTACAAATTATATAAAGGGATACTGCAGAAAAAAAATGTAGCTAACTAAATAAGCATTATCTTCTGTACATTTACAGGTGTTTACACATAGGCTAGCATGGAGAGGTGTGGAGGTTACATGATGGATATGAAAAGTCACATGACATATTCTGTGTTTCCCTAAAATTCCTCCCTTTTATTGCTTTTAGATCATCCATCTCCTTCAGGATCCAGTGAGACAAACAAGTCATTGAGATGATGATATAGTAACACTTCAGTCCATTTTGATATGACATCCTTCTAGAAGAGGCGAACCATGTTTCAGTCACTTCACTGCTCTCACCAGGAGTAAGCAGCCAAATGACCCAATTCTGCAGCTCTGGGGAGAATTTACATTTCAGAAATCCTGCCCCAACTTGTCTGAAATGCTGTGAGGATATCTTGCTCTAATTAACTTGATTTTCTTCCATGGAGCTCATTATCTTTGAAAAAATCAAGCAAGCACCCCTTGAGTTCCGCAAGACAATTATTAGAGAACAATGGATATTTGAGAGACTTCTGAGCTCACAGAATATATAGTAAAGATGGTAAAATTTTCCAGAAGGCCTGAACAATACTTAGCAGTGAATAAAAGCCAATAAAATCATGCCTGTCATACATGTATTATGTTATCCTGTTAGATACCAATCAGGATGGGACAGTACCACCTAGTGAACTTTTGAGCTCAAAAGGCACAGTCTGTGACTAAAAATAATATATACCACACATCTATGTAATCTCAGAAAGAATTTATGAGCTGCCCTCTCTTGCTTCTTTCTCTACAGGATTCTTTCTGTTTCTATGTCTGTTTCTGCTTTTGCCCTGTGGATACAATAAAAGAAATGCCAAGAACAACTTTCAGTTTACAAACATAATCGTAAGAGAACCTCATAACAGCATAGTTTGCAAGTGCTGACCAAAAACTGGCTCGGCAATAACTAAGAGCTGGGATATTTGCCCTTCTGTTAAAGCAAAGAGAGCAAACCACGGCTTTAGGCATAACCAGTGGCATTAAGCTCAGCATTACTCACTGCACTTTATACCCTCATACTCTGTGATTTCTACAGATTTTTTTTTTTTTTTTTTGCAAAAATGAACGCCTTCCTACTACTTTCTTGGGTTTTCTTCCCTGTGCCTATCATTAACTCAGAATCTGCATGTTGGAAAACTCGAGTTCAGTGTCTGAAATGAAAATAAAATCTCCCTTCAAATGGCACAAAGATGCTTAAAAATGTTAATCTGCCTTATTTTTATGATGTGCTTAAAACTAAATGTTCTCATAAGGGTACAACAGGGCAAACGATGTCCTTCCATTTAAATAGCCTGTTTACTTTAGAATCTGAAACTAGCTACAAATTTAAATCCTTTCAATTTTTGTCCACCTGGAAAAAATTAAGAAATTCTTAAGTGCACATTGTAATAGGAGCAAACACTGAAGAGTGTGAGTTCTTAGGTTTCAATATCTATTTTTAAATTGTTTTTCATGTAAGCTTTTAATTTAGATTTAATAAGACTGTAACTGTACTTTAAAAAAAAATACCAGTTGATTATTGAAGGCATATTTCTGTAGGATTAGCTTACATAGCTCTGATTTTAAAATAATGTTTTAAATAATAATTTAGCATTTTATAATTTATGCTACCAAATCTAAATATAGATTGTGTAAAATAATTATGGAGTGATTGCAAGAAATAAACTTATTGAGGATTATCCATTTTATAAGAGCACACATCTCTTACATAATTATTCCATGTCAGGAAGTGTTTTCAAAAATCTGTTGGTAATCAATGCGTGATGAGTGATTAGTTATATTTTGTGTAATTAAAGCCAATTGAAAATTTTGCCATTTGCTGTACAGTTGAGAAACAGGAAAAAAAATAATTAGTGTGCTAAATGAAATGAGCTGTACGGCTTGGTTCTCAGGTCTGCTCCAGCTGCTTTTTGCTACTTCAACAGTGCCAAAGAGCCAGAAACCCAGCAGTCTTGGTCTCCTGATGGTTCTCCATAGAAGGGGAATATTGGGTAATTCAAAGCAGCTATAGTGTCTGTATGCCACCTTCCCCTCTCCAGCTAGAGGGTGCAGTTTCAAAGCTGTGTTCCTCCCTTGCTACCAGATGTACTCTGAGCTCACAGGTAGCTAGGATTCATGTATAACAGTTTTACAGCAGCCTGAAGATCTATAAAGTCATTTTTGCCTTGCTAAATCTTGCACTGCCTGCTATAGTGGTTCTGGGCATTTAAGCATAGGACAGTCCTGTTTAACTGTAGTCTTAGGCTAACTGCAGGCTTTAGATTTGGATTGAGAAGGCATTAAAGTCACATGGAATCCATCCCTTGTCCTTGCTGGGAGCCGCTCAGGTCTTTGGCACTTTGTACACTCCTTGGAAACACCTTTATCCTGGCAGGCAGAGATCAGCTGGAATAGTTATTACAACATATATTGTAGGAAGGACTGCACTGCCTGAAAGGTTCATGAGATAAACTTTCTACTTTCTCACTGATTTATTTTTACATTCTCACAAGTACCTCTTCTCACTCCTTTTAGTGTGACGATGAAAACTTGCAATATATTATATAGAGCATTTTCTCTAGGAGTTCTAGGATAGAAAACATTTTCCCACCCTGTTTCCTCTGCTTAGTTTAAGCTGTGTGTTTTGATTTTTACTGCAAGCTTGCTGTATAAAACCTGAGAAAAATCAGCCAGCCAGCAACACAGTCTAAAGTTCAATAGACACTGAGCACTGAAAGAACACATAGGGGCAACATCTACCTTGACAATGTGTCTCCTGTTAGCAAAGCTGGCCCTAAAAGAAAAGGATTGTGGAGAAACAGCAGAACAACTTCATGTAGACGACTCTTCTCTTTAGTACTTATTAGTACTTTACAGATGTCTTCTGTACCCCTTCCTTCCCCAGTTTTAGTGTTTGCTCATAGAAGTAACTTTGCCATCTTTATCAGATCTAATCACATTTCACGTTGAAAGTTAGGTCCTATAAAACTGCCATAAGTGATGAATAAGCCAAGCATATGTCACTCTGCACACCAGAAGAACCTCCAAAGAACAGGAAGACTTCTGGTGACCCACATAGCAGGCTACCTGACTGTTGTGACCGCACGGATTGCGGAGCGGTGTTTCACTGCCACAAATCTCTCTTCAAGTAATTATAATCAGCATATGAGTAAGAACACAGTGAAGAATAAAAGCCTGAAGACCTTGATTTTTGATGCTTGATCAAGGCCTTTGGTCCCTGTCGGAGGGGGCAAGGCTGGGCTACCGAGGTCAGCAACCAAGCAGTGCAAACACATCACTGAGCCAGGCCACATCCAGCCCAGCGCAGGTGTTAATGGCAACAGTCAACCACAAAGCAAAGGTTTGCCTGAAGCTGAAGCTGAAGCTATCATCTTTGAAAGGTCACTGCTGTCAGTTCCTGGTGACTGAAAAAAGGCAAATGTCACACTCATCTTCAGGAAGGGCAGATGGGATGATACACATAACTACTTGCCAGACAGTTACACCGGTCCCTTGGCAGGTTACAGAGCAAATCCTCCAGGAAGCCATTTCTGATCGCATCAAGGGTAAAAAGGTGCCTGGGACTTAGCAAGAGCGTGCCTGACCAACCTGACCTGTTTCTGAGATGACACACTCCATGCACAACCAAAGACCGAAAGGCGCTGCAAATCAGATCAGCAAGGCCAATACTGCTCAGTCATAACTACTGACTGGATGCACTCAGCATCTTCATGAGTGACACCAGACTGGGAGAAGCAGTCCACTTGCAGGAGCACAGGTGGCTGTTCACAGGCTTTTATGTACTGGATTTGTTCAGGCTAAACAGAAGAAGGCTGGGGGGGGACCTTATTTCTGTCTGTTACTACCTTATGAGAGCGTCATCTTAAAAATGATGATAAAAAAGATTCCATCACTCAGATGACTGGATCCCATGTTAAATAAGAAAGGATCATATTAGATACAAGACATTTAAAGTGAGAAATTCTTGATTCTGAAGTTTTCTTTCTTTGCTTTGCTCCCAAGATTCTGATTTTACTGATTTTAAAGACATTTGTAAATCACTATCTGTTTCCCTGAAGAACCACATAGTGAGTCTAATTTACTGGAAGAGGGTTGTGGAAAAATACAGTATGAGTGGTATAAGCACGCGAGTAAGGTTTGTAATTTTAGTTTAGATGGTAAATAGCGTAGGCTTTTTTCTATTTAAAGTATATATTGATTTGAGGAAGGAGCTATTTTACACCAACATTAGAGTTTAGACAAAGATCTGTATTGTTTTCTAGGCAACACTGGGGAGGATGTTGGCACACACTCTTGATGTATTTGATGGCCTTGTTTATGCTTGATAGATGCACATCCAAAGAACTGCTCTCACCTGTGGTACCCTTATCTGAGATATCAGGCATTTCTTACATGTTTTCTCAGTACTTAACCTGGAGAAATATTTTCTTGTTGTTATCAGGCCCATCCACACAGAGGATACTATAGTTAGTTCATCTATGAGTAGCAAATGGTAGGAAGTATGGCATGCAATTATCTGAACACCTGATTTCTTCAATAGCAACAGCTCAAAATTGAGAAATTGAAATAATTACTTTTAGAAGTGTGTTTACTTGTTCAGTACATGAGTCCTCTTTCGGATAATAATGGCCAATGTGCATGTCTGTACTACATTTTCAGTAAATGCTAGTATTTCCATGGGAGCTGGAATACTTCTGAGACTTTCAAGTCATGTGCTGTGCTTTTCTTAGAATATCCAGTCCAGATGTCTTCTCAGACCACTAAACACTTCCTGGACTTAGGTAGTATTTTCTGTATGATCTCTTCCTGACATTTGCATATTCATTTGCATATTTGTCCAATATAGCCAAGGAAAAAAAAAAAAAAGAAAAGCATTCTAAATATAACTTACAAATAAATAACTTCTTACAGTATTTCCAGGACAGTTTTGCAGGCTTTGCACCTTGCACTGCCATTTTCATCCGATAGGATAATGTTGAATATTATAGTGTTTAACGCATGAAATTTAGTTAGTTCAGAGGAATCTCTGGGTACATGTGCAAGGAGTTCGGGCTAAATTTTTACCACAGTTCTGTATTTTTTCAAACAAACTCAGTAGACCTTCAGCAGGCACAAATCAGCGCAGCGCTACTGCAATCATCTTTACCAGCTGGGACTCTGGCATGGATAAAACCTTCCTTGTCAAACTCATAGTACTTCTTCTTGTCATCATCTCCCAACGAGGCAGTCATTCTCTAGAGTTCTGATGGTGACTGCTCAGATATTTTGTGACTAAAGAACTAGATTAATAATGGCAGGCCATGCAGTCACCATATTTCTTTCATCATTCATGTCTGCTTTTTGTTGCAAGGAACAGGTGCACCCAAGTCCCAGTCCCATAATTC
Source organism: Alectura lathami (assembly GCA_013399715.1). Taxonomy (NCBI): domain Eukaryota; kingdom Metazoa; phylum Chordata; class Aves; order Galliformes; family Megapodiidae; genus Alectura; species Alectura lathami. The sequence continues at coordinate 272,440 of VXAV01011520.1, forward strand.
GTCAATGTTGTCATTTAAAGTAGCAAAAGAGGCAAATCTTAATCCTCCTGAGAAGTCTGAAAATCAAAATTATGCAGGTTGGGAAACAGGAAAAGCCTTCTAGCAGGATTGTTTGTATATATTGCAGAGGGCTTCCTGTAGAAATTACAGAACTTCCCTCATCAACGTCCTTAATAACAGGAAAAAAAGTCCTTCAGGAAAAACAAAGCTACAATGGACCTTCTTCTGGACAGTAAATGAACTAGGAGACATTGTAAGATCCTTCCTGGCTTATTTTTCTGATCCACTGAAACTACCAACTATCCTCCAGTGTATGCAAATACTACATCTCCTTTATACAATAATGGCATAACATTTGTTCCTTACACACCTCTTCCTGGCACTGCAGTATCACACCCTGTCCCTATTTGTTGTTAGTTGTAACACAAATCTGTGACCAGTAATTTACAGCATGTTTTCTAAAATTTCTAAAAACCATAAATTTATTAATTCCAGCTTTCAAACAGTCCTAAATTTTATTCTGGATTAGCCAGAATAAAAGAAGTGCTAGAAAGCAACAAATTTTCAGATGTGAGACAGCAACCCAAAGCAGAATTCATAGCTCACTGTGTATATGGTCACAGATATTGTATCAGAGAGTAAATGACTCAGCCTCCCTCTGAGGAGATTATATGTAGGAATCTCTGCATGGTTCTGGGTACTTCAGTAACAAAAAGAGAAAAATGGAATGATGGCTATGTGAAAAACAACAATAAAAATGACTGAACAGCTGGAGGAGCTGATTTATGAGGAGAGATTAAAGGAATGATGGTTGATTGTCTGTACAATGTCCAACAGCTATATGTTAACCACTTCAAGTATTTGAAGAGTGTAAACACCAATGAAAGAAACTATAACCAGGCTGGAATAAGAAGGTGTCATTTCAAATACATAAGAAGAAGCACTAATGGAACAGGA
>VXAV01011520.1:275890-299735 GCA_013399715.1 Alectura lathami
ATGGCATCCAGGTCAGAACACAACGTGAGCTGACAGCACTGTGAACCCAAAACAGCCCCCAAAAAAATTTGTCTGCCAGCAGAGCCAGTAGTGGCGTCAGCCAAAGAAGTCAGCCACAAATCCAGACACGGCTGCTGGAAAAACACATTCCAGGTCCCACACACCGCTGCCAAGTCCACCCCATGATTATAGCCACGGACTTTGGAGAACCCAGAGGAAGAAGGTGAAAAGGAATAGGATCAACATTGCCTACATCAGGAAGAGGCAGAGCCAAGGCAACACTGAAATTACTGGTAAGTCCCATTTCATTTTGTTCCTGGATTATTTTAACGCAGATTCTAGCTATAGACTTTCAAAGCTTAAAGGAGATTTTGTCATTTTTGGCACCAAACACAGCTTTCTTAGCAAACATGATAATGGCCTTGCGTTGCATGGCCTTTTGCCCCAAAGGATTCCAAAATATTTTACAAACTTAAACTGATACATGGCCAACGTACACAGGGACCTCTTCAGCCACCACTGAATTGTGCTCAGCCGCTAGGACAACCTGTCATCAATGCTTACCAAAGCACAGAAGCTCTCTGCAGCATTTGAGGCTAGCATTTGATAAATGCTTCATGCTACTGAATCTGAACTTGAAGGTGGAACGTAATTATGCCAGCAGACATTCAATCACACACAGCACTTTAACTCCTACATCTTCTACTCTACACCTACAGTCCATCTCCTGCCACAGTGTCTTCCAGTGGTACAGATTGATTACAACCTTTGTTTTCCAAAGCCTCCTTCAGTAACATCCTCAGCTATGTAGCTGATTTCCCTTTCCTTTCCAACTGGTTCATCTACTGAATCTGCACCACCAGTTGCCCCTTCACATAAGTACCCCACCACAATTTTCCACGCAGATTTCACTCCTTCTGGGACACCTATATCAAGGCCAGGTGAAGGCTTGCAGATCTCTTCCCTTTAAGTTTCCTGCTGCATAGTGAAACTTGCCATGTATGATGCTTGCTTTCATTTGTTTTCTGAGATGGATAAGCATTGGTGTTTTTACCTCTCTCCTCCACAAATAAAAGTGTTCCAACAGCAGCACAAATTTTTCAGGCTCAGTAGCTACTTATCCATACAGAAATACTCCCAGGTACCATTCACTTCCTTTCCTTAATTCTACAATAAAATTAATATTTTGATTCTAAAATCCTTATTAAGCTGCTTAACTCTCACTGCCTTTTCAAGGTCAGAGGAACACCAGATAACTCAATCCTTAAAAAAAAAAAAAAAAAATTTGTATAGCAGAACAGATTTGAGCGAGTGCATACAGAGATTGTGAGGTTTTAAATAAAAATTTTCAGACATGAAGCCATCACCAGCTCATGCAATTCTGGCTGTGGCTGCCACTTTAAAAGCGTCAGCAGGATCCCAGATATTCTGAATGTTACAGCTCTAAATAATGCTATCAGCCTCGGACTAAGAGATGACATTTCCATGCTCTAAGTGCCAGCGCTAAGACATTTTTTTTGAGCAATGAAGTGATGGAAAAGACACAATGTACCCATAAATAAAACCAAGCACATTTTTAGATTTCACCTCCAAGACAGGGATATGGACACAGGTTTCTGTCCAAGGGATGTTTGGAGAAAAGCTGCTTTCTCATTCCAGTTGCTTTCAGCACATATGTGTTTCTTTTTTCTAATTATATCCCAAATTATTTTGTCCTGTAGCAGGGCTAATTCTCCTAGCTGTCACTCACACTGCACACAATTCTGGCCTCTTTTGAGCCCCTAGAGTTGTCTCAGAAAAATCACTGTAAGAATGGCACTCTCAGATCTTTGGATTTCACGTTTTGAGAACAGACAGCATCTTCCACACATGAAATATTTCTGTTCATGTGTGAGCAACAAATATTCGCTGCCAATCTGACTGAACTTTTCAATATAACTTATACTCAGCACCCAGGCCCATCCACTGTGGTACAACTGACTGTGTCACCTGGGGCTGCAGAGCGTGCCTAAGGACAGCAGACCCACAGCTGCGTTGTTCAGCTGACGGACAACCACTTCACAAGGAACAGGGAGCAAATCTGTTACGCTAGCACAAGCGATAAAAATTATGACAAAATTGACTACATTTGCCTTAGGAAATGTCTATAAATCAGGTAAATGCTAGCCTAGAGACTGCTTTCCAAAGCTCATACACCTCAGCAGACTGTAAATAAAACTATTTGCTACACCTTTTAACTACATCCTTACACATCGAGTAAAAGCAAACATGTCAACTTCAAGCTGGGCTGAATTTCAGCACTCGTACATTCCTCATGAAGTGTCTCACATTCAGAAGGCTAGGGGGATGCACTGGAACTGGCTCACATGGTAAGTTTTAAATCACACCCTGTTACTCCTGTGCTGGGCCCAGGATGTTGTGTTGGGCCCTGGCACCCGCATCTGTCTCTGCTGAGACAGCACACGGTTGTAGCACTGGGGCTCTGATCTGATCTGAAGATGTCCAGAGATGGAGACACTAACATTCCCCACAGCAGCATTTTCCAGCAGCTCATCTTTTCCCTGTTAAAGAGTTATGTCTTATTTCCAACATGACTTTGTCTGGCTTCAGTTTCAGGCCATTGGTTTTCATTATTCCTTGGACAAATAAACCTGTTCATAATCATACCCACAGATATTCAGCCCTGACATTCCTATCCCATCTTCTCTGAGCTCCCAGAGACCTGAATGGGAGAAATAGAGATCTGAAAAGGAAAAAGTACAGCTAGGAAAAAAAAAAAAAAAACCTGCAACACAAAAAAAAAAGAACTTTTCCTTTTTTTTTTTTTTTTTAATATGACAAGAGGTCACACAAAGACATGCAGTGTTTCAAGCTACAGTCTTTCCTTGAACTTCTCACTACCAGCCCCTTTCTGGAAAGCCCACTCCACAGAATCCACACCCACAGCAGCTAGCGGTGCAAATAATTTTCTAACTGTTTCTAGTTTGGAGATCCCTTTTTATTTCTTGGTTTACCATATTTCGTGAAGAAGCACACAATGCCAATCTCTTCCAGCACTTCTTTGTTGGACTGCTACCCTTGGCTGAGGTGGCTGCAGACAATCACACCAGCAGTTTAATGAGGAATTCAGGGAAGTTAGAAGACATTTCCATTTGTGTTTAAATCTCACACCAACTGTAGGCTGCAGATGTAGTCTTTTCTGCCTATGGATAAATTTATTATTTTAGAACATGGCCAGGACCTCCTTGTAGGAGGTCCTGCAGGAGTGGAGCCAACGAGTGATTATGAAAAGCAGCATAAAGAACATTTGACACTGTTTTCTGCCTATGCTTAACAAGCACCTCGTAGTTTGGGCTGCAGTTTGCACGATTTTCGCTTTTAGAAAATATGAAACACCTTAGTAGATGGATTTTACGTCTAGGAGATTCCATCTGAGGCACTGAACCCACCCAATTTTATTAGTTATGCTTTCAAAAGGTTGGGAAAAACTTCAAAGTCGCATCTGAAGAATTCATGAACTTATCCTAAAAAAATACCTGGAACTCTGGCATCCATGCAATTTCTTAAATATGAACACAGACAAAAATCTAGTCTTCAAATAAATCTTACCAGGCTTATTTTCTTAAGCAAAAACCAATGAAGTTTATTCATTGTCTTGTATTTCATACCTTTGAATAAATAGGCTTTTATTAACTGCCTGTTGTGATACGATTTGGTACAACATCCACACCCCTAGCCTGCCTGGTGATTCATGCACTGGGCTGGAAGAACCACCTGGTGACTGGGAGGGTTTAAGTGAAATAAAAGCAAAGAGCAGAAGCTGCTGATGGGGCAGAGCTACAAAGGTGAAGAAAAGGACATCTGCCACATCTGAAGAGAAGATGGTACCACTGTTATGAACATACTTCTTTCTGAGGACTGGAGACTGCTTTCCACTCTCTGCACCTCTTTTCTCATGGCTTTACTATGATACCCAGGGTTTGACCCACAAAGGGACTCAGGCAAGTGATGACAAGAGCTATAATAGCTATGTTATATATTGTGTGGCCTTCGGTCTCCAATCCTGCAGCAGTGTGCAGTTCACTGGTGCTCTCTATGCTATGCTGTCAGGGTGAAGTTTAGATTGGTAACAGCGACCGTACTGGGAAGCCAACAGAAACTCCTCCATAGAAGTGTTTTATACCCTGTCCATTTGGGATTCTAATTTTGAGCAAAATAGTGTAAACAGTCCTAACAGAATGGATTAGAGCCCAGATCTGGGGCTTACCACTTTCACCTACAGGGACTACTGGTGCCAAGATGAGACTAAAAGAGGCCACCCTGAACACATCTAACACAACAGTTCCTCTTCACAGTGAGCATCATTTTATTAAACTATTTGTTTGATTTATTTTTATTTTTCCTGTCCTCTTTCTGAGGAAGGAGGATAACCAGAGCCTGTAATGAGACTGCCTGCACAAACCTTCTGCCAAATTCAACTCTATCTCATGCAACTCCATGGTCATTGAGGAAGTCCCATGAAATGTGAATATGCTACACAAAATATTCCCTGGATTTCCATGAATAATAGCTTCAAAAAGAAAACATTCATGTGATCAAGTTGTTTGAGCTTTCACCCTTCTGCTCTTGTTTCCTTGGATGTGTTACCAAACACATTACAGTTGAAAATAAACTGAAACAATTGTTAGGCTGTGGTAGTGAAATTAAACGCAACTGAGCATCTCTTCCAAAGTAAGGTCAATAATTTATGGAGCAATTTAGGTCAAGTATGCTTGACAATTCTCCAGTGGGGTGCGAAGATTGTTACTTCTTACACTCCTCACAACTAGTTGCCAGCTTACCTCGTTCCCACTTTTTTATTTACTTTTCCACCTGATGTATCCCAGGATACATAGTGTTCTCAGGTTTGGAGAGGGGATGAGAAACTTTTTTTTTAAGATGTTCTTTTCTATGCATGTACATAATCTCTAAAGCAGAACTGTAATGGAAATTGCGGTTAAAATATTTTCTGGAGGAAAAGGTCAACTTCAGTAAGAAAGAAGGATGATCTCATATTTCTGACAGTTCATATACACGCGAATCTTTGCACCAATAAGTTATGTCATCTGTTAAACTCACATAAGGAGAATGCCTCTGTACATTCTGCACTGTTATGACGGGACTATACAGAGCAGGGGTAAATATTCTACATGAAACCTTTATCTATACTGGATTACTTGCATCTATTCTTATCTTCAGATAAATCAACGGAGAATTAAAGCCAGCACAGTTTTCTCTTCTGTCTTCAGAGACGTAAACCGTGCCACATTAAGCAACATGGTAAGCATGAATTTATATTTGGACAGAATGACACTGCAAGTTGTACCCTAGCATCTTTCTCAGTGAGATACCGTCCATCCTGACCTTGGATAGAGCTCCATATTTTACACACCATTACTGTCATAGAAACAGACAGAGGCAACAATAATTTGCTCATACGATTTACAATATATTGTCTCCCTGACACACTGAGGCTTCCTTAACCATCAGCAGATGTGTTGCTTGCATTAGCTATATTTGAACAAAGCCGAACGTATTCAGCCCTGAAGTCCCTATGGCTGCTTGGCTGTGTCTTCAGCTCAGTGCATAGCTAATTTGGTGTTCATAACACTGCAAATAATTACAGCATGGCTGAGGGCTTTCAGAACTTTTAGCCTACAACCTGCTGCCTAAATCTCATGCATGTTCCCCTTTCCTGGTATCTTAGTTTTAGAAGTGAACCCTTGGACAAGTTAATCAGCACTTAACCTTGTAGCTCCTTTGTGAAGATCAGCGCTTTAAATCATTTATATGTGAATTCTATCCAAGGCTTCTTTCACCATACCCTCGCAAAGATTAAAGTCCACTCTTCTTAATTATCAATACTTGTGCTTCATTATTGAGTCACAAAATATTTTATGAATCTATATATTCATATTAACATTCCCCAAAATAAACTAATGTAAATAACATAAAGTACCGTAGCTGCTTTCTCAGCTGGACAGAAGGGCTATGGGGTTTATTAAGGTGTAGGTATGGACCTACCTCTGCAGGCAAAGGCATTAAGAAAGAGGAAACTTAAGGAGAAAAGAGGCAACTCCTCAGTTTCAAGTTTAACTTACTGAAATAGCAGTACAAATGTATCCAGTGCAGTGTAATAACATAGATATCATCAATTTTTTCTTCCAGGTATGGAGTCATCCTGACCTGGCAAAAACTCTTGGCTAAGATCACCAAATATCTTAAACCTCTTGTCCATGAGCTCATATTCATTTGGGCAGAAAACCTGCCTGGCTTCAGAGAGGTTAGTAGGCTGAGAGCTACAACAACTATTTTTAACAGTAAATAAGGCAAAGAATTGACTTTCCAGAAAATTCCCTGAACAACTTTTGTTTTATACTAAAAGAATATGAAGGGAAAAGAAAACAGCTCAGAGTGTTGCAATATATTTTACTTTATTTGCTGATTGTTGCTTCTTCATTATTTCAGAACAAGAACTAAGGGAAGAGGAAGAAGGCAATCTAAAATAGCTGGGGTTGATTTACCCAGCCCATACTTTCTTTTGCCTATTTCCCTTCTCCTGTCAGTAGCTCCTTGCACATCTTACCCAATATAAACGCTCTTCTTCTAATACCTTCATCCTGTCAGCTATTTCCCTTCCTACTATCCAAAACACCAGTCCCTCACATCTGGCTGTTAAACCTGCTGTGGTAGCGCAGTGCAGAACATGGTGTTTATAAAGCTTGTTGCCCACTTTGTCAGTGTGGCTCTGTGACCCCAAAATTTTGCTCTTAAGCCCAGCATAGCCAGCCTGTAAGGGAATAGTACAACTAGAGAGAAGTGCTCTCGTACTCACTAGAAGATGAGAATTTAGGCTCAGAATCTCCCCTTCTTACTGCTTCCACAGGAGGTAGCATTTCTCTAAGCTGATCCCCAGTTGCTTAACCGGGCCCTCGAGTCCATTGCCAGATAATACATAACCCCAAACAGCCTGAAGTTTGCTGGATGTTCCTCCAAGACTCTGGATGCAGGAACACTGCCTCCTAGAAAAGGCAGCTTTGCACATCCTCACCTGGGTGTCCTTTTTGTTCCTCCAACATAGTAGGGTATCCAGATTTCATAATTAATTTCTTTCTGCTTTGTCCTGTCAGCAGTCCTGAGGTATCTCAGGCATCCTGTCTCTTTGCAAAATCCAGGTGAATTTGCTTTAACATTAGAAGTTCCTATTAATACTGCAGATTGGCTGTTTAATCTTCCTACTGCTTCTGTTTCAAGGACCACAGTGCCTGAGCTGTCAAGTTTTGGCAATGCTTCCTCAGAACCTTTAGTTCTCGTATAATAATACCCACCCTAGTTGTGAGGATTAAGAAATTAAGGACCTTACCCCATCTCCTAATCTGTTTTTGCTTAGCTCCAACGTGCCTCCAAATTTTCTGAACTTCAGGGTAGTAATTGTCATCAAAATAGATAATTTTATTCTTATACAGCTCTTCATCATTCTTCCAGGCTGTCTGATAAAAAAAAATCTGAGTTTGATAACTCTGAAAAGAGAAAACTACGTATCTTAGCCGGATCTGGGTATTTCTATGCTCCTGCCCTAGAAGCTTTTTATATACTATCAAAACGCAAGGATTGTGTAAGTGATAGACCAACATTCCCACATTTTTGTTAATTTCTGCATTTTTAGGAATGCCATAAATCCTGTCACTACTTCTCCTTTGAGCGTTTGCTAAATCACCACATTTTGCTTTTTTTGAACCTGTTCTGTTTTACCAGGAAAAATGAGATCTGTGTTCCCTGCAAAAGGTTAATCAATAAAATCTTTGCAATCTTTTCTCATCTGGCCAGTCTCACTTTAATTTCAGTAACAATGTAAGTCAGCTCACTAAGAGAGGCAGTTTAAACTTTCCAAAGCCTTTCTGTCTGCTTCATTTTGACAGAATAACATTTTATTCATTATTGTTAAACCTTCTGAATGTATTACCAAAATTTCAGATACCCAGTGGTTTCCACAAAGCCCAAGTTCTTCAAGTTGTTATCAGATGAAAATCTGTTTTTAAGAGTACCTGCTTTTTCCTGAATATATGTCCACAATATACAGTAAAGATTCAAAAACCAGTATGCAAGCAGCTCCAACTATGCACTGTTTCTAAAAATTCTCCTTTTCCTCTTAATCCTGTGATTTCTAGGGCCTGATTCACAATTTTGGAATGCTTCAGATTGGCAGTACTATTTGTTACCAAAAGTACAGCACATTTTCTTTTTGGCCAGCTGACTATCTCCGGAGAGTTCTGGACCAGAGACTTCTTGCATTGCACTGCCTGAGCCAATCACCTTCCCTAGCCATACTTAATATCATACCTTCCTCCCTTCTCGCCCTTTCTGATGTAAGACTCTTACAGTCTTCCCAGTTTTTTTACATCTGTTTTGTCAAGTGTACAAATGCCCAAAGTGAAGGAGGCAACACTTTCAAAAACATGTTCTGTAATGCCAAGGTCCCATTTACGCACGCATCTCTGCAGCGGCAGTGCGAGATTAAGCAGCCGCTGTCGCTCACCCACTCGTGCATGCCCCATCCTGTAACAACATTACTCTCTGCCTGTGCTTACAGAGAAACACATCAGTAAGAGGGTGCTCAGGCACAATGGGACAGTGAGTGCTCAAGGTAGTTAGCCAATTTCTTTGGCACTGGTGTCAAACCCCTCCCCACCGCCTGAAATGTGATGAAGCTGAACATTTTAGAGAACACTGAGGAAGGCTTCCAACTTCACCCTTAAAATTAAAACAATTGATTAAATATTGTTTCTCATTTTCTGATCCTGAGAAAAGTAAGTCATCTACACAGGATAAGCTTTATAACTGCAACAGATACTTCTTGTTGGAACTTCCACTGTACTTTAATTTTTCTGCTGTATCTCCCATAATTGTAAGGAGCAGGAATTGATAAGGTGCACAGAACTACACTAAGGTACCTGGTTTGTTTTTATTTGGAATATTAGTGTAGCAAAAATACATACACTTTTTTCAGCCCTGTCACTGTAATATTTGAGAACTCAAGATTTTATAACATATTAGCTTTTAATTCAGGAGGTTAAATATAAGACTAAATTATAGATACTAAGACACTCAAGAGTGTTGTAGGGTTTCCAAATGAAAATGACTCTAGACAGGTCTGAAGGGTGGGAAGCTGAAAAAAGTGCAAGCCAGAAAGCAAGAAATGAATGGTTCCTGGTTGGGTGAAAAAAATGTAAAATTGTTTTCATGCAGCTGGATTAGAATACCGCATACTAGTTATTATGCTGTTAGCAACTGAAAGCTTAGCTTTCCCATATGATTAGAGCTATATATTACAAAAACAATGCTTTGTTTACTTTTCTAGCTAATATCTTTAATTGGCACTCTGAATAGTAGTGCTTCAGGTTCCAACTCAAATAACAGCATCTCTTGAAGCCGTAGCCATAAGCACTTTAATCATGTGCTACATGGAACAAGTTCTAAATATTAAGGAGAATATGAGCTCTACCAGCTAAATAAAAGGCTGGGATTCAGGCAGCATTTCTTTGTGAACACAAACGAAATCTCACTCTCTGTGTGACCTTGAGCAAGCTACTTGACCTTTTTGTGCCTTGTCAAGACAATTATTAAAAATTGGACTTCTCTGACCAACAGATGTTACTGTACATCAGCACAGAGAATACTAGAGTAAGGGCATTACTGACAACATTTATGATAACCAAATGATGTGGAACCAAATTTCTTTCATATCCTGTGATTTGCGTCTTCATAATTCTTACTGCACTCACTGACAAAGCCATTTAAACCATGAGATCACTTGTTTTCCAACAAATTATGTCCCAATACTTGCCAATCATTCTGCTTCAGAGGTCAAGGAAGATAAAGTCCTTCTTTTCCTTGCATAGATCCTCAAGACCATTAGAATTACGTCTATTTGCAAGAAATACTCACAAAGCTAACAAGTTCCAAATGTTTCCTTAAATGCATGTTTGTTTCAAATCACATGTTTTTAATCTGTGTAAACTGCCTACATTTTATTTATCTCAAGTGAATGCTGTCCAAGAGATACCATAACTAATACGAGCTAAGCAAATACTTTTCAGTGGCCTATCAGCACAGACTGCTGAGCATGAGAAAAAAATGCTAACTTCTCATGAGCAAGTAATGAAACCTGCAGCACCAGAAAGTAAAATACTGATTATGTAGAGTATCATTATTAAAGCTTGTTATTTAAAACAGGCCTAGCCATAGTTAAGACTGACTACATAACAGTACTAGCTTTCAAATATCTTGGAGTTAAAATTACCTGTGCCTAAACAGTGTAGATTCATTCTATGCCATCTCAAGATTATTATTTATTATTCAGAAGTCAAATGCTTATTCAAAGATCATCTTAAATTCTAGGAGGAAGGATATATGATATGCCTCAACACTTGTCCAACAGTTCTACTGTAAAAAGGGCAGTGTTGAAGGAGACAGTGTGCAAAACAGGGTAGAGAAAACACTAAACTCAAGAGGAGCACAGTTCCAGAACTGGTGCGACCTCTGGCTCATGCAGATTAACACTAAGTTAATGTCAGAGGAACAGTCATTAGAGGCTACAGACTTAAGATGGTCCCATGAAACCTGCTGTCCCAGCTTGCTCCCTGCTTCACGGTGTCAGTTCCTATAGCCAGCCCCAATTGTTACCACACTGTATATCACTCACAGAATCACAGAATCTCAGAATCACAGAATGTTAGAGATTGGAAGGGACCTCGAAAGATCATCTAGTCCAATCCCCCTGCTTTTGTAAAGAAAGTCTCTCTGGTGCTCTGTTCCTCAGTGGCTGACCAAGCGATAGCTGAAGCTACCTGAGCACCATAACAACACGTTTATTGGGTGTAAAAGATCCAGAGTAAGAGACTGGATTTTACCCTTAGTCACTATTACTTACACAAATAACAGTGTTCAAACAGGTAAAAGGCAGAGGAGAAAGCAAACCTGTTCTTCATCTCTAAGAGGGTTAGGACAGGAAGAGAGAGCTCATAAGTAACAAATTTGGAAATGAAAACCCCTTCCAATAGTAAAGACAGACAGCGAAGAGTTGGAAAAAATTATTCCAAGAGAAACTGAGTGCAGAACTAGAGGCCCTTAAGGCCCAGGAGGCAGACATCTGAAGCACTGCGGCACAACTAGCTCCTTTCGGGCACAATGAGAGAGGGGGGACACATTGCCCTGTCCTTTTGCTCTGCTGTTATTCACTGCTATCTTCCTTGCTCTTCTGAGAACTGTCTTCTTTCAGAACAGAATACTAGTTACTGCACTGTAGTTAGTGAATGTGGTTATGTCTAAAACATTTCAACCCAAAGTCATGCTACTGTACCTTATAGTCTGGGCATTATTTTATTTTCACAGTGTTGATAAGCTTTTTCCTAGAGCTGTTAAAATACAAACGTTTAAACAAGGGTTGGGTTTGAGATGTTTGAGGGGTTTTTTTGGCTTTCCTTTTTTGGTGGTTGGTAGCTAAAAGTTCAGTGAAAATTACCACTTTTACTTAGGGTTATTCTACATGAAATCACATCTTCCCAAGGATATACAACAAGTTGTTTAACAACTTGGGCTTGTAAAAGCAGTTCAGATAAAACAGGGATAAACCAGAGTCTCTGCAGTGTCTAAGACTGATTCCAGAAGGTCATCCATCAACAGCAGTGCTATATTTACTTGCATGTTAAATATATGGCATTTTGTCATATCACAGCAATAAAATATTTCATATGAAATGGAATCTGAAGAAATATTGGTGAGGAAACTGCAAGAGATCCTTAGGACATGTAAACTGGTGCTCCAGTGGCATCTATTCTTCCAGCGAATTCGTGGGGACTGGAAGTAGGGGCAGACCTGGGAAGGAAAAATAAAAATGTAATCATAAAACATCTTTGAGCAACACTGTTGGAATTATGCTTCCAGTCTGAATCCGGTGGGAACTCTAATAAGAGTTCCCAAAGAAAGTGGGAAATCACTTATTTTCCTTTCTGACTGAAGAAACTTCAGCAATTTTACACTTGGCTCTTTTTGCAATGTCCTCAGTTTCTCTCTATTCCTACATGATTCTTAGAGGTATTAAAAACCTAACAATGCCGAGTGCTTGAAAGATGTCTTACGAGACATTCTGGCACATAATATCACCAGGGCTGTCTTTTCTCTCACTCATTTCTATCCAGTGAAGGAATTGCTGACATGTGAAGATATTAATCTGAGAAGAATTTTTCCACTTTTAGGTTAAAAGGACCTTATGTATAAACTCTGTTGTATGTCAATATAGCACAGGCATCTGTCATTACAACCAGCCCTGTTCAGTCTTATTACTGTGACCAGACATTGATATGAAACTTGAAGCTTCTTGCCAAAACTCTCAAGAAAAAATAAAAATAAAATAAAATAAAAACATCTAAAAAATTGGCTTAGGTTTCCCAAAGATATAACTGCAGAGTAAGGCTGCCCAGCACATTTCTAATGAACCATAATCAGTTCTAAGGCAAAACGAGGCTTCATACTGTAGCAGTAACATTGTTAACTGGCAGAAGTTATTTTTCTCTGAGCTTTTTATTTAGGAGAGTAGGAGTAGAAAAGCATACGGACTGTTCCTATGGAAAGCTGTGAGCTTGCTCTATGCGCAAGTACAACATACAATTTTTTCCTGTATAGAGAGACCCCAACTTAAATCTAACTTTTTCTCCTCTGGCAGCCCGAGTAGGAGGAGGCTTCCACCAAGTCACAGGACCTCTCCTCTGTAACATCATCCTGGCCCTGGCCAAGCTGGCCTCCCACATCTGCAGGGGGAGGACACGTGATAGCTAGGATCCCAGCAACTTGGAGGGCAGAGAGCAACATGTCCTCTCCCTCCTCCACTCCTGTTTCTAAGCAGAGCCCAGCACACCAGGGAGCACCCCCCAGTTCCCTGGGCACTCAGTGTCCCCTCCATCCTTCAGCAATCTCTTTCTTAACCCTCACATCACATCCTTTCATTTTTCATCAGTTCTCCTCCTGCCTCAACTCATCTCCTTGCATTTCCTGCTTTTTGGCCCTTTCCCAGAAGGTAAAGATTTGATCCTGATTAGGGTTAGGCATTATCCCTGAAAGAAAAAGAACAAAATAACCACAATTGTGTTACTTCCACAGGTATAGGCGCTCTTCTAACTTCAGCCTACATGTAGATGTATCAGTTTTCAACTGTGTGCTTGCCTTCCAGAGTTAGATACTCAATCACGTTTACTGTCACTCTCCTAACACACAGCATGTATTTATAAAGAGTATTCGCATCCTTTCTCAATCCTTATCAATTAGGCTATGTATATATATATATATATATATATATTTCAATCCCACACTTTTGAGGTAGGCTTCCTCTTCCACTGATTATCTAGTCATCATATTCTACACCTGTTCCACTTTGAATCTTTTATTTATTTATTTGAAATCAGGCAGATAAAATTTTGTAAGAACTCAGCTAAAGTCATGCCAGTGCCACACAGAAAAATTCCTCTTTTATTTAATGCCTCTACTAGCAGTATCTTGCCTCAGATTTATATTTGCTCTTTTTCTCAGCTGTGCCACATCCTTGGCTCAGTCAAAGATTTTTGCCTTCCATTGCTTTCAACTGCAGCTTCCTGCTTCACATAAAATTTCAGAGAAGCTAAGGCAATGAATTGAAATGTGTTTAATAAATTCTTGTTTCACTTAATTTAATCACAATAAAGATTAAATGTTATTTATTGTGCTATTTTACTTGTTTAGAACAATTTCTTATTCTTGAAATTCCAGTAACTCAAAAGTTATGCCAACAATTATAAACTAAATGCAGGGTGAAGAGCACTCATCCATGCCAGGGTCTGGGACTGCATTTCCAGAAGCTTCAGTTTTGCTACTGTCTATTTCAAGACCTGACTACAGTTTCAGAGATGTCATCATCTCACTGCAAACCCTTAGGCTATTTTAAGAGGTTCCACAGCTGTTTATAGGGTTTCAGATCCCAGCTCATTCATTTCAGGAGGTGGGAGCATGTCTGAGGACATCTTTGGACTTCTCAGATGTGGGCTGGACTGTCCCTCAGTGAAAGTTCAACATCCTGTAAAGCCTGGGAGTTATGGAAATCAGCAATTACTTGAGCATAGGAAGCCACAGTCATGCTAACCTAACTCTGCCACAACAGTAGAAACATTAGGTCCTTTGCTTTTTCCTATTCCTTGAAAAGGCCATGGCATAATGACTGATTTCCAGTTTGCTAATCTTTCTCCAGCTGTTGCTGAAGCTTTCTCTCATCCAATGCTTGTTACAGCCAGGTAAGCCAGCATCATGGCCATGAAGCATCAGTAGGGCAGAAAAGCCAGGGATCAAGGCCTTTCCTAGGTTATGAGGTAAGACTGATTATCTGTTTTCCTTTTATATAGCCAATAAATGTTCTTAAATCTACATATCTTGCAGCGGAACTAGCTTTATTATTTAACTCCTCTTTAATTCCCTGAGCAAATGCATTAATTCCCCTATTATTTTACCAGTTTACTTTCCTGGAATATGTGCACACTACAAACCTGGCTTTCCAGGCCATGCTCTCAATTTTGTTTATACTTTAATTCAATAAGTTGCTTTTGGATAAACAACAAAAGCCTGGGAACATGGCCTGGAATCCAAATTCTGCCCTCAGTCTAAGCACAGCCCACAATACATGACCAGAGTCAGACTCCCTCCTGCCTCTCACTCATCACCTCCAACTTCCTGGGCAACAGCATTTACCACCAGCCCGTCACACAAAAGGAAATGATAGCATGTCAGATGACAGCAGTTGCTCTCCTGACCAGATCCAGTTTTCAAACACATCTATGAGACTTCAGCAAGTACCAGACTGCCTAAAAATCTGAATATCAGCCCAGTTGTAAGCGTGAAAATGAACCCTCTCTCGTCAGTCAGAAATATCACAGCACCATAGAATATCATGACTTGGAAGGGACCCATAAGGATCACCGAATCCAGCTCTTGGCTCCACACAGCACCACCCAAACTCCAAACCCTATGTTGTGAGAGTGATGTCCAAATGCTCCCTGAACTCTGGCAGCTTGTGGCCATGACCCTCAGGAGCCTGTTCCATGCCCACCACCCTCTGGGGCAGAACCTTCTCCTAACCCCCAGCCTGACCCTCCCCTGACACAGCTCCATGACTCGTTCCCTCGGGCCCTGTCGCTGTCCCCAGAGAGCAGAGCTCAGCGCCTGCCCCTCCGCTCCCCTGGGAGGGAGCTGTAGGCCGCCATGAGGCCTCCCCTCAGCTTCCTCTGCTCTGGGCTGAGCAAACCAAGGGACCTCAGCTGCTCCTCACACATCTTGCTCTCCAGACCCTCCCCCACCTTCACAGCTCTCCTTTGGACACTCTCTAATATCTTTATGTCCTCCTTACATTGTGGGACCCAAATCTGCCCCCAGTGCTCAAGGTGAGGCCACACCAATGCAGAGGCTATGCTACATTCTGCCAGTCAGACACAAAATTCAGAAGTTTCCACTAGTTCAATGGTTTTCAGAGCCGTGCCAGTGAGACATGGAAAAACAATTCAGATTCACAGGTATAACATTGGCAGGAAGAATTAATATGGTAAGCAGATAAATATTTGTCAAATTTACTATGACCAAACCATTTGCTTGTACTAATTCTAAATTCAGCCCACACAGACATTTTTGTTTGAAATACAGAGAGCACAATGCACTGTAAAGTGGGTAGAAGAGATTAAAATAGGCTCAGACTAGACTTGAGTGGCTAAACATTAAGCCTTCAGACTATCTGGGTTGATGTCTAACAAATGTATGCACCTACGGGATTGGCAGGCAAAAGGCAGGTAGATGGGCTCGCTACTTGGATCTCATGGCATGTTCCACAGTATTTCTGCTTTTTATTGCTCCACTGCAAGGGTTAATGTGATACGGGCTGTAACGAGCTGGCCAGCTCCTGACATGAACAGAAACTGATTGATTATATGCATAGTACACTAACTCTCTGCAGATGATAATGGCCATCCATGTATCATGCACTCAGCAATCACCAACATCTTTAATACAGATGTAAACCTTTGTATTGATGCCAGTTAAGCCACAATGAAGAGAGAAAGAATGTCAGAGAACATTCATTTTATTTCAAAGGGTCACTCCCAGCAGCGCAGCGTAGAGCTCCGTGCCATTTTGTGCTGCCGTTATTTCTCAGAAACATAATTCCTGGGAATATACTGTTCATAGCTTCAGCAGGACACAATAAAACTGAGACTTACTGCACACAGATAAAATCCATTATGGCACAACTCCCATCCTTTATGTGATAGTTGAGATAGAGATGGTGCCCACTGTGCCCTGCTGGACGAGCCATGACAAGTTAGTCATTAAATGAGTTTCAGTAGGATTTTCTCACCTTCCCTTAAATCCATTTTCACGTATCTTCCTAAAAATGTCCCAGAGTTTTCAAAGGTTCTGAATAATCTCAAATCCTCTTAGAATCGATGGGAGTCACAGGTGGATATCGCAGAAGGAATCTGAAGAAGAATAACTCAAGCAGAAATTTCTGCAGGAAATGGCAGTTTTAAGAGGTATGGATGGAATGGAGGATAATGTGCAAAGGCACAAGAAGTGTGTTACAGCAACAGTAAGGCAAGAATTGTGAGATACTTGCATTTCCTAGATCATAATATGGTAGGATCTCAGAAAAACGTGGAAATTTTTTCTGAGACTGGAAATACAGGGGA
This sequence comes from Alectura lathami, assembly GCA_013399715.1. NCBI lineage: Eukaryota > Metazoa > Chordata > Aves > Galliformes > Megapodiidae > Alectura > Alectura lathami. The sequence continues at coordinate 292,678 of VXAV01011520.1, forward strand.
AAGGACAGCAAGGATACAGGAGATGGATTATAACACAGACTTCTGAAATTCTCAGTATAGGTAGGATGATCAGAAACAGGGGAGAGAGATAATAGATAAAATTACGTTTTTACTTTGCAATATAAACTGAGATTAGTATTCTTAAGTACAAGGTCTGTATCATGCTGATAAAACCCAATTTTGTGTTGAGCACAGACTATTGCTATAGGTGGCCTACTCAGACCATGCCCTTGCTTGGTAGCAATGCCTTTTCTCCACTCTTAGTTCTTTTAACTCTTGTACCAACACAAGCATTCAGGTAGCAACGTGCTGAGGAGCTCATCTGGCTGAAAAATAAGTGAGCAAAACACAACCATTTCTCACCTGTTATGGTTTCATTATCTGTCAGCTTAACATAGGAGTCAGCAGCCAGAGACTGGCCTGAAGCATGAGTGCTCAAGTATGCAATGACTTCTGCCCTTAACTTGAAGTTTGCTGTTTCTGCTTCGTATCTGAAAGATGGCTAGTATGCCTGACAGCTGGCCTGAGCTATTTTATCAGTTAGATTATTAAGAAATAAGAGAAAAGCTCAGACTTAGGATTTGGAGCAAAATCAGCTCAATTTTACAACAAAAAGTGTTGCTTTCTTAGATAACTAGTTTCACAAGGTTACCTCTGCTTCACCTCTGTGGTTCTGCAGACTATAAGCCAAATTTATTAGCAGATAAAATTAAATCACAGATATGGGACTGGTCAGAAAACAAATGACAAAGTAGAATAGCTTAAAGGTCAAAACCCCAAAGAGCCAAGCATTCTTTGAGGAACATTTCCATCCCCTGATGTAGATGGGTGTAACTCTCAGGCTTGAAGTCAGCGTTAGGAGTGGCTGATTGCATCAGGTGCATAAATGTGGTCCCCAAGATGTCCAAGTATCCCATGACATCAAACTAAATACAACAGGGGCCTCTTTTCTGTTTCAGTCCCTGACTGGTGCTTCTTTCTTACTTCGTTTCCCTCTCCACCCTCCACCAAATGCGTATGTCACGTATTTTTCATTTGTTAATGTCCAGTGGGGCTGCTTATCCTTCCAAGATAATTTCACACCATCCAATATGCCATCTCAAACAACGTGAAAGATATTTAGCAGATCCGCATTTGTCTATGTAAGATTGTATTTGGTCATCTTCACAAGGTCCATTTAACTCTGGGATACGTGTGAGGTTCTTAGGTCTTTGCATTATATGAAGGTTGAGAAAAATATTTGGCACTATTATTTTTACACACATCATTCTGACAGATCTCTGTATTATGATAATTAACAGACGTATCCAGATGACACAGTGACTACCAATTCAGTTTGTTTGGCAGTTCTTGTTGTGTTAAAACACTAAGAAAAAAAGAGGTGGAAAAAAAAAAATCTGCAAAATTTCTGGAAAAGAACAGACCAGGACTCTAGAAAAGAATTCATTTAAAGTATAAACAATTCACTGAGACTTATACAGGAATTACACAGGAATTACTTACACAGGAATTAATCTTGCTTCTTCCCATAAAATAATAAGGGTGTAAACAGAAAATAATAATTGATAAACCTACCAAGAAATGTCAAACCTTCCAGAGGTGCAAGTCAGAGTCTCAATTCAATTGGCCAAATGAAGAAAGAAAACAGATTTTAGGACTTACTGGACTTCTCTATCTCTAAAGTTAATTCCTCTGTCTACAAACTGCTTGAAAAAATATTGGGCTCCAAAACTTCCACATGCACACATCAGTCAAAATTAAGTAGCTCTTCCGTCCTGAAAATGTTACTTCAGGAGAGTTAACTTTGGCATTTTAACTCCTTATATAAAGCTTTCAAAGGAAATGAACTTGTGTAACTTCTTCTAGAGCAGATTATTGAAAATATGACCTATTGCTACTTTTTTTTTTTTTTTAAATCTGCTTCAGGTATTTCAGATCTCTGTGTTTCTTCCCCAGGAAAGGGTCCATTCAGACTAGAATTCTGGCATGGAAATCAGCTGAGCAGTCATCAGGAACACATACACTGGTTCTATATATGTAAGAAAACTAGGTTGATCACACAGAAACTGATGATAATACTGATGATGATGACAGTCAAACCCTGATTCAGCTGATCACACGTGGACATCAATATAGGAACATTTTTTCCAAGCTAGCTTTTCCAGACTCGGTGGAGAAAAATGAGTCTTTCTTGGGCAAAGTCTGTCTTGTAGGATAAGTATTTAGAATAGGTAATTATTCATGTGACTTTGACTTCGAGTGACTAGTTGAGATGCAGACATCTGGAACAACGTAAAAATATGATGTAGACATCTTCAGAGCTTATGACATTAGCAAATGGCAGATTTCCTTGGAGCTCCCACTGCTATTTTTCAGTGGCAATCCTGCCCTTCCCACAAGAGTGGGCAGCGAGCTGTGCCCTGAGGCGTCTAATATTACAGCAAAGCAGAAACTTGCTCCTCTGCTCCACTGTATTTTGGAGCATTGTAGAGAGCTCCCTTGCCTACTACACAATTTGCTGAGCTTCCCTTGTAGAAAATTTTCATCATTACATGTTGAAACTGAAAGCCCAAATACAGCCTCCAAGCACAGAACAATATCCTACTGTAACAGTTGTCCTCTACACCACAACTTTCTTGGCCAAAGAGCAGGAAGCGGTGCCCAAAGCCAAAAGAGGGCTCAGGTAAAATTCAGACACTAACGTCCAAAACCACACGTAGTAGTACCTCTTGCCCACTCCCACACACTTACTTCCCATATGCCTAATAACCACAGTTCCCTCTGTCCTTCAGACTTCATTTCCGGACAAGCACTGGGAAACACTGCAGGATGAACAGCCTGAGCAGCCCAACAACTACCTTAGGCCTGAACCCTCTGAAGATCCCCAAACCAGGCACTCCGTGTCCATCTCTCCGGAGACACTCAATCCAGCGAGTGCTCTCAAAAAAAAATTAACACTGCAGCAGCAGCAGCCATCCCCTTTCAAAACCTCTCAGTTTAACCAGCAGCCATCCCCTTTCAAAACCTCTCAGTTTAACCAACAGCTTTTCCATTCCCTCTCTTGCTGCCAGCTATGGAGATCTACCCTTCCCTTTCACCAGCTCTGGCATGCATTTGACCTCTTAAAAAGTGAATTTAGCTCACTAAACTGACAGAAATCTAACCCAACAAAACAAAACAAAACAAAACAAATCAAGAAAAAGTGAATAGTTTTCACCACTTTAGTGAGCTAATGGATCAGACACATCCCAGAGATGACAGAAGGGAGACAAATGGAGCATGTGCCCAGGAACGTGCCTACCCCTTTCACCAGCAGCAGGCTCATGGGCTGACAGCTGCCTTGTGAAACCTCATCCGCAGGAGAGGAGAGGGCCTGTCAGAGGGGACAGAGAGACTGAAGAGGACCAGGAGAGACAGAGTGAGGTTCTTCCAGTCTTGCTGCAGTGCTGGAGGGCCCAAGCCACTTGAAAAGCTGAGCTGGCAAAGACTGAGCCTGCCCAGAGTAATGTCGCGGCACCATCTGGCCTCAAGTCCAGTCCCTTGTCAGCTCAAAAAGGCAGGAAAGGCAAGAAAGCTGCCAAAACCTATCAGTTCCTGGAGAAGGGGTACTGCTGGGCAAGTCATGCCTTTGAAAGGATAATGCAATTGTTGGCTGTGAGCACGAAAAGTTATTTGTCCTTTAATAAGGAAACTAAGGACAAATAACATCAAAGTTTGCCACAGCTATTGAGGGCATTAAGGACTGAGCTGAAAGGAAAGTCAGTCTAATGCAGTAACACTGTAAGACTTGCAGTATTTTCTGGTCAGTATATACAACTGAGAAACATGAGAGAGCTAGAAGCCTGGGTTGACAAAGCAAGTAAATAATTTCTCAGAGAGATGAACCTGCCCTGTGTTAAATCTATGTATGGATATAATTGACCACATTTCGTCTTAGGAGAAAAGTTGTGGCCAACTTCAAAGGAAACTGAACAAAAGTATCTCTAATGATTAATGAATTAGCATCGTTGAATAAACGAGCTATCCTGAATGTTTGCCCAGAGGCAGTCATGGGAAAGTTTCCAGAACTATTGTCATTTTTCCTGGAACTCATTGACTTTAAGGACTCCACAGCTGCAAGAATTGTGTGAGCATTTCAAGACTGTCAATTTCACTGCTGATTTTCTGAAAAATTCTTCCTGAACTGATTTTATTGGTTTCAGCTGGGGAATCCATTGCACCCAGCCAGGAAATGCCACATGCCTCTTAAGCTACTGCTCTATTCTTCTTGCACTGATGCTATCAGAGACTCAGATTCACTGCAGAGAGAACACTGGGGGACAAATTTGCCCTCTGATGTATGCACGCAGCTCCCATAGAACTAATGTAGAATTTTTTCGCCTTTGATGCCTCTTATAAAATGCAGTCTAAAGAAGCCTGGAAGTATTGCATTAGAACAGCGAGTTCACACTATTGGTGGTCCCCATTGTCATTAACACAGTTAGTGGCATTCCAGTGAAAAACACAGAACAACTCTTTTGTTTGTTTGTTTTATAAGCAGATCTTTCAGGGTGGGATCTGACTTGCTCAAACCCTGCCAAAGATGGAACTTCAGCATCTAAACCCGACATAGACCAGCAGCAATCTGCTTTGCCTGCTTTCCAGAACTGTCTAACATTTTAGGCGCCTCAATTCATCAGGCTCTTCCCTCCTCAGCCCAAAAACTCCCCAGGCAACCAATTTACAGTTACACATTCACTCCCAAAAGGACTTAGAAAGGGTGTCTCATTCCCCTTCCCTCCTCTCTTACTCCCATCCACGCAATGTCATCCCTTCTCTTGTGCTAGCTGTGATGCTCCTGGGACTCTTGCTGTGGCAATTCATTTCACAATACGGCAGCAAATCACCCAGTTCTTTGCTGGGCTTGTTTTCTGCCACTTTAGTGAGTTTAACCAGCTCCCAGAGGGGTCCTAGGCCCACAGCCAGCCCAAGGTAAGTGGCTGGAGCACGCAGAGAGCGGTGGGAGTGGGACTGCGTTTTTCATAGCACCTACCCTCTTGTCTTATGAAGCTGGGCACTCAGATGGCAGTCTGTGTTGAGAAGCTCCATTTCTGAGGAGAGATGAGCTAATTCCAGCTGAGACATCTGCTGCAACCTGCAAGCAGGAAACAACCCAGGATCTACCTCTCACCCCAGCAAAATCTCATGAGCCTCAACAAATTCTGAAAAAATTAAATAAGCCAGGGCTACAGCTAATGGCAAACACTGAGCCTTGGAAAACCTACATCAGACAATTTAGTTCAGTTGGCTTTTTCTGTGATATATGCTATAGATTATTTTCTAGTAAGTCCATTAAATTAGAATAAATGATGACACTAAATTAAATAGAATTTCGCACTGAAGGCAATGTAAGCCAAGACATGTAGCTCAGAGCAGAAGTGAAATCCATGCCCAGACAACTGCTCGGTGGTGGTCCCGTGGTAGCAAGATGTGCAGAAGGCCTTGCTGAAGTAATAATATTGAAGTAACCTCATGCGTCCACTCACTTCCAGGCCTCTGTTTAATACAGACACTGGAAATTTGTCATCCTCAACTGATATAAATGGGTGCAGCTTCTCTGACATCAGTGAAGCCATGTTAATTTACCTTTCAAATTTGCTGAGGATCTGGTCTTCATTCTCCTAGAATTAACTATTTTAAGGAGCTTTATTCTGAGTCCTATTTACAACTAAGGTCTTGTTCTTCAAGAAGTTCAGCTTTCCCCAAGTCACAAAAATGCCTACTCTTTTCTATTCTGTGATTACAGAATTGAGCTTCTGTGGACTACCTGAATGAAATATTTAAACATTCTTACTTCACAGGGTAAGAAGTCAAGATCTGCATGAAACAACCCTGTAGATGTATTCTATCACAGATCTGCCTCTGGGTTTCAGACGTGAATATCCACAAACCACAGAGACGCAAGAGTAACATCTAAAGCATGGAAGTCAATGTGTGGACTTTTACATTACTTTCTGAAGCACTGTGACTTTGTGCGTATGAATTCAGGTTCTTACGAGCTCATCTCTTAAACAAACAGCTCCAGCACTTGTACAGCTGTTGTCAGTAACCTCTCCTTCTTTGCCACATATACATGTACCCCATTCTTGGCAGTGCACAAAACCACAGGCAGCATTTCTCAGCAGGTCTAGCACTACTTCAGGTACAGAGAGGGTCTAGAACCCTGCAGCCACCAGTGACACTGGGCAGAGGAGATATGGCAGATTTCAGTACTGTCAATTGAGACCGGCAGCGAATCCACCAGGAGTATTGAGTAGAAGGGACTCACCAGCTGAGTTCAGACCTGACTTGGGTGGTGTGATGGATCGTCTCTAACAGAGCTCAGAAAATAACATAAGCAAAGAGTTTGATGTGATGTTTAGGCTGAGATTCCAACCAGTTTTTCCTCTTTACAAGAAGGGGAAGACTCTGATATAGTCAAATATCTTACTTGCAAATCTGGTATTTGAACAATTGCCTGAAAATCTGAAATTGATGCAGAACGTTAAACCTGCTAAGCTGTTTAAGGCTGATGGGATGCATTAGGTGGGGCCCATTCTCCAGACACTGGATATTAACTGAAATATATTGAAACACTGTTTTAACAGCTATTTTATTTAACCAAGTACAATCACAACCAGGTTTGCCATTTTTCTGCGGCCAGTGGAAAAAATGAGCACGTTAGGGAATTTTGTTGCCTGCCTAGAATGCGACATTTCACACTGGAGCAGGATGGAAATCACGTAGATCACTGCCAAGAGCGCGAGTTTGTTCTTAAAAGATCTCTCAAACTCAAACTAATTTTAGAGTGAAGAAATGCCTGCTTCAAACTACCCTGCAGCATAAAATTGCCAGTGAAAAACTTCTACTCTCTTCTTTTATACTTCATATACACTTTCAAGCTCCTCACTGCTAGACTAGAGGTCAAGTCCTCAAAGCACCAGCGCACTGTGAAAGAGAATGGGAAGAAGATACAAAAAAAAAAAAAAAAAAAAAAAAAAAACAAAAAAAAAAAAAAAAAAAAAAAAAAGGAAAACAGG
>VXAV01011520.1:299754-315916 GCA_013399715.1 Alectura lathami
CAACACTAGAAAATATAGTTTTGATTCTGTATTTCAAAATTAAGGTGACAAATACTTTCAAAGTCAAGCAGGTTTAGGTTCGTATTTTGACCCTTTCCACGTGCTTTCTCGCCAGTGGCATACCATCCCAGTACCCTCCCTCACATCCTAAGATTTCTTTTAATAACAAGGAATATCTTTGCACACTGACTTGCTAATCTAATCAGAGTTTTAAATCAGAAATGTTGGAGAGAAGTTGAAGTCCTCAAAGAAGTACTAAGCAAGAGAAATCTGCAGAAGAGGCTTCAAATCATTAAAGAAATTACAATAAGGTTTTGGAAGGCTAAAGGAGGATGGTTGTCAATGAACTATAACTTTTCCAGGAAGGAAGCAGTAGGAGAAAAAACACTAAGCTGGAAGGCTTATAAGATCAGACTTATTATTTCATTGGCATGACGGCACTGACATATTTATAGGAGGTTACGATTTGTTCAAGCAGGGTGGAGAGCGAAACATGATATATCAAGCACATACACACTTTCTCCATGATCCAAACAGAGTGAGAGATGCTGTTGTAAGGTCTTTAGACAATGTTAAAAGGGATTGATGACTATTGGGTGTATCCTGAATTAGAGCACACCATATTACCACATGGCAAAATCTACATGGCAAGTCTTGTGGTGATTATAATGAAAATTAACTCAACTGTACAACTTAAGTTGTACAACTGGTGTTAACACCAGACTGTAATTTCTCAGCCTTCAGCTGAAAAAGGAATATTGCAAGGTCTGTCTCATCTAAGTTAGTCAAATACTCAAATACTTCTACACTCAGCAAAGAGACATAAGCATGTGGCGAGAGTTATTACTCCTAGGCTGGTATCACAGAACGGAGTGAATCACTCCTGGATGTTCCTCTGTGTACCCACTGACTAAAGAGAGAGTCTGGATGTCTGCCCTGGGTACTTAATGTCTAGATGTGTACGATACATGAGCAACTCCTTTTCAGGTAGTTCTTGGAATTGGGTGAAAAGGGGAGCACTTGTCTTGGCTCCAGTAGAAGGAGCAGGGAGGCAGAGGATAAGGGAATGTAATTCTGTACATTCTTTGGAAGAGAAGGCAAAGAGCAAAAAAGACTGTGGATTTCAGGAAAATGGTCATGAACAGATAAGAAGAAAAAAAAAAAAAAAAAGATTCCAGGAGAACCGGCAGTTCTTCAAAGAAGCAACAATGAGGGCACTGTCAAAAAGCATTCCTGCATTTGCAGTAGTTTTTCCATTCCATGTCTCATCATCAGATGATGGCATAGGCCTTCAGTAAAGATGTGAGCTTCCTGCAGGGAGTCTGGAGAAGATGTCTAGAAATATGAGGAAACTGAAATTAAAGTCCAGAAGAAAACAGACTGGTTTGCAAAATGATGATAGCTCAAAATGATGATAGCTCTCTAAAGATAAAGTAGCACAAAGTGAAAGTGATTAACCAGATAGCAGGAACATGGCTCTTTATAAGTTGGCCAGTAATGCTCTGAACTTACAGCACAGGAAGGTTAGTTTAGATGTGAGAGATTTCTTCCTCTGGTGAGGCAGTGCAGTGGAAACTCAACAGTCCTAATCTGTTAACAGAAAGTTTTGAAAATAGGTTTCATCAATGCCTGCAACGAATGATATATACAATTGCCTCGAAGTAAGTACTGGAGTAGATGAGCTCCATCAGTCATTTCCCAGAGCAGTTAATGACTCCACAACTCAAGAAGGCTAATTCTAGCCTAGAGATGCTAATTCCTCTTGACTTTCTCCATAGTCAGAGCTTTAGAGGCAGATTCAGAATAGGACTAGGCTCATCACCTTAACTCTTGTGAGTAGCTCTAATAGTTCCTCAAAGCTGAGTACATTCATCCTGATCCCTTCCTCCACTACTGCCGTAAATAGCTCCTTCCAACCCACTTATGATCTTCCCTTCCTGATCTCTTCAAATGCCAGACCTCAGCTTGTAAGTCCCATACAAATCCACATTCCTTCTCACTGTTATCCTTGCTCTGTGTTTCCTAGCTCTGAACCAGAGCAATTTATCAAGAATTTTTACAAAAAATCTCAGACTGGCTGGGTTGTGTATGAGGAATGCCATGGTCTTAATTACAACCAGCTCCATTTTTCAGAAAGTGCAATTATTGTATCATGAGTGTCCTTCATCTCCAATTTTTTTAATCAACACTAACTGATTGGCAGATGTTGGTGCTCTCTGGAACATTCCCTCAGGTCTGAAAAGTAGCCATAAGTCAGCAGTTGTTCTTCAGTACTTGCACAGAAAACATGTGTTCTCTTTGCCTTCTAAGAAATCCTCAGAGTCTCTTCTAAATTAGGTATAGATTAGTAAGGCATATCACCCAATAGTAAAAACAAAACAAAACATAATCCCTGACAGACAGAGGTCAACAATAACAACAGGCCCGCTGCCACTCTCAGGTTTCTCCCAGGGACAGGGTTCAGCTTGCACTGCATGGGTTGCTTGCAGGTTCAATGACCACAAAAGCATGCCCTTGAGCCACCCACTTCCCTAGCAGGGGGCTAGCTGCAAAGTGTTTCGTCCAGTCCTACCCCATGCACATGCCTCAGTCCCTATGGCCTCTGCAGGACTGACTGACATGTGACAGAGGTGAGACCACAGGCACTGCCTGAATCTCAGAGGCACACAGGCAAACCCCAGCACCACCACCCCCCTAAAATTAAGTGGGCCGGAAATTGTGGCCACCTGCTCGTTTCATAAATTGCTTTCACTTGCTAAGAAGATCTAGGGAACCCCTTGCTCAAGCAACCCTCAGTTCAGAAATTAAAATTATATCCAAAGACCCATGATATGGTAGTACAAGGTGATCCAAAGAAACAAACAGGTTTCAAAACGGTTAGAAGAGTTAATATTTAAACCTAAAGTACTGCTCAGCCTTTGCAACCTTAATCTGCTAACCCCAGTGGTATTCAGCTTACAGTTCTCAACATCACTTGCTTCTGCCTCATAATCCACCATGCAGCTAATGAAGTGTTAAGATGAGGCCACAGACTCATATCAGCACAGGCAAAACAGCCCGAGTACTGAATACAGCTAATACGCCCTACCATCACCCCTAGTCTGCTAAAGGGTAAGAAGGGCTCTGAATTATTTGGAAGGAAGGAAAAAAAAAAAAAAAAAAGAAAAAAAAGGGTGTTTGAACAGTCAAAGAGCTCCTTAGGTCATGAGTTCTTGCTTCAGAGACACTAAGCAGTGCCAAGCCAAGAAGCAGAGATGAATGAAATGGTCATTTTTGTTTTTGTTTTTTTTTTCTCCCAGGAAAATCATCTGGAAATAGACAACTGTTCAGGGAAAAAGTAAATGCAGTAAGTAGGTACAAAACATATTGAGAAAAGTAAACAGATCAGCATATGTCATTCAGCAGACACACGTAGTTTATTTTTCTGCTCACTGAATCATTTACACAAGTTAAAATTATAGAATCATAGAATGATGATAAATAGTAAGACCCATTCTGCCTAAGAAAACCAACAATGTATTAACATAAGCCATGCCAAAAGAATACTGAGTGCTCCTTAGGAATGCTATTGAATAAGAATGAATAAGAAATATTGAATGCTCAGAGATTATTATCTTGATGATGCCTCTATTATTCATGTCATGACCAGAGCTGAACATCTCTTTAGAATAGCCCTGCATACCTCCCAGCAAATTTCTGTTCCTTTCCTGTTCCAAATTGTGAAGCTTTGTCTCAGTGTTTTTAAAAATGTGCATCCATGAAAGACAGATGATGCATCTTCCTGAGGTATATGATCAGTCTTTCATTCATCTGTAAAATATTCATCATATTTATGTTGTTATAGCAAAATTATTTTGGAGCACTTTCAGGAGCTGGTCAACAGTTTTCTGCACATAAATTTTGGATACAAACAGCAACAGGATCAAACTGTACTGGCATTTCCAGTAGTCCATGGGCATGTAACTTCCAGCTCTACTGGACCAGCAACATCAGTTTACTGTATCCTATAATTTAAGATGTGGATGTAAATAGTGCAGGGTGTAAAAGTAGACTGACTGCCTGTTTGTTTCTGAATATAAATGCTACAGAATAAATTTTTGCAGTTACTTTCCCAAGGTGATTTGGACATAAAACGAACCAATTTTTCACGAGTTCTCAGAAAGTATGTAGACAATTGAGTGTTAGCCAAAGCTCCAGCACAAAGGTAGGCTGAAGCACAGGAAGAGAAGTGTAATAGTAGCAATATTCCAATATACCAGTTACACTTGTATCTGCTTTCATCTCTACCCAGATATTTTCCTGCACCTTATAAAGAAATGTCAAGCACATTCCTAATCTGGTGTTGAGTGTAATCCGACATTTGGAAAAGTTTGGTAACTAGAAGGTGAGGTCACATACACCCTTGAGAGCATCTGGATACTTCAAAGGATGAGGTTACCAAGCAAGTAGAAATTATTTTTGCAACTTGCACCACAATACCACGTCCACATCTTTCTCCATTATTCCTGGATGGAAAATAATCCGTATCCAAATACTGATCTTCAAAGGCAGGCAGACAGAGGTCCCAAGCATATCGCAGGGCGTTTTCACCAAGAACCCAAAAACATGGGAAAAAAAAAAAAATATTACTGGGTAAATTTCTAAATGAGGGGGGAGGATTCTCCATGCAATGCCCCAAACAATGAGTAACACAGAAGTGGGAGAATGGCATGATGGCAGAATAGCCCAGCTACTTACAGTGGGACTACGAAAACCACAGTAGGATCCAAAGTCTTCTCCTGGCCCCCCTTCCCCACCGCCCGCTGACCAGCAGCAGTGCTGTGGGCCTCCCAGCAGGCTCCGTCTGTCTGTTCCCTGAGTTCAAGCCTCTTTCATCTCCTGTTACTCAGCTGCCTCCTCCCCACTCTTGAGCAGCATCTCACCACAGACAGAAGGGAAAAGTCGAAGTGGGGAACGGCCTGATGCCTCTCACCCGCATGATTTCAGCCTGGCCAGCACTGTTCATGCATGCCTCGTGCTCTCCCCATCAGCGCCTTGCAGCACTGTGGGCCTTGCTCAGCCCCCTTCCCCTCAGAGGCCAGCTCCACACAGGTTCCCTCCGCCCTTCTAAACCTCCCGTCTTATGCCTTTTTGTGAAAGATCTTTGTACCACTTAGTGGAAGTAAATAATTCAGTCAGAGGTGTTTCTAGCCTATCTTTCATTAGAGATCATGTCACCTCCCCCTGCTCTTCCATGGCTTGACTCCCATTCCCTTCTTCCCCACTCACAACTCCTTTTGTAAAGCAGGCAGCTTGAAACCTCGTTTTTACCCCTTGGTAGACAAGCCAGCCTGCTTTGAAGAGTGTCCCTCCACCATATTGAAAGCAAACCCTTTAGCCTTCTGGGGACAAGTTGTTTTGGGGAGTAATTTAAGCAGTAGGAGCACAAACATAAATGTCAACGGAGTCAAGCTGCTCCTGAGATTTCTTCAGTAAAACTGCGGTCCTAAATCACAGCTCTCTTTGGTTTATGAGCTAATAGCCCCCTCTCCTTACTACCAGGATAGGGTCAGCATCTTACATCTGCCAAATAGACAAGACATCTCAAGAACCAGAGGGTTCAAAAATTGCTGATGAGAGGGGTTGTGAAGAAGAGTGTGTCATGGTTTTCCACAAGTGTTCCATAAAATGACAACATGTCATAAGCTGACACGGCTGGGAGGGCTGCTGAGGGAGAACCACAGCCCCCAAAATGCTCCTGTCCCTTCCCACGTGGTTTTCGGGGTTCAGGAGCTCTGCCCTTTTGCCTCCAATCGCCATTGTGGATTCATACGTGTCCTTTTCTCCTTACACATATATTTTCCAATTTGTCAGATTTATTGCTGTCAATTCCTTTCATATTGTATTATCTTACATTCCTTCACTGTTTTAAGTATCTAAGTAACTAAGTTTTTAGTTATCTTTTACCTCAATGGCACCTCCTCCTTTCTCACTCCTCTACCCAGCCTCCAGGAGGGAGGCGGGTGGGGGAAGGAGCTAGACCCTGTCGCGGGACAATCTGTAATTAACTCACGACAGAGTGGTACCAGCCTGTCACAGGCTTTTGAGCAAATGAAATCAGTCCAAATAATACTGGTCTTTGTAATTCTTCTTTCAGATCTATCCTTTTAGTAGAAGAGAAATACTTGTCAGGAAAGATATTCCGAGCTTTTGGGTTTGAGCTGGACCCTTAGTTAATATTTTTCTTTAAATTCCACAGCCTGTCTCTGCTTGCATTCTTTTTTTTTTTCCATTCTTTAAAAAAAAAAAAAAAAAAGGAAGCCCACAAAAGCTATTATTAAATGTTCATCCGAACACACACATTAGATCTTGTGTGCTGCCTTCTAGGAGAATGCTTTTAATTGAAAGGAAAACCCTGCCTCCTGCTAGGTTTGGGTGGGCTGCAATTAGTTCCATACTAGTTAGTTTTGCCAGAAAGTCATATAACTCTTCTGCATAGGCATTCACATTCTGGCCCAGCTGCAAACAATATGATGAGTCAGCAAAAAAGGAAGCTAAAGGAATTTCTAATTGAATTAAGAATCTGGTCTGTCCTCAAATCGTGTCGGATTCCACTGGGGGATCATCACGCTGGTTGCGCCAGCTACCGGTACTCGCATGAGATCTGTGTGCCCACGGTGATGCTGCAAGGAGGCACGGGGATCCAGCAGTCACGTGTACCTTTGCCCTGTTGGCAGTAAAACAGAACTCCCCCCTTCATGCCTGAAATATAATGCTTTGGTGAAAAATGTTTCTTCTGTTTCTTAACTGCAAAGAATGCAAAACCCACCACCCTACCATGAAGATGCAGTGATTGAAACAAAGAGCTAAGCATGCAGAACATCTGAATTTTGGTAAATTCAGACAAATGCAAGTTGGAGGAAACCCTTTTCTGGGTAATTCTGGTTTATTTGAAGCCAACAAAGCATGAAATGGTCTTAACAGTCTGTTATGTTCTGGTGTAACATGATGATCTTGAATCTCTTGGCGAGTATGAGCTGGAGTTTCAGTTCACTGATGGGTGGTTTTCTGGATTAGTCCAAGAAATGTATTTAAGCAGTATGTGCAGCAGGAACCCTTTTGATTCATGGCTGTTCAATGGCAAACATCTGAACATGGACTTTGGGTAATAAAACCAACATTTAAGCAATTCTTCATAATTTCCAAAGAGACTGTCATTGGAACTGGGAGGTGCTTATCCTTTTCCATGTAGCTAGGTACTAGGTACCAACTAAGATTATTCTGTGGTCTAACAGAAATCCAGGAGTTGTAGGCACATTCAAGGACTATCACTTGCGCTACTAAACCAGAGAAAACACTTATCTTGAGACCTCTGAGTGTGGGGGATTTCCACATCTACGACTCAGATCAGCACAGTCAGTCTTCTAGCACAACAAATACCACGCAGAAGGTTCAGAACAGTGAGCACATACTGAGGTAATTCTTTCAATATCTGAACAGGGGCTACAATGAAGAAGGGGACAGACTCTTTAGCAGGGCCTGTTGTGATAGGACCAGGAGAAACTGTTTCAAATTGAGAGAGGGGAGATTTAGCCTGGATATAAGGAAAAAGTTTTTTCAGTAAGGGTGGTGTGAAGCACTGGCACAGGTCGCCCAGAGAGGTGGTGGATGCCCCGTCCCTGGAGACCTTCAAGGTCAGGCTGGACAGGGCTCTGAGCAACCTGATCCAGCTGTAGGTGTCCCTGTTCACTGCAGGAGAGTTGGACTAAATGGCCTTTAGAGGTCCCTTCCAACTCGGACAATTCTATGAGTCTACGATTCACATCCATTTAATGGCAGTAATAAAAGATGCCAGGTAAATTCTACGTTATTAACTAAAACTAAATGGAAAACCTCTTTGTCATGTGGGAAATATTCTATGGAAGAAAATCTTTATTTGATTTTTTTTCCTTTGAATCTGTAGATTTTCAATGTGGAAAATATTTGACAATTTTAAAGGAGTATTTTAATTGTTTTTGCATCAAAAAACCCTAATATTTTAAATTAAAATAACTCAAAAATATTTCATTCTGAAACATCAACACAATATGAAAAACACTGATGTATTTGCTGCAGGTAAATTGAAATTTTCCAGTGGAAATACAATAACACTATAAAAATTCAGCTTAAAATAGCATTTTTGGTGAGCAAATTTTCTACGATAAATACTGTGGCCAACTTCAGTTATGATTTTTCCGAAAGTCTGTGAGAGCTGCAATGGATTTTTGGAACCTTTAAAATATCCCACCTAATACAGCAATAACGTCTCATGGTGAAAGAGTGTGAAAGGATTATACCAAACAGGCGGTATCCCAACAGCACCTGAATATAAACCATGTTTGTTTAACTGACAACAGCTTCCCATACATGATTTTAAATCTGCAGAAAACTATAAATAGATAGCACTTTCACTGAAAGCATTAAATTAGCCAACGGGGTACTCGGCTTTGTAATGCGGAGCAATGTGGAGTGATAATGAACACCATGTGTGTGTGATAATGGAGGCTGTAGAAAATAGATCTGGCCAGCTGAGCGAAAAGGAAATGCTGGAGAAGAAAAAAATCTGAAGTCCAAGCCAAAACAAGTGACCTAGAGAAGCAAGTAAAGGTTTGTATTTGGGGCAGGCTAGAGGCCTGAGAGAGATCAGCAATTCAGCGGGGTATTTTTAAGCATACGCTCAAGGCCCTCCTTATTCAGCAGGAAACTTAAGCATATGCTCAGAGGTTAAGCATCAGCTAAAGTCTCATTGATGTCAATGGGTCTTAAACACATGCCTAGAGATACATGTGCGCTGAAGTGCTTTTACAAATAAGAATGGACTGGAGATCAGGGCCTCAGTCCCCTGGTGTTTCATAGCAGGCTAACCCTGCAACCTCCTGGCTTTCCAAATTCTTCGGAGTAGATCTCATTTATTATACTCACAGGACCAGACTTAAGCGTGTAAGAACTTGCATTACTGTACATAACTGCCATTGGCCCTTTGGTACTGAAATAAATAGTAAAGTACAAATAAACTTATAAAACACCGGTAACTTTTATTGCAATTTGCCCAAATAATTCCCTTAGCGATAAAAATGAAAGCATAAAATGAGCAGAAACACAACTTTGGGAAAGGTCATTTAGTACTTCCATTCCTGATGTCATAAAAGTTGCACAAGAATGAACTTAAGAATGAATCAAGTGATCAAGTTTTACTTTTTAAATTAATTTTATCTTTTTTTTTTTTTCTTTTTGCAACAAATGGACCTGAATTTCCTTCAGTGCCTGAACAGCCCATTTAACAACCGCGGAGCTGGCTGGGCATCACTGTACGATCAAACAGCCACATCGTTTCTTCGCCAAACTAGCTCGATGGAGACAGATTGCAAAGCATTAATCTGCACTGATGTGAATTTAGAAATCTACAACAATCGTTCTCTGAACCTGAGATGGAGGAATAACATTATGAAGAAATCTCAAAAAAAAATTTGTATAAGATGTCAGATTCTAGTATGGCTTCTCCTTCTTTAAAACGGCACAAAAATATACCATATAGTGGCAAAGGAAATTATATAGTTAGGTTACTAATGATGTTAAGTACTTTTTACATGCAGCTAAATCCAGGATTTGAAATTATCAGTAAAAATCCTTCCTGTGCATTTCAGTGAACCTGAACAACCACTTGGTCTTTACATTTCATAATTCTCTGAGGATAAATAAGCAGTGGAGGAAACGGTCATAAAGACGTGCTACAGGGCCAGCTGAAAACTCCTTTAGGTGGAATCTGTAAGTGACGGCCGTTTTTAAAACACCCTTAACGTGACAGGAGCAAACTGGGGTGCATCTGAGCAGCAGGACTTTGCAAGAGCGCTGCTGCGTGCAACCAAGCGATGCTGCAGTAGCAGTTACCTCTCCACATACGTTGTAACAAAAAGCTGACTTCAACAAACCGAAAGGCTGACCTCCCCATTAAAATTTATTAAAGCAGGCAGAAAATTTATAGTAAGAGCCCAGTAATCAGCTTTACACGTGCGTCTTCCTTTTGTCGTGTTTTAAAATAGCAAGTATGGCTGTTTGGCATTTCCTGCAAATGCACCAAGGAAAAGCCACAGCAATATAATATTTCTTCCACAGACGTTAAAAGACTCAGAAAAGTGGCTAACATTCAATTTCTGGTTAAAATTTGCTCCCTTCTTTGCTTTGTTTTTTCAGATGAAGACAACCTTGTGAAAGCATTCCCGCATTCTGCTTTGCACTTTTGCCATGACAAAACTCAGCTGAAGCAGGCAAATCTGCGTGCTAAAGGCACGTACCTTAGTGTGACTTTGTGTCAGGTTTCCGTCTCTTCATTAAATAGGGAAGAACACCTCTCCTTTCTTGCCCAGGCAAGCTGCTGGCTATCATTCCCATCCCTCCCATCGGCTGAACACCACATGATGCCGGGCTCGCATAAATACAAAACAGGTTCCTATGGAATCTCAAATACTGTTTGTACATCCTACCACTGACCACAGCGGAACAATGGTGTGCCAGTGATATGGAAAAAAATAACTCTATTTGCTCGCTCTTTCTGTGCCTCTGTCTGAACCATACCTAGCTCCAAAACTATTATTTATAGTTATGAGGTGACAGCTGAGAGCTAGCAGTCTGCTGAGTGAAAAAATGTTTGCATTTATCCCTTTCAGAGATATCCTATATATGCACACACACATACATGTGCAGCAGCTATTCATGCTGGATAAGGAGATGTACCTAATCAACTACAGTGCTTATGCAGTGGTAAGAAAAGAAAAGGAGTTCTTTATTTAGTGCAAATTAAGTGACACAAGCTTCAGTTTTTAGAGTGTTCAAACAGAAAAGGTTTAAGCAAAGCCTACAGACGCACTAGCATGGCTTGAACACTGAGCAGCAGTGGTGTAAGTTTCCTGTGAACACTTCTGTTTATCATTTTTAATGAAGGAATCACTTCTTCTAAGCCGCTTGAAGACCCCATGTTATTTTAAAGCCAAAGTCTTTACATTTTTCACATAATCGCAGAAATGTTGTTGGGAGCGCTGCTGGAGGTCATCTAACCCAACTGCCTGCCCAGAGCACGACTATCACCAGCACCAGATTGGGTCAGCCACGGTTTTATTCAGCCAAGCCCTGAAACCCTTCAAGGCAAGATGTCCCACTTCCTCTCTGGGTAGCCTGCTCCAGCACTGCACTGCCCTTCAAAGAGAAAAGCTTTTCACAACCTCCATTCTAGCCCCCTCAGCCACCGCTTGCTGTTGTGGCCCCTTGCTTTGCCACTTCAGACTGTTGAAAAGGATTTGGCTTCATCATCTCAGCCACCTGCCCTCCAGTAGCTGCGGGCTACCAGGCTGCCCCAAAAGCACCTCCTCACTAGGCTCTACAAGTACAGTTCCCTTCACCCCATCCCAGAAGCGACCGTCCTTACCGAGAGGCGGCAGAGACTGGTGTGCCTCAGCACCTCTCTTATCGCCACCCTGGGGGCTGTAATCCAGCAGCATAGGGTAGCAGACAGCTGGGACTACAATGCTGGCCACCACCGCACCTAAACATCTTGAAGTCCATTTTCAGATTGACTCTCCAAATTTCAAAGAATTTCATTATTCCCTCACTTTTCCCCAAGAATAAATCATTTCAAGAAAATATAAAAACAGTCCCACGATCAGCTGCAGTGTAAGCCTTATGACTGCTGCCCTTGATTTAAGAGGAGCAGAAATCCCAACAAAACTCTTTCCAGAAGGCAGGCATTTAATAGATCTTGTGCAAGTGTGAGCATATGAAGAAAAAAAAAACCAACACTGATAAGTACTTTTGAAACAGACAGTCAACACCACGAAGTTTAAAGTAATTTTCCAGCCAAGTAATTACAATTGTTCTCTGTCATAATTTCCCATGTGTGAAGGAAAAAAAAAAAAAAAAAAGGCAAAAGCAGATATCTAGTAATCTGCTAGTCTGAACCACGGAAAACCTGCTGTACTGTCCTTCTCAAGGAGGGTAGGAAGCGGTGTTAGAACAAGAAGGCTGTGCTTTTCTAAGCACAAAAATCTTAATGATCCACATCAGTTCCTGGCCCCTGACCACAAAGACCTTAAGACATTTCTTACCTTCAGACAGTAGCATGACTAGTTTTGGCCTTTTCAGCACGTACTGCCCTTCTGAAGGTGGGGGAGAGAACTACAGAACAGAACAACCTTCCCCTAACAGCTTCAGTTCCACCCAAACCTCAGTTCTCTGAGGGCAGAAACATCCAGTCAGCGTTTCCTACTGACTGGAAACAAGTTGTCCTTCCTGTTCTTTTATGTAGTTCCCTCCCTGCTCAGCCTCTTGTTGAAGCTGTTGCTCTCCAGAAGCTGCCCAGCTCTCCCCACGGACTAGGCAGGGGGCCTGAGGTGGGATTTAACTATCTGACTGTCCAGTAACCTGCCAACAGGGGACAAAACTGCTCAGTTCTGCTCACTGCGGCCACCACACACCCCTGAGGCAGCCAAGGGGCTGTCTGTGCCTACAGGCTTCTGGCAAACCCTGGGGAGTGCAGCGTATACGCCCTACACCCTCTCCCTAGGCAGCTCCTGCTGGGTATGCCATGCCATTGGAAGTGTTTCTAGATCCCAGCACGTAGACCCGATGAAGACAAATCAACTTTTGGCATGTCCTCGCTTCAGTCCTCCCAACCCACTCTTTGTTTTCATATTTTTTTTTGCTATCATTGGAGGCATTTTAACAAGCCACAGAAAAGGTCTGGATGCATTTGGCTAGTTAACAGCATTTCTGAATCTACGCTGTAAACAAAGAAATGACAACATTCTGCAGCACCTCCTAAAACCCCAACTATACAACAAGCTGCATCCAAGAAAAAAGATGGCCTGAGTCATGAAAAATCTCCACTCTCATACTGGGTATTTCTGACATCTGTATGAGATACGGTTATAAGTAATCAGACGTCTTTTGCCTTAGTATGCAGCCAAATTCTAGAAAAGTAAAATCTGATTTAATAACCCTATGCTTATTATGACAATATTAAGGAGACAACTTTCCCTCTTGCCCTCCAGGCAACTTAAAGGCTCTCTCAGAAACTGCCTACACGTGTTAGCTTCCCAACCTTCAGCCAATGTTAGCGACAAAGAACAGCGAATTCTCTCCACAGCTCCCCTGGAGAACCACAGATTAGGGCTGGGATTTGGAATTTTGGGTCAAGTTAGATATTAACCCAGTTTGTACAGTCCAAACCAGCCTCCCCTAAAAAAAGCAGCAACAGGACCTATCCATTAAAATGGATCTCCTTCAGTGGGTTCGAGCACCAGGACCAGTGTCAGACAAACACAGGTGGGAGCACTGGGAAGAACACAGAGCCCAGACCAGAGGCCTTGGAACATACACGAAGCAGTGCTGTTCCCTTGGCTTGGAGAGGTTCCTCTTTCCTGAATACCCCTCCATGCAGCCTTACAGTGTTACAAGGAGTGTTCTACAGCCAACTGCGTGAAGTTCTCTCTTTTCAAGGAACAAACGCTCTAATATGCTTGTGGGGCTGAGGCTGCAAAAAAAACCAAAAAGGTATGAGAAGATTACTCCCACTTTCCATACCTATCTTAGAGTCGGGGATTGCCATCAGGGCTCGTAAAACATTTTTAAACAACACATGAAACTCCTTGCAGGAAAAAAAAAAAAAAATCTTGGTAGTTGATGTGCAGGTTTTGTGAGCATTCTATTATAAACTCAGAAATCACGTTATTTTCAAGTTTTGTTTTTTACAAGAACGGAAAAAAAAAAAAGTGCTCCCGTTCAGGGGATGGAAGTGCAGCGAAAACAAAGAGATGCATGCCTTAGGAGCATTTCTCACAGGGAAAAAAATAACACTCTTACAGAAAGGCAAATAAGGCAAAATTTTCAGGAGTGTAAAATCATGTGAAATATCAAAGCTTACCACACATCTCTGCTAAGCTCACACCTAACCCGTCTGCCTGCCCCTCCTCTGACATACAGCCAAATAATCTATTTTAGTGTGATTGGTAGTAAGAGCATACTATGCTACACCAGACACAGCACCTTGACCCAGACTAACGCTATGGACGCTTATATGAACGCTAAGGACATTGCTAAAGAAACACAGACCCTATTGTTAATCATTTCTTTTAGCAAACTTCCTTCGCAGCCTGAGCTAGGCACTATATTAAATTGTGAAGAAATAACTAGAACTACTATGCTGCGAGTGACTTTTAAATCAAGTGCATCAGTTATACAGTATTTAGCACTGTGCTGTAAAGGGTGGTAAATGGAGGTGTCATAAATATCTGACTTTATCATCTGTTGACTCATAATCCAGATGCCAATGGGATATAAATCACGTAAAGCATGTTTCCAGATTAGGAAAGTCTGACTGCTCACTATTGTTCTGGCAAACCACGTTCTTTGTAGGATCAGGAGTGCCCTCTGATGGCCAGCATCTATTATTGATGGAAGAGTTGAACTTGGAAAGCAGCACATCCAAAATTTTGTATTCGATACAATATGTTCTCAGTTCCTGCGTTACACATTTTCAGTCTGCTGTATGCTTAAATATTTCTGTAACCGATCTTGATTTGTTGGAAACGTTTTTTTTTGTTTGTTTGTTTGGTTTTTTTTTTAAGATTTCTCTTTCCATTTCAGTTTGATACTCATGTTGATATTAAAGGGAGCACACACACATACTAAGGATGCATTAGAAAACTGTATATGCACGAATTTAATTGTAAAAGAAATTAGTTGAAAGAAGTTTCAGATGAAAATTACAAGATTTCTGCAACAGACGTTGAGAAAGGTCTTAAAAGGCTCTGACAAATTCAGACACCTGGAAATTCGGATATTCAGCTAAATGTCAGAAAACAGGATACAACTGGGAAAAAAAGGCAAGCTCTCTAAGAAGCGCCTATGTGCCCAAGCGCTTGTATGCATTTTTCCAGCTATATAAGCTGACCTAGTAAAAGTGTGAACTCTCTCAACAAACCCTGCCTCACATGTCCTTCGAACAGTACTTGTAGAACAGAATTGTAAGAAAACATGAAAACAATGCCTTTTTCCCCTCACTTCTGATTTTTTTGTTGTTGTTTGTTTTTTTTTGTTTGTTTGTTTGTTTTTTGTCCTTCAGGTATTCAGCGTCTCAGTGCTACTTACCATTTTAAGTTTTATCACGTCTAGTATCAATTGTTCTCTCAAAATTGAGTTATTAGCTGGGAGAGAGACATACAGTTGGAGCTTTCTGAGAAGACAACCACTGTGCCCACCACAGAAATAAAGTCAAGACGACGAAAGGAGTGGGAGGACTGGAGCTAACACCTCTGGTGAGACAAAATCTCCCCAAACTGGTATCAGCCACACTCCCTACTATACACTGGAAAAAGAAATGTAAATGTGTAATATCCAAACCCTCGCAAGATTCATAAACTGCATATTAGAGTTTAATAGCAGTCTGACTAGCTGAAGGCGCCTAAAAACAGTCAGGCAATATATAGAGAATTGAACATAATAAGTTACAAGTTCAAGTACCCACAAATTTCAGAACAAAACCAAGAAGGATGGCATCAAGGGGTGCTGCCGGGGAGCAGACCACTGGGTGCACTCTCCCTACTTCCCTACCACCTCTGCTGATGTGTGCAGGCAGCAGCCATTTTGTTCCCAGATCTGCTGCGATTAGCAAAGATCTGTTCTCTCAGGACTACTCTGTCTGGTTGCTTTTTTAAAAAACCTAAACCAAATGTCATTTTTAGATTTTCTCTCTGACAATGAAAGCTGAAGAGAACAGTTCCAGACGAAAGAAACCAGCAGCAAGCCTCTTCCATGCCAGCTTTTACTCTGGTTTCAGATCTGCTGCAGAACCTCAAGCATTTGGAAACGCAGCAACACCTGGGAATTAATTCGTTGACAGCCCCTTTGCCACCTGAGATCACCTGAGGCTCAGCTGGGATGACCAGGCTGGAGAGACAGGCCATTGCATCACCCCTGAGAGCGACCTGCAGCATCAGGCATCCCCCCAGCAGCACCAGCCCCCAGCGATCCCTGGCCCCGCCGCGTGCAGCCAAGCACCCCGGCTGTGCCCTGGACGAGGGCACGCGCTCCCGGGAGCAGCCCCAGCCCCGGCGCAGCCCCCGAGGGGAGGCGCCCGCCCCGTCCCGAGGGGGTT
>VXAV01011520.1:328448-354126 GCA_013399715.1 Alectura lathami
GTCAAAGGCTGTCCTCCCGTGCTCGTTGTGGCTTCAGGGTCTTGCCTGATAGAGTCTGTTTGGGGAATAAGAACTGGAACAAACACGTGGGTTTGTAAAGCAGAGGGATGTACAAGTCTTTCAGGTGATGAATAGAGCTTTCCCTGCTTAGCCTTCAGGATGAAATCATGAGCACCTGTTTGTTCGGAAGAGCTGGCTAACTGACTTCAGCATCGCTTTCATGGTCTGCTTTAGCTGCCAGCTGGAGCTGTGTCCATTCTCTTCTGTTGAACAGCCTATACCAACAGAACATTATCCTTCCAGTAGGGCTATCTTACTACTGAACAAACTGGGCTACTCGTTTTCTGCAGTACCCTTAAGACTTCACCGCGTTACAGACGTGTGCATGTGCACACACACCTACTGCCGGTTGCCTGTGGAGGCCCTCACTTCCATGTTTGCTTGTTACATGTTAGAGCACAACAACTCTTGCTAAATGTGAATATGTATGTTTAAAAAACTGCAGCAGAAGCTCTTAAAATACATGCTTTATTTAAAGATAGCAAGTATTGTGATTGGCTTGTAACATTTTCTTCAGTATTTTTTTTTAACAGTGTGTTTTTCTTACACAAAATGGATGTTTTCCTTAGCGGTTATTGTTAATCCTCTCTTTTGTAGTTAGAGGATGAAAGACTGCTGGGTTCTAATCTGGTGTTATGAATACAAATTCTTATTTTGATAGATTTTAGATTCTGACTTTCACATCTGTATTGAGAGTGTCTGAAAAGCAAAAACCTAAACCATAAAAAACTAACATTTCAGTTTCTGTGAGAAACAGGTATGTGCTGGTTTAGATAAGATACAGTGTTCTTCCCTAGAAGACTGACTTTGATTTCTCAAATATACCTTCTCTGTCATTTATGAGTGTGTTTGTGCCAAATATTGGAAGAAGGATCTTATTTTCTTCTTGCTTTACACAGGCATTGGGCAACCATGAGTTTGATGGAGGCGTGCGTGGATTATTGAATCCTCTACTTAGAAATGCTAATTTTACAATCTTGAGTGCAAACATTAAAGGAAAAACTCCATTAGGAAACCAAATGATGCAATATGTTCATCCTTTTAAAATACTACACATCGACTCAGAAAAAATCGGCATCGTTGGCTATACCACAAAGGAGACTTCCTTTCTTTCGCAGCCAGGTGTGTTCTCTTTATTCCTGTTGTATGTCTTTCCTACCTGTCTGAACCCAAAGATGATGAATGTTTTCATTTGGAAGGTTTGTTGTTTTGTCAATAGATCCCTGTGTGAGGGAGACTTTTAACTACCTAATTCTTCAGCTGATGGAGGCTTGTTAACGTGGGAAGCTTTTTTCATGCAGAACTGAATTATCTCGCTTTGCTGAACGTCTAAGAATATGAGAAGGCCAGTGAGATTGTGGGCAAGCTGGGGGAGTGATTTGGTGTGGGGGTTTTTGCCTTTTTTTTTTTTTTTCAATTTATATTCATATTGCTATTTATCCATCTAAATAACCGTTAATTCATGAATACAGCTTGTCTCTAGAATGAAATGCTTTCAAACAAAGGCACTGCTGTGTGTTGAAATTTTGCTCATGGATCCCTCCATGCTTAAGCACTAGCAAAAGCAAGGAGAGCTTCTGTGTTTTCGAAGCAGAAGTTGCCCAAGGTGTTTTTGGCCTCTCAGATAGCTACAGAAATTAGACTACAGAAGGAACACCCATTCAGCTTTTACCACAATTGCTTCATTCATGAGTAAAATTAGAGTTGATGAGGAAGAGACTTCTCCATTTCAGACTATTTATTTCAACATTTTAGGGTTTTTGTTTTGGTTTTAGTAAAATAAAATGGAAATGAATAAATAAATATATAAAAATAGAATGGAAACATCTGAATCAGCCATAGTGGATCTGAGTCACTGCCTGCTCACAGTTCAGTCCCACTCTGAGAAAATCACTTTCTTTCCTGGATTTTTGCAGTAGGTTCTGAAAGGAACTGGGATGCCCTGAGCATTGCTTTCATACATTTTCTGAGCTGAAAAAGGACTTCATATTATTATGTCTCTTTCCATTGCATAGAAATAAAAAATTAAGGCATAGCTTTCCTGAGAAAATGAATATTCAATACTTAAAGCCAGTATTATGATGTAAAACTGTTCCTTCTGTGCTATTTAATTCCTGCATTGTTTGTTTAAACTATCAGGTGGTGGATGTCTGAGGTCAGGATAGACTTGTGTATCTGACTCCTATCTTACAATGCTGTGTTTCCTTCCTAATGAAAAACTGATCTGTGTTCTGTGTAGGCAGTAGAATTTCACCTGTGCATGACGGTGTGTTGGTATCATCCAACGTCATGCTGAGATTGAGAAATCTGCATACAGCCAATTTTGTCTGATGTTGTTCTTCACTAAGAGTCAACAAAGTAGATTTCATCTCTTCTTCCAAACAACTCTGTTGGTGTGGAGACATCATCAGGTTAAATGCCTTCCAAATAACTATACTGGAGGAAAATCCAGATGGTGTTGGAGTGATCCTCTGAAGCATTTCAGTACATTTCCAGTAACATATAAATACCATATTGCATGTCTCAGTGTGCTGAAACATTTTAATGGCGACTACAACTAGAAAAAAATATGTCAAAAGGGAAAGCTTGTTAGCTCCATATACGCAGCTAAAGTCCTAAATCTAAGTATATCCCACAATGTAAGTGAACAGCAGGGC
The DNA here is from genome assembly GCA_013399715.1 of Alectura lathami. Classification (NCBI taxonomy): domain Eukaryota; kingdom Metazoa; phylum Chordata; class Aves; order Galliformes; family Megapodiidae; genus Alectura; species Alectura lathami. Next base: position 331,166 of record VXAV01011520.1, read on the forward strand.
AAGATCTAACAGCTAACATTTATAGTGATCAGCGTTTTTACAGCTTTCTGCTTTGCCTTCTCAGTGAGCGGAGACGCATTTGGAAGCTTTGGCAATGTGAGTTTAGGATATATTAATGTATCTCAGTAACTAGCAGTCCTTCAGACTGATAAAGCCATGGCAGAGGTGGCTCGGTGGCAGAGCAGTTCTCACCCTGATTCCTTAATTCAGTGATTAAGGTACACTGTGAATTTTAAACTCAGCACCTTGTTATCTCTACGTGCTTCTCCCAGATGATTCAGTTTGCTCAGGCTTGGCAGTAATTGCTTTGGCATGCTGTGCACTCAGGGCATCTTAAGGGCTTCAAAATAGGAAGCTTGAAAATGCTGAAATGTGAATTCCTACATGACTGTTTTCCATGGAAATTTTTTTGAAGGTATGATTTCTACCATCATGGAATCTCAATAACTACAACACAGCTATGAAATTACAGCTTGTACTTTTTGTAACGGGAAGCAGCTATCGACATACTAAAAAGCCCTTAAATCTCAGTGTTCCTCTCGTGAAGGAACAATTAATCTCGGCTGAAGGTACTGTTGATATTACTGTTTGGAAACCATAGGGATGGGGAGCTTTTAGTGCAATTTATAGATTGGAGCCAGTTGGCCGTTTTTCTGAAGTTGCCCTCTGTATGGCTGCATACAGCTGTCTCAGCTGATGCTCAGCCGCGTGTCCTGCAGGAGCTGTTCATGCCTTGCTACACTGACAGAGCAGTCTACGTACTTGCTTTGCACTAATAATCCCAAGATCATCCTTCTTGTATTTGATGCTACCAGCTCACTTACTTTTGTTCAGAAATTGTTGTAAACCCCCCCCAGAATAACTGTCTTTAGCTGTCCTGGGGAGTGCTATATACCGTTTGGTGTTGTGAAATAATACATCTCATTTTGTCCACTGTCTTTTCACTTAAGGTAGAAATCCAAAGCAGATTACTCTAAAGCCCAGCAAAATATTTACTAAAAATATCAGCTTGGCCAGTTTTCTAAAATGGAATTTTAAATTCCATTTATCCCACTTTGTTCTGGCTGGCTTGCACAATATTTTTAACATGCAGCCAGTTCTTTTCCTTCATTGTGTGGATGTTTTGTCTGAAACTCTGCCCCTGGCTAAAAGAAGAGGATGTCACCTCAGTTGAATAACTGAGAGCAAAGTGAAATACTGACACAAGGAGTAGGTAAACTCCTAGTTAAGAACTGTTTTTCAATTCAGATTTTTTCTGAAAAATGGGCAATGGAGTACCAGGCAGTATGTTGCTTTTTGCCTGATTTCTTAGATAAATGAGAAATTAAATTGCTTTTCTGTTACCCCTCTGTACACGTGTTGAACCTATTGGCCATTCCAGCTGAATTTGAGGAAGCGTTGCAATAGCTGAGGCACTAAGCTGTGTGACGTGACAGGCTCAGTCAAGAAGGGGGTACGGGAGCGCAGTCCCCGCATTCCCAAAGCAGCAATCCCTTTCTGAGGATACAGGGAACTGTCTGCTGTCACAGCCAGTCCGCATCTAGCCCTTCACTGGGAGATGTGGGCTCTCTACAGAACTGATTTCCACACAATGGTGTGCGTGGCGGTTGTAGCGGTGAGCTGCGCACGCGAAGGGCCTGCGCTCACAGAGTGCATCTCGGACTTCATCTTCTGCCAGGAGCTCTGCTCTTGGCCCAGCTTCGGTCAAGCCCAAGGACATACAAAAAGGGGCTGAAGTTGGTGGCCTGGAGAAGGAAGGCTGAGGGGGATCTAACTGCAGTCTTCTACTGTCTTAAGGGGGTTTATAGAGAAGACAGGAAGATGCTCTTTCTTCTGAGAACGGCCCAGGGAAGGGACAAGAGGCAATGGGCTCTAGTTGCACCACAGGAAATTGTGGCGGGCCGTAAGGAAAAGATTTGTCATGGTAAGAGCGGTTAAGCTGCGAAACAGATTGCCTAGCGAGGCTGTGGATTTTCAGCTTGCTTGGACAGGAGCAGCCTCATCTGCCTTTGAGTTCCTGCTCCGGATAGATTTTGGAGTCGAAGGCCCCCAGAGGGCCCTTCCAACATCAATTAGTTTATGACTCTTTGATCCTAAGAAGAGGTCCACAAGAAAAAATGTGGGGATGCTCGACACAATTCACTCTGAAATGTGCAGTACAGAGATTCCCTCTGGCAGTTGTGGAGCTATTCACTGGGCGTGGTGGCTGCCCAATTTATATAACTCTCTTTTATCTCTTCCATTGTGGCAGTTTCCTCTTCATTTCCTGAGACTTCTTGCATTGAATTATGAATTAGTTTCACTTCTTCCTTTGTTAAGAAATAATGTAAATCTTTTGACTTTAAAGGCAAAACTGCTTGATCAAAAAGCTGCAGGAACAAGAGGCATTAGCTAGATGGGAATTGGTACAAACAGTGTTCAGCTGCCTTCACTGGACAGTTACGGATGACAGTTTGTTGACTGTTCTTAAATTCTATTCTTAAAACTTTGTCAGAGAAATGAGCCTCTTACATAGGAAGTCCTTTTGCACAACCCTAAGCACTGTGGCCAGGATGAAAGTGCGTGTATGCCTAATGTTCTTGAAACTGTCACGTTAGAATAATTTCAGCAGGCACAGAAACACTTCAGAGAGATTGTGAGTTTCCCAACATTGTAGTCCGGAAGAGCTTTCTCCTTTCCAGACTTTCCGTTCTTTATGTTCCTATTTTGGGACAGCAGCTCAATTGTGTGCTGTGCTGTCACTTGGTGTTACTGATAGAGGTTCATGTTAGGTGAGAATTTATGTAAAGTGGCAATTCAGAGTGCAGTGCAGGGCTTTGAAGAAGGTGATGTTTAAAGCCTCAGAAGAGAGGAAAAGTTAATTGTGTGTAAAGTAAAAAGAGAGAGACTTAGCCTGGGTGAGGAGGAAGATCTCAAAGAAATATAATTTAGGAAGAAAAAGGCTGTGTAGTGCTGTACAAGTGTTTATACCCAAGCATTTGCTGACATTTAGTTTCCTTTCTCTAGCTAAATAATAATAATAATAATAATAATCCATTTGATTTGTGATGCCATAATTGGCGTCATTAGATTATTGCTTTTTTAAATTGAGTTATAATTTATCTAGTATAGGCAAGTATACACGTTTCAGTGTAAAAAATGTTGAATTAGTGTAAGCACACAGGTATTCTTGAGAGACTGGAGATCATCAGATCAGGTTAGGAGCTTGAACCAACTATGGACATTTGAAAGCCAGTGCCATTCAAAGTTCCATGAATTATACAAAACAAAACCAATATCAAATGTATGTGCTGGAAAAGCTTGTAATGAAAGTGCTTTGTAACTACATTCATGCTTCCTTTTTTTTTTTTTTTCCTTTCAAGGGAATGATGTAATCTTTGAAGATGAAATTGAAGCATTGCAAGTACAAGTGGACAAACTTACAGCTATGGGAGTGAACAAAATAATTGCACTAGGGCACTCTGGTTTTGATGTGGACAAAAGTATTGCCCAAAAGGTGAAAGGAGTGGATGTTGTAATCGGAGGACATACAAACACGTTTCTCTATACAGGTATTTTACTTACTGAGGTGTTATTTCTAAAGCAAAGCTGAAACTGACTTTAAACTCAGAGGACTTTCACAAATATAGCTTACTGCTTGCAGTGCTGGACCATATTCACAGGTGGTACCTATCCATAACTTCCATGAATAACACTAATTTTTAAGCAGTCACTGAGCAAGAAGTGCCCTAACTCTCTGAAGTGTTCCTTAATGCTGCGGATGTGCAAGGTGAGCTAGACAAAGCAGGACACAAATGACAAGCTGACCACAAATGATGAGCCTGCCATCAGCAGCTAGTTCCTTCTCTAGTGCTGCTGCCTTTCATGTGCCACAAGTGAAAGAAGGGCTGGCCTAGAAAACGATCAGAGCAAATTAAATTTAGCAGTGGCGTCATCCACTGGTTGAGAACTTAACTGGAATTTTCTGTAACTTTCAGCAAAATTTTCATTGTGCCACAGTCACAGGGTAACGTCATGTACCTAGGAACTCCACCGCTTCGAAGGGTTTGTGCTATTTCATCCTCTCCTCTATCTAGTCACCCCCTTTTTCTTTCTCATGCTGTTTTTGTCTCATGTTTACTGTAGCTCTTGTCTCCCTCAGGCTCTCACCTTTTACTGTTCCACTTACTAGAAAGAAACAATTGCATGCTGCAGTTATACCTTACCCAGTCCAAAATATCTCCTGAATTTGGCCTCAAGGAATAACTTCAATCACTAAGCTGGAACCACAAAGGATTTCTGCACCTACAAGTTACAGACTGCAGAACATCTAGTGCAGAAGTGCAGGAGAGAAGTGGCTGAACCAGAGCAGAGAACAGGACCATCCATCCTAACATCTCATCTCCAAGAGTGACCGAGGGGTGATGGTGAAAACATGGACCAGCCTGTGGAGATGCTGCACTCAAACATGCTCCCAACAGCTTGCAGCTCAGGGAGTTCCCAAGCCAGAGTAGCATCTTAGTATTTCCTAGTCACCACTGGAATTTCTCTTCCCTCGTCTTGCCCCATCTCCCCTTGAGCCCTTCAGCGTTTCTGTGGTAGGGCATTCTACTGCTGACCCGCATGTCCTGACCACCACCGCTATAATTTTGAAGTACAAACTTTCTACAGACATTAACTAACAAATCTTCGCTATAGTAGCCAAGAAGTCACTGCTCACAACTGAAATAAATATAACTAGACAGAAACTAAAATGATGACTGCAAAGCATAACTTTCTTTCTGATGTTCCATTCATTCAAGGAATAGACAAGGCAAGAGATCAAAACCAATTCCTTTGCAGTTCCAAGAAAAACAAAGCCACTTTTGCATGCATAAGTCCTTCAGTGTTCTCATTAGTTATGGGATTTACTCAATTCTTCCCAGAATAAATGTCAAATACTGAGGGGACCTGGATGCCACCAAGAAACCAACTCTGTCAGCCAGGCTGAAAGTAGAAAAAGTAGTTCTGTGGTGAATTTGGTTCAGCTTGTCATTTGTTACAGTCATTCCCTCTGGAGAAGAGGAGGGATTAGAGATAAGTATGATTCGCATTAGAGTTCTGAGAGGAACATTTGTCATGCTTATCGTCCCTTTCATACTACATAAACAACCACAAATGAGAGGAAACCAGCTGTGCTGTGAGCAGTGGAAGTCAGGAGCCTGCCTCCCTCCGGTTTCACGTCCCGCATGCCCTCTTGCCTCCACCCACGGGCAGCCCAGCTCTCGGCCATCAGAGTGCGAGGGCAGTGCTCCCATGGATGGGAAAATCAGGAGGGAGCAGGGGGTTTGGGGGCTCTGCTGCAGGACCTGTCTCCAAGCACGCGCCGCCTCTCAGAGCCGCCTGCCCTGGGCCTTTGCTGGCGGTGGTGACGGGAATATCAGAGGGCGTGATGCTGCTTGGGTACATAGGACACAGAGAGGAGGCTGGTACCCCTGGGACAGGTGCTGCTGGGATAGGTTGCTTCCCCCCTGCATGGTTTCTAAACCTGTGGTGGGCTATGCTGACTGAGCCGAGCTCTCTTCTCTGCAGATACCTTGCTTTAATGGATCTGTTTCCAACGACATCTAATCACTCTTCAAACTTTGCTGGTCGGCATGTGTTTTAAATCCACGACTGCTTAACTCTCATGCTGATGAAGTTTGCTTTTGCAAAAGGTTTGCAGCCTGTCTGAAATTCTGGAGACTATGTTTGGTATAGTAAAAAAAAAAATCAGTTGGATGTTGATAAACATTTATAGAACTGCTTGTAGGAATTCTGATTGCATTTTTTTTTTTTTCTGTTTTTCTAACATTCTTGTTTTCTGTCTGGTAATGTAGTGTGAAGGCTTTTCAGCCAGAGGCTGGTCTATGTGCATTACATAGAGGTTTAGATTGGGATAACAAGAATAAGAAGTGCCTTTGTTGCTCTTGTGACATGATGCCATGGAGGAGTGTGCTGTCAGTGTAAAAAACACTGTGGTGGTTATGAGAGCCCTGAAAACAGCATTGCCTCTTATGAATTAACATAAGAACGACGAAACGTGCACTTGCCCTTTCATACATTCGTAGTCTGTTCTGCTTAATGTCCTATTTATTTTTTAAGGAGGAGAGGCATTTGAAATGTCATTCTTACAATTCCCTGAAGGGCACATGAGCTGAAGACCCTCTTTACATGGTTGTTTTGTGCAGGCACCCCTCCCTCTACTGAACGGCCAGTTGGCCCGTATCCCTTCATGGTTGACTCAGATGACGGGAGGAAGGTGCCAGTTGTACAGGCTTACGCTTATGGAAAATATCTCGGTTACTTAAACGTCACATTTGACAAGAAAGGAAATGTAGTTGAAGCAGTTGGAAACCCCATCCTGCTGGACAGCAGCGTTCCTGAAGGTACGTGGACTGGAATTTGAATTTGCCCGCAACACTCTGCTGCAATGTGAGTGTTACCGTGTTAAACAGACGGCACAGCGTTGCAGAATTCAGCTCTCTTCCTGCACTTGCAGCTCACCTGGGTGCAGAGTTCAGGCTGTGTTAACGTTGCACCCATCTTCCCCCCTGTTTCCTTTTCTCAGCAGTGAAATAAAAGGGCCCTTGCATAAGCACAAACACAATGCATGTCTTTGCCTCTTGAAAATCGCTGATAGTGGGAATTCAGGTGACACATTACCCTACCATTTAGCAGGGTCCATTCTAGGCAGCGCTGTAATTATGATTTAAAATATTATGATGACTGGGTTGGTTCTTCAGAGTTCAGGGCAATAAAGGAGCGGAGGAGTGTTTAAGTATATCAGAAAAAAAATTGGAATGCTCTGAAACTGAAACAGGAGACTGAGGGGTGACCTAATTAATGTTTATACGTATGTAAAGGCTGGGTGTCAGGAGGATGGAGCCAGGCTCTTCACTGTGACATCCAGTGACAGGACAAGGGGCAATGGGTGCAAGCTGGAACATAGGAGGTTCTGCTTAAATATGAGGAGAAATTTCTTCACGGTGAGGGTGACAGAGCACTGGAACAGGCTGCCCAGAGAGGTTGTGGAGTCTCCTTCTCTGGAGACATTCAAAACCCGCCTGGATGCGTTCCTGTGCGATCTGCTCTAGGTGTTCCTGCTTCGGCAGGGGGATTGGACTAGATGATCTTTCGAGGTCCCTTCCAATCTCTAACATTCTGTGATTCTGTGAAACATGCAAATATAATACACAAACCCCACAGCTTCTTGTTTTCAATGCGGGAGATGTTCAGCATTTCAGCTCTGAAACATTTTTGAGATTCTCTCTGCTGCTTTCTGTTCATAACCCCACCCAAGCTCTGTCACCTGCTGTTTGCCTGTGCCTGATTCTCTAGTCTTTGTTTCTTCTCCAATGTTTACCATATAAAGCTCTGAACTTTCATCAGGTTTTCTGGATTCTACCAGAGTATTAATAAAATCCTTTAAAAATTCTGTATTCAGATATGAATTACAGTGTTATTCTCAGTGATCTATTAATTTAATGAGATGAGTTTTAATTTAAGAGACTTTACTTTCTCTGACATCAGTAAAAGATTCAGATACATAGGTGCTCTGATTTTGGAAACATCATAGGTAAAACATATATGTTGCTGCTGTTGCTGACAAAGTTACGTGGCAAATTGCTTGAAGTTAATAGCTGATATTAAGCAGTTATGACATTATCAGTATACATAAATATTCTTGTATCTGTTTATTTTCTGAAAGAGATTTGCACAGATGTGTGTATAGAGTTAATTTCTGTAATGAGTTTATTCTTTGGAATTGACATTTGAGCAAGTATTCCTTTTAGCACAACATTAAAGGGGAGGAAGCTATGATTACAAGGAAAAAAAAAAAAAAAAGATGTGAAATAAAGACCAGGGTCATTAGTATATTAAAAATTTGTGTACAGAAGCTGCTGTCTATCAGGGTAGATGCTAGAAACCTCATTGGTCAGAAGTTACAACGGGACTGGGTCAAAATGTATTTAAGTGTAATAGAAGAGAGAGCCTTGCTGTGGCAAGGGAACAGCCTATTCACTGGCTTGTGGGGTTCTGCCAGCTCCCCCTCTGTGCTTTGTTTGGAATGAGTGTAGATGCCATCATTTTGGAAAAGCCTTTAGGGAAAGGGTAACATTCTAGAAATATAAAGAGCATGTTTTCTTTAGTTCTGTTTTTGGTTTTTTTTTTTTTTTTCCCAAAGCTTTGTATACATTGAAAATACGCGCACTGCTTATTTTACACTTCTATGCTACTTCATAGATGAGCAGATTAAAGAAGAAGTGGAAAAATGGAGGAAAAACCTGGCGAATTACTCTAAAGAGATTGGAAAAACTAGTGTTTACCTGAACGGTACAAGCGAAGCGTGTCGCTTCCAAGAATGCAACATGGGAAACTTGCTTTGTGATGCTGTGGTAAGAAGTTGCCACACAGGTGGCAATCGCATCCACGTGTTACTCTAGAGCTGTCACATGAAGTGCTCCCAGGCTCTGAACTATCACTGCGTGGGCTTTCCATCTCTATAATATCTCGTGCTTTCTTAGAAAGACCTGGCAGGAGCAAGGCTGCAGCAAATCTTGCTTTAAGGAGTAGGGAGCGCTTTATTCTCTGCATAGATCCTCATACAGAGAGCTGCTTGTTCACAGCTGGCTCCAGCAGATGCTGAGGCTGCAGTTTTAAGAGCCAGGGAGACCCAGCTCAGTTGCCCGTGAGACTGCAGCTCTGCCTCTCGCTCTGACAAGGGAGCATGCCCAGTGCTTCTGTCTCAGCCAGGGCTGGCAGTGCCCTTTTACAGACTTTTCGTGAAACACAGCCAACACTCAGGAGCTGGAAAGTCGTAGGGTGTTTTCCCCGCCTAAGGGCACGGCCAGCCCTTGCTGCCCCTGCCCCAGGACTCTGTGCCAGCCCCAGGGCTGGGCTCCAGCTCCCCACGGCCCTGCCTGTCCCCCAGGGAGGTGCCTGGTGTCTGGGGCTGTCCAGGTGCCCGTGGCTGTCCGGCTCCTGGCCAGTGCGCTGGGACAGGCTCTGGCTGGTGGCCCTGCCCTGGTGGACCCGTGGGGAGGCCCCAGTGCTCCCAGCACCCCAGCCTGGAGCCCCGCTGCTCCCCGACAGGTGTCATTGTGCTTCATCACATTACACTAGATGTCCCTTATTGGTTTTAAACCAACTGGCTTGGGTTGTTTTACGCTCCCACAGTAGCACCGTTTTCTTTGAGAGCTCCAGGGAGAAGTGTTTATCAGTGCGACTGTTTCCACAAAACAGGAATTACCATAAATGTCCACTAACATTGCCACGAAATCAAGCTCCAATTAATGGTAATGAGTTGTCATTTAGATATTTCCCTGAAGCCGTTTATCCAGTCCGTGTGACTGCTTTTGTTGTAACCCTTACGGTAATTCTGAGCTAATGGGCTAATTTCCAGATTAGATTAAGATTTGGGAATTCTGCATTCAGTGCTGCTAAAATGGCACTGCCCTGCTTTTTCGTTGTGCTAGACATTATTGTATATTTATTTGGGGGGAAAAAAAAAAGTGATCAAATAATTTGGCACTTTTTAAGCTTGAAGAAAGCCACTGTGTTGTGCTTCAGCAGTCTTTAGACTTTCTTGGTACTCATTTTGTCTTGGGATGTCAAATTCTATTTTAGTTAAGTAGATGTCTGTAGACAACCATCCGTGTTAGTCATAAATCACATACATTGCATAACACATAAATCGTGTTAGTCGTAGGAGTGAAGCGGCTGAACCGGAGCCAAGAACAGACCCATCCACCCCAACGCCTTGTCTCCCAGAGTGGCCGAGGGGTGGTGGTGAGGGCAGAGCACAGACATGGACAAGCTTGTGAAGATGCTGTGGACTCCAGTATGCTCCCAGCAGCCTGCAGCTCAGGGAGTTCCCAAGCCAGAGGTGGCATTTTAGTGTTCCCTGGGCACTGCTGGAACTTCTCTTCCCTGAGCTTGCCCCATCGCCCTTCAGCCTCGTGGCATTTCCAGCACCCAGTGACAGGGTGTTCCACCGCTGACCTGCATGTCCTGCAGGTCCTTGCTCTTCCTTCAGTCTGCTGCCTGCTGTGCTGGACGCCTGCTGGAGGCATTGAACACTTGGTCCCTATCCACCCTCTCCATGCCACTCATGACCTTACACGTGTCAGATATTTTCCTTCCATTGTCCTTTACCAGGACAGACAGTCCTAGCCTGCGTCAGCATTCCGTGATCAGATGCTTTTCTGTGTCTTTGACCATCCTTGTCACCTCTCTCTGAATCTTTTCCATCTTTTATTATTCTTGAAATGAGAAAGCAAACTGATTCCTATCCAACTTCAACATGCTCTTCTTGATTTTTATTGGCTTCTGTCATGCCCTTCCTGTAGTTGTTTCTTTGTGAGACTGTTGAGTCGTATCCATGGCCATTCCCTGTGTGGAAACGAGTCCATCCCTTCCATTATCCTTGTTTCCTTTCTCTCAGCCCTTTCTTGTTCTCCGCAATTATTTCTGAGCATTGGCTCTGTAGGCTCGTTATCCTCACGCAACTCAGTAAATCCCTGATCTCCATTTCCTTTGCTACTTAGGATGTCTCAAGCAAATATTATTTTGTCCTTGCAACTCACTTTTGTTGGAGACTGCTGGAGACACGGTGTTGCACAAAGCAGATTTTTGGGTTTGATCTAGTATGCCTGTTTTATGTTCTGCCACTCTTCTACATCCTACTAGTTTGCCAAGAACCATTCCAAATATTAAAGGCCAATCTCAGAGAAGCTGAAAAATCTGAATTCCCTGCAATGTGCAAGAGGAGCTAGGTTAGTCTGTACATCCCCCTCGCATGGTTTTAATGTACAGCTATGTTTAAGGTTCTCTTCACTTCATGATTCTCCAAAGGTGCTCAAATCATTTGTCTTCTTTATCACAAGTGGTTGAATAAGAAAAAAAAAATCATTCTCTGTTCAGCTGTCTTGCCCTGGTAATGTTGTGTACACAGAGGCCATGGGAAAAGTTGGGAGTTCACTACAGAAAAAGTCAAATATTTTCCTTGTTAAAAGTTTGAAAAAGGAAAATAATGTGTTTTGCCTTCTTTTTTTAAATCAGTATTTCACAGTGGGTAGGAAGGTAATATTGGAGAAGACCAAAAACCTCAGAATGTGTTGGGTGTACATTTCCACAGCCTGGACTAAGTGAATATTAAACGTCAGTTTAAATGTTTTCCTTTGGCAGCTTTATGAGAACGTCAGGCGTCCAGACAGCAAGTCGTGGAACCATGTCTCCATGTGCATCCTGAACGGAGGTGGGATACGGTCCTCCATCGACGAGCGGAGCGCTAACGGTACGTGAGGTTACATGCTGAATGCCAGCTTCACCAAGAAAGGAGAAGCAAGTTACCGTGCAAGCCTGAGCACAGCGTTAGCTACAGGCTTGTTTTGATGGGACTTGCACAGTGTTCGGAAGCTATTCCAACCCTTCTGAGAGAGTTATCCGTTATTAGAGTGCAATTGCACTCAGGCTGACATCTGTAGAAGTTTTTAGTGTTGTTTATATGCCATGCCTGTTACAATTTCATTCTCTCCTTGCTGACATGGAACAAAGAAAGACAGTGGCTGTTCTTCACCTCCTATTGTAGGGGGACATGTGCTGTGGTTGCTGGAAGCTTTCTGTAGTCTGCCACAGAATAAGTGAATTTGTTTTTTTTTTTTTTTTTCCTGAACGCTAATGTTCTACAGATCTTATTTCCCTGATATCAGATAGATAGGTGAATACTGAAAACAAATTTTTGCTTTTTACCCTAATCCTTCTCTAGGACTACATGAGTACATCTTAAGCAACTGCAAAAATGCCAGACTTGGTGTTTTTTCATCTTAGGTCAGTGGTTTGTAATCTCCTTTAGCAGAGTCCTTTGAAGAGTGATACACGCTGTTACGTCCAACTCAGGTTTATTGGTCTTATTAAGCTGGACACTAACGCCGAAGGTTCATTGACTGGGACAGTACACATGAACCTCACCGCCACCCTGGCCCTCATTTTCTCCAATTGTTTGATGTGTTCCTTGTCAAGAACATTCAGTTAATCAGTCCTAGAAGAGTATTGTAAACTTTTTCTTTTGTTTTGTTTTATATTCATGTAAATTAAGTCTCATTCCCCAGGTAGCATTACTATGGAAGATTTGCTGGCTGTTTTGCCGTTTGGAGGTCGCTTTGATTTAGTAACGCTGAAAGGCTCCACGCTGAAAGAAGCCTTTGAGCACAGCGTGCGCAGGTACGGAAGAGGAACGGGTGAGCTGCTGCAGGTCGGAGGTACGCTTTCTCCCTGCCTCGCTTTGCTTTGCCAGACCAGCCCTCCCTTCCACAGGCCTTGTTTGTCTGACACCTGGAAGTCATTTGCATTGCCTCTAGGAGTGGAAAGCAAGCTGGCAACGCACCTCTGTGCCTCACACGTGCCAGCTGACTGATGCTGTCCATCCTGAATATGTTTCAGATGAGCCGCACAAACCCTGCAGCACCGCTGCTGTTTCAGCAGAGACAGGATTCCCCGTTGTTCCAGTTACCCAGAAGTGGCAGCAGTTTAATGCTTTAGTCAACGACAGGAAGGAACAGTCAGGCAGAGCTGTGACATGGTGATCACTACATCAAGATCCTGGTTTCAGTTCTGCACCAACAGCCTACCTGCTACCCCAGGCCGGACTTCCCTGCCTGTTGCTGCCCACTGTCAGTTTATCAAAGTCAGTTGGTGCCACTGTCTAATGACTGGGCACGTGCTCAGAGTCAGTCCAAGCAGGCTATGGAATTGCTCCAGTGGATTTCTAAATATTTTAGGGATGAACAATTAATATTAAAAACATATGCACTTCTTGAATCACAGCTCCCCAGATATTTATCCAGATGTCTGCTAGGCTGCAGTCATGTTTATTCCGGCTCTCCCTGTGATGCTCTGTGGATCTTTGTTTATGTAGCAGAAAAGCTCCAGGGGCAGGGGCCGAGTGATTTCGCCTCTGTGCTACTCCCCATGTAGCCTGGTGATGGGGGCACTCATCCCCCTTGAGATCCAGACCCTCCCATGTGCCGAGGACATGACCCACGTCTTGCACGCAGCCAATGCTCTCAGCAGCGAGTTACCTACCGCCAAGGTATGGCAGCAGCAGCCCCTCTGCTGCCTTCTCGTAGACAGAAAAAAAGAAGAAAAGATACCTGGTAGCTCTGGAAGGAGTTCAGGACAGAAGATGCAGCAAGGAAGGGAGCCAAGGTTGGGAGAGCTGCTGTGCTTTGCATTAGCTTTTAGTGGCTTCCTGAGCAAATTCTTGGCAGTGCTGTTCTCACGGCCTAGCCCTCTCCCTGGGCTTTGTACCAGGAGGGCTCACAATGAGAAACGGTAACTCTCCAACTGTGAGCAGAAGCTGCAGCACTCAGTCCTAGCTTACCTCTCTTTCTTTTCTTCAGGACAGTGCTTATTACCCGCAATAGGCTGGCTGGCTTTAAAGGTCACTTCACCCAACAAGACAGTAGGGAAAAGAAAGCACGTGCTGCGGGGAAAGTAATTTTCATCTCGTGGTATGCAATGACTGCAGTGTCCTAATCCAATTCATTTCTGCAGAGTTGTGACAGGAAGAGATGATCAGACAGTTGAGGTGGGGCAGTACTTCAGCAACTCAAAAACTCATGAGTGTTCTTGGATAAATTTGATTTGTGCACTAGGAAAAAAAGGGCATTGGCTGGTATCCTCTTGGTCACAGAAGCTAATATAAAGAATCTTAATGAAGATGGGGGATGCGCTACACGAAGTGGCACTCAAACACTTATTTCCTGCAGGCATCCACGTGGTCTATGATCTCTCCAGAGCCCCAGGAAGCAGAGTTGTTAGCATAGAAGTGCTCTGTACAGCCTGCAGAGTCCCAGCCTACGTCCCGCTGCAGATGGATGAAATATATAACGTGACTCTGCCGTCCTACATGCTGTCTGGGGGAGACGACTATCACATGCTGAAAGACAACTGCCTGGCCTACAGCAAAGGTAAGTCCTAAAAACACCTGAAGGATGCAATGCCCTGTGAAATGCCCTACGTATCTTCCAGGAGCACATCTGCATCGTACAGAACTTCCACTCGGTACATTCCAACTCCAGCGTGAGTACAGTTGTTAGCACGTTGAGCATGTTTTCACTACCAGAAAACCACTTCCTTTTGGACTTCCCCTCCAGGCTGTTTTTTGGTTCTTCAGGATGTTTCAGTTGGGATAGATGTTTACAATCAAATTCAGCCCACAGTTTGTATACGGGGAGGGGGCTGTAGCGTTCAGTAAATCACTGTTTATGCAGAAATAAATTCATACGGAGAGGAATCGTTAGGAATAATGAAAGGTAATGGCTTGAAAGTAGCATTTCCTGTTTATCAAAACGAAAATTGTTTTTAAGGTGGATATGTTGCACTTCAGAATTGTAAGAGCTTGGATCAGGAAGGGCTCGTATGCGGTGGCTGGCTGCAGAGACGCATGGGGGTCTTCCACTGTAGGAAATGTGTGCACACAGCAGTGCAGATTAGAAATTTTTCCTAAAAATAGTTGAATTTGTAAAAGGTGCAAGAACTCTGCCAGATGTACAGCACTCTACCCAAAACCAGTGGGAGACTACCCTACTACCCAACTCTGCTTGGACATTTCCATTTTAACAGAAGCAAACAAGAAAGCCAGACAAAGGAATTTTTTTTTTTTCCTCAGTACAATAGGACATCACCAAAAACGTTGGTTACAAACCACCACAAAGGTTTTATCTCTGCATAAAAAACAACTCTCCCACCCCTCCGCTGTCCCAGCAGCAGGCTGCCTGGTTCAGGAGGATCACAAACAGAAGAGCGGGCTCTAAGGCTGGAGCTAAAACTGCAATTTTAAGTAGGTTCTTGGCTGCTGCAGAGAACACTCACTGTGTTTGCTCGTTTGCTCAGGTGACCCTGATATCGAGGTCATTTCCCGCTACCTTGATAGAATGGAGAGAGTCTACCCAGCAGTTGAAGGTCGAATAAAGTTTTCTTCTGGAAGTCTCACCCAAGCAAGTCTTACCCTGATTTCTGCGCTGTTCACCGTCACATTCCTGCATTCCTGATTTTCGCTCAGTGTTTATACACGTTTGGAGGAAGACAGGAGGACAGAGACGGTGCTGAGGCAGGGAGATGAGAGCTGTTCTCTTTTCTCAGACCTTCAAAGGAACGGTGTGGTTCCGCGTGCAGTCAGCACATGGCACAGGTCTTCGATCTGGCGGTCATTGAGGGGGCAGAGCGCGTGGCCTCCCTTAGCTTGAAGCAGCGGGTACAAACACAGCGCGTAACCCACGGCCCAGGCTGAGATTTCAGGAAGCCAGGTATCGGTGCTCCATCACAAAGCAACCGCTGACCAGAACGGGATATTCTGAACTTGGCAAATTCTGTTCGCTGCTTCGGTGAGTTAATTAAGGATCTGAGTCTAGCAATGTAAAGAAGCTTCTAGCAATAGAGATCTTACAGGTGTATATACCCCCCTTTGACCTCTACTCAGGGTTTAAGCTTCCAGTCTAGTAATTCCAGCTTGCTTCCAGTTATTTTCTTACCTACACCAATGCCTGAAGGAGCTGGATTAAACCCAGTGACATTAACAGCATTGGTCCATGTATGTGCAATTAAAAAGATGTTGCATTTAACTTGTTAAGACACTTTAACTTTTTAAGCTCATTTATGTTTTCTATGAATAAAGCTTGATTTGATTTTGATAAATGTTGACAAATCAAATGTATAACTTCAGTTACTGTGACCAATGTGGGGACTGCAGCTGGAGGAAGAGCACGGTATCTTGAGAGTGCTGTATCACCAGATGCCCAAATTTACACTCTATTCCAAAGGCCAAAGCCCAGGAGTCCCGACCACCGTTCTGTACCAGCAGCGTTCAGAGGATGTCAGATACCTGCATCCATTCCTGCAGCGCTGTGGCATCCTCTGGGTGTTGCCCAGTAATGGGGCGTCACACAGCTTAACCTGGCTTTATCAGGAGAGGGGTGCCAACTCAAAAGCCCCTGTCCTACACGGTGAGGGTAAGTTTAAAAACACAGTTGTAAGAGGCAGAGGAGTGAGTATACAGTCAGAAATAGGATAAAATGTTAGGCCTACACTTCTGATTATTTATCAAGGAATGATTGCTTATAAATAAAAAAATAACATCATTTGCAGCCAACATCATTTCCATTTGGAATTGACATCACTGTATGTGCGTGTTGTTTATTGCTGCATCAAACAGATGTGCAGAGTTCTGAATAAACCTGCCCTGATTTCCTGGAAAGCAAGTCACCCTTTCTTCAAGAGCCAGGCTGCTCACCTCTTCAATTCGATGCACCCACAGATTACAGGGTGTATAGTATTAAGGTAGCCTTCAGCATGCTTCAGTTTCAAGTCCTAATCAGTTTTCACATAAATTCAAGGGTTGTGCATGAAAAGATTTGGACTACACAGCTGCATTAGTTAAGCTGTGTTAGAACAGGCAAACAACAGCTGCCTTGGACGCAGCTAGAACATGGCAGTGCTGATCCGGCAACACCGGCTTCTGGAGTTACTAATTTACAGAGTGGGCTTCCCCAGATCAACATGAAACTGGTGACAGACTACACGTGGGCTGAGCTGTACCTGCACGCCAGATTGTTGCTTTGTTTTGTTTTTAAGAGTTGCAACAACTCCTTTGGCATACCCAGAGGGAAATAACACAGCTACTTTCCTGTGGCAAACAGAAGGAAAAGGTACGCAAAAGCAGGACAGGCAGTCAGTGCAACCTGTATAGGCAAAGAACGCTAATACTGCACAAGATTAGTTTGGTTTGTTTGCAAAAGCAAAAAAGTAGAGTTCATCTGGAAAGAAAAACCCCAAGCAATGTCTACTGAAATATCTCTGTGGTGTTCTGTGAGTAAGACTTTAAAAATCCATGTGCAACTCCTTTACAGAGTCTCTTCAGGGAAGGCTGAGCCACCACATTGAGGTTTATGGCAAAACTCTTCCACACCTTTTTGTAGTAATAAACTTTTAGAAAACACTAAGAACAGACTCGTATCCTCTTTCCTAATCCTGTAATCCTAATCCATTTTTCTAAATGTCCTTTAAGGAAGAACGCAGTAACTGCATGTAGCGAAGCGAACGTGGGCTGCTCCCTCCGCAGTCTCATTTTACATTATCTTGTACTTTCACGTTCACATTTATTTCCCCCAAATCTCTGCATACTACTGATAGCAGCTGAAGAAATTTAAATAAAGAGTGCAGATATATTACTTGCTTGTAACTGGTATTAAATTTTAACGTCTTTATTGCATAAAGAGATCTTCAGAACTTAGTTTTTATGTTATTTACAAGAAAATATACAATGCAAGGCTAAAACATCACGTGTCCATTACGTCAGTGCACAGCAGATGTTTCTGCCACGTGTCCAGCACGGTCCCTGTATTCACATCCAACATGACACAGGTGCAGCTTCCTTCGGGCCCTGTTAAGCAGTAAGCAAGAAGGAAATTGACTTAAGTATGAAAATACACAGTACAGACAAACAGCTGATCCGCAGTGATGAAAGGGATTGGAAAACATCCACTTGGAATCAGAAATAAGGGGAAGGAAGGCAGCTGCTTTCAGGTTTTTAGTACTTCTCTGCAAGTAGGTATTTTATTCTTTCTCTGGAAGTTCTCACCTCCTTCATTAGGTGCTAAATACACTTTATTTTATTTTTTAAACAGCAATTCTCTGCTCTGGAAGCAGTGCTGGCATATTTTACAACTGCATTTCTTTTGCTTCCCTGCTAGGAAAGCTTCTCCTGTCTCAGCTGACCCTTTTCCTCATATCCTGCCTGAACGGGCTTCCAAGGGACTGGCTCCACCTTGTACCACAGGCAAAACACACAAATCTTTTCAGCTCTTTCCCTTGCAACTTGCACGCTTACGCACGCTGCCATTAAACACAGCTTATCTGCATGGGCACATGCAGCAGGATACAACATCAAGACACAGATTCCAAGAGCTGACATCCCCTCTCACAGAATTTTTCCCGTTTCACCGTTTGCCATTGCCCCTGCTGAGTGCACAGTGCTCAAAACAGAACTTCCAGGACACTGGTTTCTCTTTAAATGCTGACCAAGATGAACTGTTTCTGTTCCTCACTAACTACAAACACATTCTGGTATCATACAGCTCGAGAAGGACCAGTCTGCCCAATAAAGATCAGTCACTCTAGCTACTTTTTTTCCTCCAATACAACTGAAAACTAAATCAGAACGAGGGATTAATTTTAAACTGGCTCATTAAAATTGTTTGGAGGAAACTACTCTCTTCCCAAATGGCTCCATAGTCAGTTTGCACTCATTTCGGGGAAATGTTTTTTCTTCTGAATTTAGAGCTGTGTGAAAATCACTGTCCTCCACCCCTCCCTTTGACTTTCACATACTGATCCCCCCTCAGCTGCCTCATTTAGCCCATCATAGCCCTACAGCCCTCACTACCAGGTCCTACAGTCAAACATCACGGAAACAGCACTTTCTTCTGTTTTACTCTTGGCACATCCAAGACAGGAGAACAGCTGAAGTTCCTGGTTGGAGCATCTTCTCTATCCTTCCCTTCTTCTACTGAAAGCTGGGCCAGTGAACACCTTCCCCCTGTTCCCATCATCAGCTTCAGGAACATGGGCCATGCAGAGCCCAGGCCCCAGCGCTGCTGTAGGACCAGAGGCAGCGTCACAGGTCCCTCACTAGCAGCTGCTTTTCTGAAACACCACAGAGCAGTCAAGCATGCAGTGGCACGCAGTTACAGGGGATGAAAGGATGCACTAAGAAATGGTAAAAGCCTTAATCGTGATTTAAAGTAAATCATCTTTTCTTGATTTGTTTCCAAAGAAAAAAATGTTTCCCACCATTAAAAATACACACTCCTACACAATCCCAGCAAGGCTGAGGCTGGCAGGGCCCTCTGGGTCCACCTGGCCCAACCCCTGCTCCAGCAGGGACACCCAGAGCAGGGTGCCCAGGGCCCCATCCAGGAGGCTTTGGAAGATCCCCAAGGAGGAGACCCCATAGCCTCTGGGCAGCCTGTGCCAGAGCTCCGTCACCCGCACAGCACAGCAGTGCTGCCTGGTGCTCAGGGGGAGCCTCCTGTGCTCCAGTTTGTGCCCNCTCTCTCACCCCTCCTCATAGGAGAGGTGCTCCAGGCCCTTGATCATCTTGGTGGTCCTGTGTTAGACCCTTTCCAGTAGCTCCAGGTCCCTGTTGTACTTGGAAGCCCACAGCTGGACCCAGCACTCCAGGTGTGGCCTCACCAGTGCAGAGCAGAGGGGAAGGATCACCTCCCGTGACCTGCTGGCAACCCTCGTCCGAAAGCAGCCCAGGATACTCGTAGCTGCCTTTGCAACAAGGGTACACTGCAGGCTCACATTCCGTTTGGTGTCCACCAGTACCCCAGGTCCTGTTCTGCAGAGCTGCTTTCCATCTGGGTGCCCCCAGCATGTCGTGGTGCCTGGCGCTGTTCCTCTCCAGCAGGCAGGACTTCGCTCTTCCCCTTGCATGAGGGTCCCTATCGGCCCGTTTCTCCCGTTTGTCCAGGTCATTCCAGATGGCAGCATGACCCGCTGGTATCTGCCGCACCCCCAGCTTTGTGTCATCTGCAAACTTGCGGAGGGTACATTCTGCCCAGCACCCAGATCAGTAGTGAAGATGTCAGGACTGACCCCTGGGGTTCCTCCTCATTCCTGGCCTGCAACTCAACTACTGACCACCGCCCTCTAGGCATGATCAATGCTTTAAAGATTAAAATGCTTAACACAAAACCTTTTAATGTTTTGTTTCAGTGCTACCTGCAGACAGGCCAATAATCCTATAGATTTATTGTTAGCTGCTGAGGTACAAAACCACATCAGTGCAGTAAAACAGCAGGGTTAGGTCAGGTCTTTCACACAAGTACACACTTCCTTATTTGCGGGGTTGGTTGGATCTTTTGTTTTTAACTGTTGAAGGCTGCCGTGAACAGGTCAGCCACAGAGCTGATGTACAAAGTAGCTCAAACCTGCTAGGCTGCTCTCACTTCGGCGGGAACAAGGGAAGGTGCCCTGGCTTGTTCTGACATCTGTCATCGGTTTGTTATGCAAAATAAATCACTGCCGGCACTCCCGTGGTGCTTCTCGTTATGCAACAGAAATCCAAAGGATTTTTTTTTAAGAAGCCCTTCAGTTCTGAGATGGACCATGAACCTGGTGATAATAGCATTCGGTGTTGTGCGAATTCTCTCTCCTGTATCTGGGTGGTGTAAGTTAAACCTGCAATGGCCACACTTGGGTGTGGGTAGAAACCCTTCTACCAAATGTTCTCAGGAAAAATGCTGAAGCTCAATCTGAGCTCTGCATGCAGAATTCACTTCCTAAGGACAGGAAATGCCTGAGATAGGGTGGAGACAACCCATCAGAAAGAAAGGCACCGAGATCCTTACAACTGATCACTGCAGTGCTGCTGGGAGTCACCCAGGCTCACTGCATGCAGGTGAACAGGCCCTGAAGGATTTGCAAAGACCTGTTAATTCCTGTTAATTAACAGGAATTAAGTCATCCAGGTTTACACACTTTCAGTGCACTAGTAAAATACAGATTTTCCACCAGAAATTGACTTGTTACAAGGGAACAACAACAAAAACGCAGCCATTCCCAGACTCACATGTTACTTGAGGAATTCTGCAACTCTTCAGTGGTGTTAGCACCTACCTTGCTTAGCTCTGGGAAGAGTTCCTGAATCCCAATGTCCAACAGAACGTAAGTCAACTGAAAAAAAGTAATGAAAACGGCATCAGCCAGCCGCTAAGTACACACAAAGGCAACGTCACTGCTTTTTATCTTTTGCTCCGAATGCCACATACGCACTCCAGTGAGAGCTCTGCCAAAGGACAGGTTTCCCGAGTTACCTGCTTGTTGAGCACTGGCTGCTGCATGCCATCGAAGAGAAGCCTGATGCCTTCGTATTTAGCCTCTTCTCCAATGCACTTGCCTATCAAATCTAGGCCGGATACCACCAAAAACAGACAAGTCATTAGGAAGCACAGCAGAACAGCTACAAAATGCAGCTGTAGTTAACTAACATCCCAAGCATGAGTTTTGGCTGACATAAAAATAACTCCCCAATTCCATGTGAGGGAGCTTTTTTTGAACTCCACTAACAAAAAAAAAAAAAAAAAAAAGCTTTTAATTAAAGAAAAAGTTCAAGTTTTATCCCTCTGAAGTAGTCAGTGGAAAAAACAAACACTCCTTTTGTTCCTCCTTCCCCCTCCCTCACCTATCAGTGCTGCACACCCAAGTATTTATTTACTACACTTGAAAAAAATTTCAGTCTATTGTCCTAATGCGTTGTTTAATGCCGAACAAGCTGGAATTTTTTAATTACTTTCTGAGTAACCCAGAAATTGAGCCACGCCTCCCCGGTTTATACAGATTAAATAGAGCTCAGATTCATATTCTGGCTTCACAGTACTCCCTTCTTCGCCTGACCTTCACCTGGATAAGGTGCAAACCACACAGACACTAAATATGAAGGAACTATGGTTTCAGGCACATCTGTGAAGTTCTCCATTTCTGTCTTTGTGAACGACTGCACAACCACCTTACTCAGCAACAGCGAAGTAAGTGACAAAACTGAACTCTGGGTCAGTTTTTGTTTGTTTCACACCGAAGCAGCAGTATTCTGGTCTACCCAAACCTCAGCAGCAGAGGAATTGCTGAATTTGGAAAGCTGATGAATCACAACGTTCAGTACGGCACCTGGAATGTATCTCATCATTTCTTCAAAAGTCTGCTTTGCTCTCTTCTGTTTGGCCCGGACAGAGCGGGGCTCGGTGTTCTCACAGAACACAGCATCTGCAGTGAAGACACATTGAAGACGCCGTCTTTAGGCAGCTTCTTACCACTGGCATTAAAAAAAAACACTGGTTTGGATTATGGCGTCAGATTGGTTTGATATGGACAGAGCTGGCCTCAATTCCAGAGCTTTGGCCCCATTTCATTTAGCTGAGACCGACACATTATGCAGTTGTGAGCTTTTCTGGTG
This sequence comes from Alectura lathami, assembly GCA_013399715.1. Classification (NCBI taxonomy): domain Eukaryota; kingdom Metazoa; phylum Chordata; class Aves; order Galliformes; family Megapodiidae; genus Alectura; species Alectura lathami. The sequence continues at coordinate 353,181 of VXAV01011520.1, forward strand.
TTTTTTTGTTGACAGATTTTTTTTTTTTTTTCCTCCAATCTCCCTCTGCTTCCCTTACTTGGTCAAGATCACCAAAACGAAGGGAACAAAAAAAGCAATAAAAGACGAACGCAGCACACAAGTGAAAACTGCTTGTAAGAAAGCACAGAAAGTTCACACGCTGACGCACTACCCCACCTTCATTCTCCTTCTCTTTGCAGACTGTAGCCAGCTGCTGATCACAATACCTTTCTTCCCTAACTCATGACTGGCACACAACATAGCTAACAACACCTTTCATCAACAAGCTTTTGGAATCTTTTCCTAGGCCCGCTTAACTTTTAAAATCCCACTGGCTTTAGTCAAGCATTACAAGGTTTAGCACTTGGTAACTCAAAAGAAGGGATTTCAAATATCAAAGCGACACTCCCACATCAAAGATGCAACCTTTACTGACCTCTCAGCAGTGTTATCAGAGAAACCAAGCGGTGCTCCTCAAACAGCTGCTCCAACTTACAGTGCAAGTAATAGTCTGTGTACAGCTCCAGCGTGTTTTTGAAGAGAATCCTTCCTCCCATCAGGAGATGATGGAGCCAGTCAGGAATGCGGAACACTACCCTACCTGCAACGTCACCATAACAAGGATTCATGCGATTCTCCTAACAGTGATGGTAAAGGAGTCACTTATTCAAAAGAAGGAAAAAAAAAAGATTGTATGCAAGCAAATAGTTTGAAAAACGATTACTCTCCATATTGCTCATCAAATTCTCCTAATGACTTCCATGAATGAGTTCTCCAGGCACATTTGAGAGAAGTGAACTACTCCCATAAACTTATACTCTGAGAGGCAGAAAGATAAAACTAAAACCTGAACGACAATGAAAGATTGTAATATTTTAGCACAGCAATGAAGTGGTTTGTTTTTTTTTTTTTTTTTTTTTTTTTTTTTGTAGTTTTTTTTTTTTTC